>JAVJIX010000192.1:630000-982500 GCA_036785185.1 Paratrypauchen microcephalus
GTAATCATCCTCCTCTTGAAAACCCTGCACCTGTGCCGTTAGCTTCGCCTCCCCTCTCCGCTACTCTAGAGATCCCGAAAGATGCAGCGTTTTTGTTTCGTCGGCAGAAAAGTCCGGCTCTTTGGAATAAATTATCGACAGGAGCGGCACGAGCAGGCGTGTGGTGTTCCCGGGCCGGCGTAACATTCGGCGGGTGCAGAGAGAGAAAGAGAAGGGGGGGGTGCAGAGGGAGACGATTGGTTTTATTGGCAGATCATCCTCACAAACAAACTGTGTGGCGCTTGACCGACTTTTTGCAATTACCCACAATGCCTCCTCAACAATAAAATGAAACAGATGAACAGACAGATAGAGAGGAAGCGAGACGAAGGGAGGGAAAGAGAGAGAGAGAGGAGAGGGAAGCTGAGAAAAAAGATGGCGGGAAAGAGAGGCAGAGGAGACAGAGTGAAGGAAATAAAGAGATAGAGAAAGAAAGAAGAGAGAAAATGGGACCAGGAAGTGAGAGGGAGAAGGAGAGAGAAAAAAAAAGAAAGGAAGTGAGGGAGGAGAGAGAGAAAGAGAGAAGGGGGAGAAAGAGAGATACCCCAAGAAGGAGGGAGAGAGATTCAATATTTAGTTGTTATTGTCACAGAAAACGAAAGAGAGGGAGAGAAAGAGAAGATGGGGGGAGAGAGAGTGAGAGAAGAAAAGAGGAGAAAGAGAGTCAGGAAGGGAGAGAAAGGGGGGTGATGGAGGGAGGGAGTAGAGTGAAAGTGGGAGAGAGGGTCAGAAAGAGAAAGGGTGAGTCAGAAAGTAGGGAGAAAAAGAAGGAGAAAGAGTGACAAAGGGGGGATGAGAGAACGAGAGAGGGTAAGGCAAGAGAGGGGGGGCAAGAGGGACAGAGAGGAGATAGGAAGATAGGAAGAAAGAGAGGGAGAGGCAGAGGGAGAATGGGGGGAGACAGATGGAGACACAGAGGAAGAGAGGGAAAATAGGAAGAGAGAAGCAGGAAGAGAGAATTGAGAGGGAGAGGGACAATTATAAAAAAGAGAGAAAAGAGGCGGTGAGAGAGAGCGAGCAGAGGACAGACGGAGGTGAGGAGTGTGAGCGTGTGTGTGTGTGTGTGTGTGTGTGTGTGTGTGTGAAATTTTACAGAGAGAAAGAGACAATAGACAGAGGGAGAGAGAGAGACAGACAGAAAGAAAGAGAGACACAGAAACACACCACAAAGACAGAGACACACAGAGAGAGGCAGAGACTGCAGACACCATAAAGACAGAGAGAGAGAGAGAGTCAGAGAGAGAGAGACTGCACACACCACAAAGACAAAGAGAGAAAGATGGAGAGAGAAGGACAGAGACTGCACACACCACAAAGAGAGAAAGACAGAGAGAGAGAGGGACAGAGACTGCACACACCACAAAGACAGAGAGAAAGACAAGAGAGAGAGGGACAGAGACTGCAGACACCATAAAGACAGAGAGAGAGAGAGAGAGAGAGAGAGAGAGAGGGACAGACTGCACACACCACAAAGACAGAGAGAAAGACAAGAGAGAGAGGGAGAGAGACTGCAGACACCATAAAGACACAGAGAGAGAGGGACAGAGACTAGAGACACCATAAAGACAGAGAGATAGAGATAGAGAGACAGAGACTGCACACACCACAAAGACAGAGAGAAAGACAAGAGAGAGGGGCAGAGACTGCAGACACCATAAAGACAGAGAGAGAGAGAGAGAGAGGGACAGAGACTGCAGACACCATAAAGACAGAGAGAGAGAGAGAGAGAGACAGAGACTGCACACACCACAAAGACAAAGAGAGAAAGATAGAGAGAGAGGGGCAGAGACTGCAGACACCATAAAGACAGAGAGATAGAGAGAGAGAGAGAGAGAGAGAGAGAGAGACTGCTCCTGCAAGTGTTTAACAGCAGACACCGGAGACAGAGAGACCCCCCGGTTGTTTGCTAAATCCAGACCCCCCGGGCACGGCACTATAGAAGTTCTATGTTGGCTTCCATTTTTCTTGTAGAACAAACACAAAGCCGAGTTCTCTTCACCTCTCATTATCCTGCACACACTTCTAAATCCACACACTTGTATAGCAAACTTGTAGAGCCGTCTTAGACTTAGACAAACTTTATTGATCCGCAATGAAAATTATTTGGCCACAGTAGCTCACACATCACAATATAATATAATAAAAAAGAGCAAAATATAAATGGCAATAATAAATTATAAATAAGTAACAAAAAGATAGCAAGAGACAGGTGTCAAATAAGACAATTATATAAATAAATGTATATGTACAGTCCAGTGTCCTCCTGTCCGTCACTGTGGCAAATGTCTCCAGCTCACAGCCGATCACATAACCAGCTTTTTGTGTCAGTTTGTTAATCTACCCAATGTCCATTTTACTGATGCGGCTCCCCCAGCAGACCACAGAGAATACTGGGTGCTGGCTACCACAGACTGGTAGAAGATCTCCAGTAACTTACTGCACACATTGAAAGACCTGAGCTTTCTCAGGAAGTAGAGTCTGCTCATGCTCTTCTTGTAGACAGCGTTACAGTTGTCCCTCCAGTCCAGCCTGTCCCAAGGTACTTGTAGCATTCCACTGTTTCCACGTCATGACCCTGGATGGTAATGGGCTCCACTGGTGTCCTCTTTCTCCTGAAGTCAATCACCAGTTCCTTGGTCTTCTCAATGTTTAGAGGCAGATGGTTTGCCTGGGACCACTACACAAAATTTGCAATCAGTGTCCTGTACTCCAGCTCCTTTCCATCCCTGATGCACCCTACCACCGCACAGTCATATGAGAACTTCTGCAGATGGCAGGACCCAGAGCTGTACTGGAAATCAGAGGTGAACAGGAACGGAGACAGGACTGTATCCTGGGGGCTCCTACATTACTGACCACAGTATCAGACAGGGTGGTCCCCATTTGCATGTACTGAGGCCTGCCTGACAGGTAGTCAGTAATCCAGGAGACAGTGGAGGAGCTGACGCCTATCCTGAGCAGCTTCTCACTCATCAGAAAGTTCTGGATTGTGTTAAAGCCACTGGAGAAATCGAAAAAGACTGAGCCCTTAACAGTATCCAGGTGAGAGTGAGCCCGCTGCAGAAGATTGATTAAAGCATCATTCACACTAATGTGCACAATTTGCCTATCACACTGATAGGCAAATTGTAGAGGATCCAGGGATGTTGCCACCAGAGGTCTGAGCTGAGCCAGAACAAGTCTTTCAAACACCTTCATGACATGAGATGTCAAAGCAACTGGTTTGCAGTCATTAAGTCCAGATTGGATAGGCTTCTTGAGCACTGCCACAATGAACAAGGTCTTCCATAGCACAGGTATCCTTTCAAGCTTCAGACTCAGTGTGAAGAGAAAGTGTAGGATCCCAGTGAGCTGTGCTGCACATGTCCTCAGCATGCAGGGGTTGGCTTGGTCTGGTCCAGGAGACTTGTTTTGGTGAACCTTCTCCAACTACACTGAGCTGTGGGGGTGAGAGCAGGCTTGGGAGCAGAGGTGATGGGCTGGTGAATGATCATCTGAGTGGTCTGTGGTGAGGTGTGGAATGGGCATTTGAGAGGTGAGGAGATTGGGGTGCCAGGGGATGAGAAACTATTAAAATGCAAATTGAGTATGTTTGATCTCTCTGGGCTATTGCCCTGCTGCTTTGTTTTGGAGAGACCTGTGATGGCCTTCATTCCCCTCTACACATCTCCGGTGTTATTCTGTTGTTCTGTTGTTTATTCTAAACCTCCAATTTCCTTCCATAGGCCTCCTGGCCCTGCCTTAGCTGGACCTTCAGCTACCGTTGCACCCTCTTCACCTCGTCCTTGTCACCAGAGTTGAATGCCCGCTTCTTCTTATTAAGCTCGCATGTGATCCAGGGCTTGTTGTTGGGGTAACAGCGGACAGTGCGTGTGGGGACGGCTATATCCTCACAGAAGTTGATGTAATCTGTTATACAGTCCATCATGCTGTCAGTGTTGTCCCCATGGGGCAGGCAGAGTACATTGCAGTCTGTGGTCTCAAAGCAGTCCTGGAGGACATCACTGGCTTCCTGACTCCACTTCCTTACAGTCCTAGTGGTGACAGGCTGCCTCTTCACTACAGGGACATATTGAGGCGTTATCAGGACTAGATTGTGGTCTGATTGTCCCAGTGTGAGAAAGGCAATGCCACTGTATGCCTCCTTAGAATTGGCGTACAGCAAGTCCAGAGTTGTCCAGAGAGAGTCCAGCATTGTCCCAAGTTTTACAATCCACATACTGGTGAAGTGTGGGTAAAACACTGTCCAAGGAAATATGCTTGAAGTCACCAGAAATCAGAAGTAGAGCCTTCAGGTGTTTAGACTGCAGTCCAGTGACCACAGTATGTATCCTGTCACAGGCCACCTCTTCATCCGCTGAGGGGGGATGTATACTCTGGTGAACAGGACAGAAGTAACTTCCCTTGGTAAATAATATGGATGCATTCTAAATGCACACACTTGTGTAGCAGACTTGTAAAGCAGTCTAAATGCACACACTTGTGTAGCAGACTTGTAAAGCAGTCTAAATGCACACACTTGTGTAGCAGACTTGTAAAGCAGTCTAAATGCACACACTTGTGTAGCAGACTTGTAAAGCAGTCTAAATGCACACACTTGTAAATGTTAGTGAGCGTTTTGTCTTTTGAATATTTATGTGGAGAGCCGAGTCGTCCCAGTGCACCAGAACTTATTGATCAGCTCTAATGCTCCATTCAGATCAGACACACACACACTGAAACGCACACACACACACACACACACACACACACAAACACACATGCGCGCACACACACACACACACTGAGAGGGACTGAGAGAGGCAGAAAGACTGAGAAGAGAAAGAAAGAGAATGAGAGACTGAGATAGAGAGACTGAGAGGGACTGAGAGAGAGAGAGAGAGACTGACAGAGAGAAAGACAGACAGGAACAGAGAGAGAGATAGACTGAGAGATAGAGGGACAGAGAGAGATGCAAAGAGAGAAAGAGAGATAGACTGCATATACCAGAGAGAAAGAGACTGAGAGAGAGGCAGTGAGAGAGAGAGACATAGAGAGAGAGAGAGAGACTGCACATACCAGAGAGAGAAACAGAGGGAGAGAGAGAGAGAAGCCAGGGCCTATGCACTGAGAACCTATGTAATCAAAATAAAGGAAGGAAGGCAGGAGAGAGAGTGAAGATAGAGACAAGAAAAAGAGGGACTGAGGGACAGGAGAGATAGACTGGGGACAAAACAGGGCCTTTGCAGTATGAACCATGGGCTATGTAAAAAAAAAAAACTGGTCCAACACAGTCGCAACCTCAACCTTTGTAAGTTATGGCCTACACTATCAGAACCAAGACCTATGCAAATCTCAACTTAAAGCGCCTCTACCTGATTTTCTCATGAATTTGCCCCTCTACAGGTAAAAGTCAGAGAATCTGTGTTTGCATGCTAGTTGTTGATAACTTTACTGTGCTAGCAAAACTCCACTCTGACCTCTAAGTGAGCAAAATTCCAATAAAAAACAAATAATACAAATACTGACAAGCGTTTTCAGTTACGCAGTTGTTTCCACCTTAGTACAACCTTTGCAATAAAAAAATAAATTAAAAAAAGAAGAAGAAATGAGCTCTCAATCATCCACAGATAGTGTGTCTTATTTCCTCTGCTTGTGAATGTGAAAGTGTGCGTTTAAACAGGTCAATGATATCGAGCGGAGAGAGGAGCAGATAACAGCGTCACCGTGGAGAGTTTACGGAGAGGACAGCCCTAAAGCTCACAGGAGATAGGAATCTGACACTGCTTTCCCTGTGCTCGATAGAAAAGTAAAAAAGTAAAAACCATCATTATAAAACTATTGTAATCTATTGTGTTGGCTGAAGGCTGCACCGTTTTGTCCATAGATACTAAAAGGTCAGTTTCAATATTAAGAAATACTAAGAAATCAATACTGATTCTGACACCACAAACGTACTAAAAAAGTCTTTAGAATGTGTTTTTCAACATTAAATTGTACCATGAGGCTTAAAATCTGTGTAATACCCATAGTCTGTATCAAGAAAATAAACTATAATAGGCAAATGAAGCAAGGAAATCAAGACTAGCAGTTAGCGGAGAATTTGATATTTAGAATTCCAACTGCAAGTATCATAGCAACTAAATAGCCAATCTGGAGCGAGCATTCATCCATCAATCCATCCATTTTCTTCCGCATATCCGGGGCAGGGTCGCGGGGGCAACAGTCTAAGCAGGGACTCCCAGAATTCCTTTACCCTGGACATTTCCTCCAGGGGGGACCCCAAGGCAGTCTCGGGCCAGTCGAGAGACATGTCGAGAGGCCTGTCCTGGGTCTTCCCTGGTCTTTCCCGGTGGGACATGCCCGGAACATCTCCCGAGGGAGGCGTCCAGGAGGCATCCGGAACAGATGCCCGAGCCACCTCAGCTGGCTCCTTTCGACGCTACTCCGAGCCCCTCGCATGTGACTGAGCTCCTCACCCTATCTGTAAGGGTGCACTCTCTCTGGAGCGAGCATGTTGAAGTTAAAGCCCCTTCCCTTCACTAATGCTATTGGCTAATGCTAGTTAGCTTTTGACTGTAATGTCATTTGAGAGGGACTTGTTTAACACCACAAATCAGCTCGCCTGTTGTAGTTCCACTCTTTCTGGTCAGATTGTGTTAAAATAAAGCTCAGGTTAAAGCCTATCCTGAGTTTCAGACAGAGTAGTGTCTCCATTTAGCATCACACCCCCAGAGAATAAGATGAAATAAGATAAAATAATCCTTTATTTGCCCCACAATGGGGAAATTGCAGTGTCACAATGCAAGTTTCAGAAACAGTAGGAATGTTGACGACATCAGCTGCAAAGTATCAATATTCACATAATAATGTCTCAAATCTATGTTAAAATACTCTCTTAAAGGTGCATTTTGTAACTTTTCTGGTCAAGGGTCTGTCAAACGCTTTTCTCCATGGAGATGTTATTGCTTTGTCTGGAATGTTCCAAAGTATGGTATTAAACCTTTCTATCTTCATTGGAGACCAAACCAGACCAAGTTACATGTCAGATCTGTGGAAAAGTGACCCCACTCACAGTCAGACAGCCTGTTTTTCTAGGTATTTTTGAGTTATAAAATCACCTGTAATTGAATAAATGTAAAGTAGAGCTGTTTAATGTCACACTGTGGAGCATTTCAGGTACCTTTAAATCCTTTAAATGTACAGAATTCACTTTGCCATTCACCATCTCACTCCTCCAGCCCCATTATCACGCTGCAGTTCATTTCCAATCAGCTCTAATACAAAGTGCTTTCCTTTGTTCTGTGCCATATTTCTTAAAGCACCACATCTTCTGAGGACTGAGAGTAAGATATGATCAGGGGAAGATAATAACTATTTAAACCATCAGATTATTGGGCCTTTTACATTTAAAGAATCGCACTGTTGAAAATCCCAGATACAATCACACAGTCCAGCACTCGTAATATCTGGTATATTAGCTGCGAGACAAGAAATGTGTTTGAAAATCAAGCAGAAAAACATGAGTGATTGAAATACTTGCTGTTCTCTTGTCCACCTATGCATTCATTTGAAGTATAGTATTGATACTTTGTAGTCACATCACGCTGGAGGTGTTCTACACGTATCTCTAATGGTGGGATGTTCAGGAGTTACCATGGTGACACAATGCACACTTTAGGAAACATAGTGAAAACTGTTTTAAGAGCTGAAAATTCAAGAAAAAAATCTAAACCTGATTTAAAGAGCATGTGTTCAGGATCCTGAATTAGTGTTCATGGTCCTGTAAATGAATCCTTCTTCAAAATCAACACTCAGTGCATGAGAAACAGAGATAAGATGAGAAAGAGTATTTTTTCTCAGCCTGAACACTCTATAATGGGCGTTGTTGCTTGAATGCAAATGAGGAGAAAAAAGCTGGCCAATAGTAGAGGGTGGGGGCGTGGCCAAATGAACACTAATCCTGAATTAGTGTTCATGGTCCTGTTTAGGAGTTTGATTTTCAACAAAAAGGTGAGAGTGACTAAAAGAAAAACTGTTGGCTAATGCTACCTAGCTTGTGACTGTAATTTTATGTGTGCCATACTTGTCTAACGGCGCTTCTGTTAAAAGATTAAAGATTAAGGCACAGGTTGAAGTATAATAAAGCCTCAGAGAGAGCTGAGCCTCCAGTTAGCATCACACCCCCAGAGAATTTTGATGGCATTAGCTGCAAAGTGTCAGTGGCCACGTTTACATTATGTTCTTTTAATTCTGAATTAAATGTTCTGAATTAAATACTTTGGAATTAAAATATTCTCCTTCGAGTTTACATGGACATAATTCCAAATTGAGGTTTACATGGAAAACACAATAAATCACCTTTATTTAATTCTACTCAACGTCTGGGGGTCAGGAGGTTCTGATTGGTCAGGGGCATGGACATCTACCAGAAGAAAACTTCAGCTGCTACCAGCTTTTTTGTCATCTCGGTTTGTTGTTACGACATGGACGCAAACATGATACAAACCTTTTTCGCAGTCGTTCTGTTGATAGTTAAAGGAAAATTAACGTTTTTTTTTTAACAATCTGAGCCTTCTTTCGGCAATAAAACAAGTAGTTTTACTCACCCATAGCAGTTTGGTGTCAATTGGAGCAGTATCGCAGAACTTATGTTGAGCCGTTCTGTTCTACTAGTGATCCCGTATCCGTTAGCGTGAGTGCTCGGGGCACTGATTTGCGGTGTCCAAATAACACAAACTTTAGCACTTTTCAAATCACAGAAGATCGCTGTGTCAGGGTAGACTTTTAGTAGATTCCAAAACGGCCTGAAACCCGATATCGCAACAGAAAAGTAAAGTTCAGAGCGGTGTTAGCTTCTTTCGGACTAGCGGTGTTTACAAAACAGCTGAGTTCACGCATGCACACTGTCCTCTCTGATGACGTCATCAAATGAAACTATAGCTGGATATCGGGTTTCAGGCCGTTTTGGGATCCACTAAAAGTCTACCCTGACACAGCGATCTTCTGTGATTTGAAAAGTGCTAAAGTTTGTGTTATTTGGACACCGCAAAGTAATGCCCCGAGCACTCACGCTAACGGATACGGGATCATTAGTAGAACAGAACGTTCTGCGATACCACTCCAATTGACACCAAACTGCTATGGGTGAGTAAAACTACTTGTTTTATTGCCGAAAGAAGGCTCAGATTGTAAAAAAAACGTTAATTTTCCTTTAAGCAGCAGCTGGAGAATTCTATCCTCACGCTTTACGCCTGTTAGCTGAGGAGGAGCTCCAAAAGAGTGTCGGAGAAGGAGGAAGAAGACAAACTGAGTCGACGGCTGCTCTACCTCAGCCCACTCCTGCATCCAACTTGCAAATCCAAAGAGCAGTGGATAAAAGTTCGAAGTGAGGACTGGTGGGGCTGGATCATCCGGATTGCGTCAGAAGGGCGACCCAACGAGCAAAATTATTTTTTAAGAAGAATAAACATTTACATGATCAAGGAATAAATTATTAAATTGAATTCTGAATAATCAGTTTCATTCGGAATTAAGTGTTTACATGGTCTTTTTAAAGCGGAATTCATTTTTATTCAGTTAAATTATTTTTAAAGAAATAACTAAGGCTCTCATGTAAACGTGGCAAATATCATAGTTAAAAGTTACATAATTAGGGATGAAATAAGGATTCATTTATTTGTATTATTATTTTTAGAAGTATTGTTTTATGTAGTTGTGGGAGTAGGGAATTCATTACGGTAATTCAATCTGTATTAAGGACAGAAAATGTGAATATGAGAGGAAAAATACAAAAAACATTTACAATGAATATTTTCCTCTAATGGCCAGCTAACCCACTAGCTGCTACGTTCCAAATAGGAAGTGAGCATGGACGTGTTTCCGGCTTGGCTCTTGGCTCCGGCTCCAATTCACTATGTATTGAAAAACAACATCACTCCTCTCTCTGTAACTGCTGCTCTCAAGCTCCTCATTTTGGTCTTAAAATGTTCGTATTAACCCGCTCTACATGATCCTGGGGTTTTTATTTTGTTATTTTCTCTGTAACTCAACTCCTATTCCTAATACTCGACTCCAAATTTGCCCCTATAAGTGCTAGCCTCTCTGAGCTTCCTTTGACTGGAGCAGGAACTGGAACCCTATGGGTGATGTCACAGTCACTTAGTTCACGTTTTTATACAGTCTGCATGGTTTTAATTTTCTGTTTCCATCAGCATGCAGTATTATTCTATTTTTATCTTTCTATTGTGTTTATCTATTTAAAAAGTAACATGCATTTTTTTTTTTCTAGTTGTAATTTCATAATTGCTTTTGTCACTTTTTGTCTGTAAGTTGACCTTTTTCCTCTGCACAAATCCTCATTATTCCAGCACACTGGGTTTGTCTTCTGCAGGCTGTCGTAGAGACATGTGGCGGGGTGACGGGGTGCACAGGGTTAAAGCTGGGTTAACAGGCTGTGGTCAGTAGGGGGCGCGCTCTTTTTGTTTGTTTTGTTTGTCCATCCCAAATTAGCTCAATATTATTTTAAAAGTAGAAGACAAATGAAAGCAAACCAAACTGCTACAACAAAAGACTTTACTTGTAATTAGAGTAGAGTATCAGCTATCAGCCTTAAAGTGATACTCCGGGATTTTTGACATAGGGTCCAATTTTCTAGTTAGCCAGCGTGTAGGATATGTGTAGAGAAAGTTATTTTGCGATTTCATGCAGTCTTTGTAAAATCTGAGTTGGCTGTTGCTAAGCTAGCGAAAGTGAACGTCCTGCAGCTAGCCAGCCACTAAAATAGACATACCCAGTACAAAACAAACACCCAAACAAATCAGTTATTATGCCAGGGTATCGATGTACATATCTGTGTTGATAGAATGATTAAGGAAGTAAACCAAGCATGTATTCCTTTGATCATCATCAGCAATTCGTACTTCCTCATTGAAAGCTTGACAGCCGCGGATTGATATCACCCGCATGTCCCAATCCGACCGGCTCTAATAGTTTGTTTACTAGCAACCTCGCAACTGTAAAAGTGAGCACACGGAGCCTGTTCAAAGTATGGCAATGTTTGGCGAGCCCGATTATTTTGATGAGGAGGAAGAGCAGTTGCATTTTTCCAGTGAACCATACTTGTATGAGCCGGAGTATACGGACGAAGAATTGAAAGAGATGGATTTACAAAGAGCAAGAGAACAAGAGAGCGCGTCTGCAAATGCAGCCGCCGCCGAAGCTGCAGCAGAAAGCCGGGACAGAAGAACCGGGGATTGGTGGTGTCAGTGCCGAAATTGCGAAGTTATGGAGAACGAGGATGAATGTTTTTGCTGCAGGGAGTGGGACTTAGTTATCCCACAAATGCAAGAGCTGGAGCTAGATACTTCGTTTCGAAGTCTAGATGTGTCTGGTGGCCATAGCACTTCCAATGATGTCTGCATAACAGAGCACCAGGACTTCTTGCCCCATCTCAATCGTGGCGTACTGGAGACATTCTTCTGCGTCGAAAAGATAAATTGGAAGAAACGACCTAGACCTGCTGGACCTAATGGCCAGTTATCAATGCGGTAAGTGGTGTGCCAGAAAAAAATGTTGAATGTAGGAGCGTTTGGCCAGTTGCAAAATCAGTGAGATGATTATACTCACATCTTCTAAGTTAGGCCTCCTGTTTCTGTTACTCACCAACGTGTGTAATGCATGCCTCCAGTCTCTACTCTTTGTAATAATGACAACTGCTGCTGATGAATTGACGAGGGAGAAGTAAAATTCCGCCGCTGCTTAGAAACTAGTCCCCCAATATGCGTCAATTAAGTCGTTTGAAGCAAGGTCCGTTTCGTTCAAAATCTTATTATATCAACACAGATATTTAAATCGATACCCTGGCATAATAACTGATTTGTTTGGGTGTTTGTTTTGTACTGGGTATGTCTATTTTAGTGGCTGGCTAGCTGCAGGACGTTCACTTTCGCTAGCTTAGCAACAGCCAACTCAGATTTTACAAAGACTGCATGAAATCGCAAAATAACTTTCTCTACACATATCCTACACGCTGGCTAACTAGAAAATTGGACCCTATGTCAAAAATCCCGGAGTATCACTTTAAATCTCCAGCACTGGCCCATATTTTGTTTTGGATGATTTGCTGCCTAAAAAATACACACAAACTTTATATTCACATTGTATTGTGTGACTTTTCTGATGGAGGGTCCATCAAACTACTTTGTCTGGAATGTTAAACAGTTTGGTATTAAATGCCTGTAGAATCCCTCAGTCGTCCAGGTAGAATCCTAACCTGAGAAATCCCAGGCTGCTTTCGTTCGTTCCGATCTGAAAGACAGCCTGGCAACTAGGCTAAGCAAGCTCTCCTGATTTTGGGAGCCAATCATAGAGCGGGGAGGGGTGGAAAGACGGTGACACGTACTACACGACAAACGGAAACTTGTAGTTTGAACTGACAACTGACATGATTGGCTATGGGCTACGTATACGCCAAATGATAGACATTCGTAACGCCCAATAAACGGCCGTTGGCAATCGTAAAGCACACCTCCGCTACGAGATATTTAGTAGGTGGCTCCCAGACCATATATCACTTGTGATATGGTCTGGTGTAAACCAGGCAAGTCGAATCCATTGCAAAAGGAGAAACTCATTTTGTCAACTGTATAAAAGTTTATTTGGTTGAATACGTTTCACAGCTCATCCAAGCTGCTTTTTCAGTTCAGGGCCATAATGGGTGTTTTCACACCTCTGGACCTGACTTGGCTATCCCTATTGTTTTGATTTAGGTTTGAGGATAGACGACTGAGGGATTCTACACACATCGTTTGAGGATAGAGTTACAAATGTGAGATGATATCTGAGACCTCCATTTCTGTTCAAGGAAGGATTCTCTTTCTTGACAAAAATAGCCTCTTCAACTCCCCTCTCAAACCATAGCCAAACCAAGCAAAATTACAGGTCAGATCTGTGTAGAGGCGACCCCGCTCACAGTCACATTGCCTGTTTTTCTCTGTATTTCTGAGCTATAAAACTACAAAATTTGCTTCACAAAACATCACTACAACTTTCTTTCAAACAAACCCAGTTTTGTGATGTAAAAAAAAAAAAAAAAGTCTAGGGGTGAATTGTCAATTTAAATGATCAAATTTGAGGAAAATAATCAAACTCACCCCAGCAAATAGACCCAAAAATATTGGTTAACTGGCCACTTTTTGCTTTGTATTCTAAAAAGGACGTCATTGTTTAAGATTAAAGTGACATATGTGTATTTATTCTGGACTCTATGACAGACCACAGCTGCAGAACCAACTCCTCTGGTATTTTAGACGCACTCCCATATCCACTGGTGATTTCATTTGAACAATACGATCTCTTAGAGGATTATATAATAATGATCAAAGGAGAAGTTCAATTTGTCAACTGGACAAAGTTTGTTTTCAACCAAACAAACTTTGTCCAGTTGACAAATTGAACTTCTCCTTTGATCATGGATTCTACCTGGACGACTGAGGGACTTTTCACGCATTATATAATAATCATATTTTTTCTATTTTCTACATTCTAGTTTCTGCAAAATGTGTCTTGCCCAAGTACAGATATAATAAAGGTCCTATATTATGCAAAATTTTGCTTTAAGCCATGTTCGAATGCTGTTACCTCCTCAAAAACATACCTGGAGTTGTGTTTTGTTTCATTCACACATGTTTGAGTAATCCTTTATTATTAGTCTGTGTACATCTCCAAAGCTCAAAGTGTTCTGTTCCACATTGTGATATTATGTAGTGGTAGTTTGTTAAAGGAGAAGTAACGTTTTTTTACAATCTGAGCCTTATTTCGGTAATAAAACAAGTTGTTTTACTCATCCATAGCACTTTGGTGTCACATGGAGCACTTCCATGTTTTAGAGATGTTTTAGATTTGCGATCTCCATAATGTGAGTTCTCGGGGCACATGTTTGCGGTCTCCAAATAACACAAAATTTAGCACTTTTCAAATCATAGAAGCTCGATGTCTTAGTCTATGCTTTCGTGTGGTCAAAAGGGGTCTGTAATCCGAGATTTAGTTTCGAGTAGATGAGGACGCCAGTGTGCATGTGCGGACTGTGCTCAGCTCCCGGGACCCAAACATGAAACGCCAAGCTGTAAACTATGGATAAATCTCGGATTGCAGGCCACTTTTGACTCAAACGAAATCGTAGACTAAGACATCAAGCTTCTGTGATTTGAAAAGTGCTAAAGTTTGTGTTATTTGGAGCCCGCACGGGGCATATTACATGCTCGGGGAATATATTATATGCCCCGAGCTATGGCTAGAAGTCGCGCTAGGCTAACGCAAATCTAAAACATCTCTGGAAGTGCTCCATATGACACCAAAGTGCTATGGGTGAGTAAAACAACTTGTTTTATTACCAAAATAAGGCTCAGATTGTAAAAAACGTTACTTCTCCTTTAACAGCTAACAAGTTAACAGCTACCTTTTCATTTTTGTTTTGTAGAAATTGGCAATTCCAGGGCAAATTAACATGATCAAAAATGATTCTAGTGAAGGTGTATGGTGTTTTAAAACCCCAGTGGAGGACTTTATATTTTACCAGATGACATCACAAGGTGGAACAGAGTGTTTTCAGCTTGGCTTGAGAGAATGAAACTAAACACAACTACAGGTCTGTTTGTGATGACGAGACATTATAACAGATCAGAAAATATCATAATATAATAATAAAGAGGGGAGAAAGGAGAAATGAGAGAGAAGAGAGTGATAAGAAAGAGAAGAGAGAGCTAAAAAAAAAGGGCAGAAAGGGGGAATGTGAGAGGAGAGAGATAAGAAAGAGAAGAGAGAACTAAGAAAAGGGGAGGGAGGAGGAATGGGAGTGGAGCGAGATAAGAAAAAAGGGGAGAGAGGAGGAATGAGAAAGGAGAGAGAGATAAAAAAGAGGGAGGAGAGAGAGGAGGAGCGAGAGAGGGAGAGTAAAATATGAGAGAAGGAGGAGTCAGAGAGGTGATAGAGGGAAGAAATAAAAGAAGAGAGAGAGATAAGAAAAAGGGAAGAGAGATCAGGAATAAGAGAGGAGAGAGAGAGAGATAAGAAAGAGGGGACAGAGAGGAGGAGTGAGGGATGAGTCAGAGCTGTGAGAGGGAAGAGAAAGAAGGGAGAGAGAAATAAGCAAGGGGTGAGAGAGAGAAGGGTAGGTGAGAGGAAGGAGAGAAAAGAGGGATGAGATAGGGAGAACGGAGTGAAGGACAAGAAATAAAGGAGAGTCAAGACAAAGACAAAGGGGTGACAGAGGAGAGAAAGAATTGAGAGAGAGGAGAGAGAAAAGGGGATAGAAAGAGAGCGGTCGGTTAGCACTTGTTTGTTAGTCTCCACTTAAACGCCTGATGCATAATGTATGAAACAGATGAGAAGATTTCAACACTTTCAATGGACCACCAGAGAAGAGTTTGTGAACGAGGGAGAGAGAAGAGCTGGAGGAGAGGACGAAGAGGGAGATGAGAAAGAGAGAGGAGAGGACAAAACTAGAGCTGTGTTTGTAAAGCAAAAATTCAAGAGGAGAAAGAGCACGAGAGAAGGGGAGTGAGGAAAGGAGAAGGAAGAGGAGAGGGGGAGAGGTGGAGGAGAGAGAAGAAGAAAGTGGAGTGGAGAGAGAGTGAGGTAGAGGAGAGTGGAGACAGAGGAGGAGAAGAAGACAAAACAGGAGCTGCATTTGTAAAGTGAAAATTTAAAAGGACAAGAGCAGGAGAGAAGAAGGGAGGGAGAGATAGAAGAGAAGAGGAATGAAAATAACACCCAGCTTAACACAGGGCTATGGAGATCGGATGATTCTGGAATACAAAAACCTGTAGGAAAATACTTTTAGTTCAACAGAGAATATTGCTATTACAATGTTAGTTATAGTTATATATTTATTATTAAACCTATATTGTTATTATTGTGAGTCACTATTGAGACTGTGCTAGCTAAGCAACTAGCTAAGGAGCTAGCTATGGACATTTGAGATGCTACAGACTTTTTACACCTTATGTGGCAGCAAATGTGACAGAAGACCTTCCATAGGAAATACTTAGAGGGAATGAATACAAGGTTGTTGAATTTTGTGTGAAATTATAATTCATAGCATTTATATGGCGCCTTTCATGACACCCAAAGTTCTTTACAGTTCATTGTTCATTCACTCCACATTTGGTGGTGGTAAGCTACTTTTGTAGCCACAGCTGCCCTGGGGCAGACTGACGGAAGCGAGGCTGCCAATCTGCTCCATCGACCCCTCCGACCACCTCCAACACTCACGCACTCTCCACTTTCATACTAGAGAATGTGGGTGAACTGTCTTGCCTAAGGACACAATGACAGTTTTTGTGACTGGCGCCCCACTGTGGCACCTGGAATCAGAATCAGAAAGACTTTTATTGCCATTATCAAGTGAACACAATTCACAGACTAGGAACTTTTCTCGGTGATAAGGTGCGAACACAAAACACTAAATAATAATAATAACAACTAGAATATAACTATCATATAGTAAAAAAACAAGGTTCAGGGGAGCAGCATCAGAACCGTAGTGCAAACATGACTTAATTAAAGTGACTGGTGATATAAAGTGTCCAACTTTGTGCAGATGTTATGAATTGTTCATGAGTCCAACAGCAGAGGGACAAAAACTGTTCTTGTGACGAGAGGTTCTGGTCCTGATGGACCGTAGCCTCCTACCAGAGGGAAGTGGCTCAACTAGTTCATGTCCAGGGTGAGAAGTGTCAGCTGCTATCCGGCCTGCTCACCCCCGAGTCCTGGAGATGTACAGGTTCTGGATAGTTGGAAGGCTGCAGTCAATCACCTTCTCGGCACAATGTGCTGCAGTTTCTGTTTGGCCCTGGCAGTGGCTCCAGCAGCACACAGTGATGGAAGAGGTGAGGATGGACTCAATGATGGCCGTGTAGAACTGCACCATCATCTGGACTGGCAGGTTGGCTTTCCTTAGCTGCCGCAGGAAGTACAACCTCTGCTGGGCCTTCTTGATGAGGGAGTTGATGGTCGGCTCCCACCTAAATCCTGTGTGATGCAGGTGCCCAGGAACTGGAAGGAGTCTACTGTGGTGATGGGAGAGTCTGTCAGGGAGAGAGGAGGCAGGGGGGCTGTGACTTTCCTGAAGTCCACGATCATCTCCACTGTCTTCTGGGAGTTGAGATCCAAGTTGTTGCTGCTGCACCAGGAAACCAGCCAGTCCACCTCCCTCCTGTAGGCAGACCCATCACCGTCAGAGATGAGCCCGATGAGGGTGGTGTCATCCGCAAACTTAACCAGTTTGACGGAGTCATGGCCGGAGGTGCAGCAGTTTGTGTATAGGGAGAAGAGCCGAGGGGAAAGTACACAGCCCTGTGGAGACCTGTGCTGATGGTCCGGGAGTCTGAGACATTCTTCCCCAGCCGCACGCACTGCCTCCAATCCATCAGGAAATCAGTGATCCACCTGCAGGTGGAGTCAGGCACGTTTAGCTGAGCGAGCTTGTCCTGGAGCAGAGCAGGGAGGATGGTGTTGAAAGCAGAGTTGAAGGCCACAAAAAGGATGCTGGCATAGGTTCCTGGGGAGTCGAGATGCTGGAGGATGAAGTGGAGGGCCAGATTAATGGCATCGTCCACAGACCAATTAGTTCTGTCGGCGAACTGCAGGGGGTCCAGGAGGGGGGAGGTGAAGGACTTGAGGTGGGTCAAGACCAGGCGCTCAAATGACTTCATGACTACAGACGTCAGCGCCACAGGTCTGTAGTCGTTAAGTCCAGTGGTCCTTGTCTTCTTGGGGATGGGGACAATGGTGGACTGCTTGAAGCAGGCAGGGACATGGCATGACTCCACAGAGGTGTTAAAGACGTCCGCGAAGACAGGAGCCAGTTCTTTAGCGCAGTGGCTCAGGGTGGAAGGAGAGACACCGTCCGGGCCTGGGGCCTTGCGGGGGTTCTGCTTGCTAAAGAGTTTAGCCACGTCCTGCTCCAAAACTGTGAGAGCAGTGGGGGAGGAGGGGTCCGGGTTGGGCATGGCTGGAATGTCTATTGTGGTGCGGGAAGTGGAGGAGGGGTGTGAGTCAAACCTGGCATAAAAGTCGTTCAACTCTTCTGCCAGTCGTTTGTTGTCCAGAGCGGGAGGGGCTCTGGGCTTGTAGTTTGTAATCTGCCTAAGCCCTCTCCAGACAGAGCTAGAGTCATTTGACGAGAAATTGACTTAGCTTTCTCCACTTATCTGCTAAATGAGTACCTGCTGCATCTGTAGCTTTCTCTTTCTCCGGTTCTGTATGCTGTTTCGACTTCCCTCATAAGCTGCCTCAGTCTTGGTGTGAACCAAGGTTTGTCATTGTTGAAGGTGACTCTGGTACATGACAGAATGATGCTATCCTCGCAGAACTGAATGTATGACGTCACAGTATCTGTGTACTCATCCAAGCTGTTCGTTGCAGTTTTAAACACATTCCAGTCTGTAAAATCCAAACATGTCTGAAGCTCCTCCACAGCCTCACTGGTCCAGTTCTTAGAAGTCCTCAGTGTCGGCTTGGAGAGCTTCAGCCGTTGTTTGTAAGCAGGGATGAGATGAATCATCACGTGGTCTGAGAAGCCGAGAGCTGCACGGGGCACCGCAGCTTATTCTGCTCTCTCGTGGGGAAATTTATAAATTGTTTATACTTTGGCAGTTCGTAGCTCAGATTCCCTTTATTAAAATCCCCCAGAATAATCAATAAAGAGTCCGGGAAGGTCCGCTCTATCTTCAGTAGAGCGTCTCGCGCACGTCATTCTGGCTGAATGAATGAAGCGAACTCACAAGGAGAGTAGAATGGTTTACAGTTAATGAAAAGACATTCCAGAGCGGGAGAGCAGTGTTGGGAGATCACAGTTACATCCGAGCACCATGCATTGTTGATAAAGAAACAGACCCCTCCACCTTTTGCCTTTCCTCCCACGTTAGCCCGCTGCCTGTCTGCGTGGTAGAGTTGGAATCCCGCCAGGTTAAGCAGTTGAGCAGTCCGGGATTCGTTCATTGAGCCACGTCTCCGTGAAGCACAAGATGCAGGAGGAAGAAAAGTCTGTATTTCTTCTTATCACCAGTGCCAGCTCATCCATTGTTGCTGAATGACCGGACGTTGGAAAGGAATATCCCAGGTAAGGGTCACGAGAGCACCTGAGCGCTTCCCCCGTCTACGTCGCCTCACTCTTTTGGCCAAAAACTGAACTAGAGGCACTGAACTGCAGGCACTAAAAAACTGGCAGTAGATCAGCAGGAGTAGTTGTTCTGAGGTTGAGAAGCTCTTTACGGGTGTACAAGCTCGCAGACACATGATTAACACACAAAAACACACAGCACCAAACACCATGGCAGCCGTACGTGGCGCCATCTTGAATCTTCCCATCTTGGAATTCCCAGCGGTCTCTCATCCAAGTACTAACCAGGCCCTGCCTTGCTTAGCTTCTGAGATTTGAAAAGATCAGGCTTTGACAAGCAGGTATGGCCACAATAAAAAATAAAAAATCAACTATTGTTTTTCCCATATCCGTGAAAGCCGTGCAAGAGGCTAGCTATGGAGCTAGCAATGGACATTTGAGATGCTACAGACTTTTCGCACCTTATGTGGCAGCAAATGTGACAGAAGACCTTCCAGAGGAGACACTTTGAATGATTTTTTAAAAAGTGAACTATTGTTTTTCCCATATCCATGGAGCGCTGCAAGAGGATAGCTAACAACCTAGCTATGGACGGATGCTATTAGCTTTTTACACTATATGTGGCAGCAAATTACCTTTCAGATGAAATACTTTATGGGAATGTCCCATTTTGTCACAAACAAAAACACCAGTGGAGTATGAGTGAGGCCTTTCCTGTTGTGGTCATCTGCCCCCCCCCCCCCCCCCACTTTTGTCCAGAGTGCTGTTCCTTTCCTCAAACTCCCCTTACACAGATCAGCTGACCCTCCCTGACCAGCCCTCCTGTTAAACTGCTCTGACACTGAGTGCAGTGAAAATGTTGCTGCAGCAGTCTCTCTCTCTCTCTCTCTCTCTCTCTCTCTCTCTCTCTCTCTCTCACTCTCCATATTTGAATTCCTGATTTGGTGATATTTAACGGTGTAGTTTGAAAAGCAGAGACAGCTGAAGAACTATAATGTGCTGACAAAGAGCTGGTGTGGAAAATAAAGGGTTAAATCCAGTGAGCCGAACAGAGCAGGAAAAGAGCTGAGTCCTCAGTCTACTCCCACTGCTCCAAATATCTCATTAATGCACTGAAATCTCAGTCCATTAATAAAAAGAAAGAGAGAAAAAAGAAAGATGGATTAAAGGTCCTATATTACACACAATTGACTCTTGGGAGCTTTAGGTCATGTTATATAATGCTCTTACTTCATCAAACACATACCTAGAGTTTTATTGTTAGTTTGTCTACATCTCCAAAGCTCAAAACTTACTGTTCCACCATGTGGTCATACATGAAGTGCTCCACTGTGTTTTTAAACATGGTACAGTTTCACTAGAATCATTGGGATGATTGAATTGGACAGTCTCTACTGAACAAAAGATAAAAGGGGCTGTTAACCTGAAAACTATCACTACATGAACCTGAAAACTATCACTACATGACATCACAAGGTGCAACAGAGCATTTTGAGCTTTGGAGATGTAGACAGACTAATAAACTCAAACAGTTACTCAAACATGTGTGAATGAAACAAAACACCAGGTATATTTCTGAGGAGGGAACAACATTATAACATGGCTTAAAGCTCACAAAGGTGGATTTTGTGAATATAAAGTAGGATCTTTAAGATACCACTAATTGCACAGCCAAGATATGGAGAGAGCTTGATGGAGAGAGGGAGAGAAAGAAAGAGGTGAAGACATTTTGACTAGCAGATAAGACTGTATTATGTTATTCTCTGTCCTTATCCGACCGGCACGCTTGTGGATTACAGATTTGGGAAGTCTAATCATTCCATAAACACAAGCACAATCTCACTGGGGTTTTAAACATGACTTAATAAAGGGCTGTGTTCGGAAGAGGAAAGAGGGAATACTCTACGGAGGAAAATCTAATTCACCCGAGCGGAAAATGGAAATTGCTTTAAACAATAACACATGTAAAAGTGCTCATGATAGACACGATGATGTAATGTGTTATTAAATTACGGTGAAGTCTCCATGGCAACACACAGCCGACTGTGGTGTGCAAATGTGACAATAGGCCCCCCCATAGTAAATATAAGCAATATGTCTCCATGCATTAAATATGAATGAGACACCAGCCTGCAATAACTGCTGTCATTATTCTGTAATGGCAGTCTAATGTTGTGACTAATGTTGTATGTATTTTAAAATGTGTGCTTTGTGCATTTTGACAACTGACTAGCAAACTGTTGTGTCAGGAATTACTCAATGTTTTATGTCTATGGGGAGACAGTCGCTCAGTTGGTTGAAAGTTTCTCCACTGCCATTGTGTCCTTGGGCAAAACACTTAACCCACCTCGTCCCCGGTGTCTGCGTACTCTGGTGTATGAGTGTATTTGTGAATGGGTGAGGGGTTCCTTGATGTAAAGTGCGTTGAGTTGAGTGACTTGAAGGTGGAAAAAAGTCAGAGTCAGCTTTATTGTCAATTCTGCCATATGTGCGACGTACAGTGAATCGAAATTGCGTTTCTCTCTGGCCAAGAAGGCAGAAGGCGTGTGTTTTTGTAAATACGTGTCATTGTGGTCTAGCCAATTGATATGATGTCCTTTTGATGCATGGTGAGCTGTGATATCACAGCTGTATAAAAAAGCGCTGTATAAAAATGTGATCATGTTATGTAGAAGTCAGCAAATCATCAGAACCACATTTCATTTTGAGAAGCACATGGTTCTTCAAGATGCTTCAAGATTCATAGTGGTAAACTACAATCGTAGCCACATAAGCCCTGGGGCAGACCAATGGAAGTGAGGCTGCCAATCAATCTGTACCACTCTGACCACCACCAACAACCACACACCACAGTCAGCAAGGTGGGTAAAGTGTCTTGCCTAAGGACACAATGTCAGAACTTGGTGGGGGATGAATTAAATAATAACGCACATCAATATATTTTAGAGATGCCAAAGCAAGAAACAATTTAAACAGCAAAGCACACTGAGGGGGCATATGTTCAGAATGTCTGAATATGCTTTGGCAAAAATCTTTTTTCAGATATTTATTTATTGATTGATTGATTTATTTATTTATTTTAACCACAGTGTGGTAGTTGGCAGTATAATCCCAGCTCTTTCTTGCACGTATAATGTGTTCTTGAGCAAAACACTTCTCATCCTGCTCAGTAGTGTGAGTGATGGGCTGGTCAGGACATTGCAGCAGGCTATTGGCCATGTCTTCGTTGGGAAGCCCTAAGGCAGTTGTGGCTACAGTTGTTGAGAGTACAAACACCAAATCAAAATGAGAGCTAAACTGAGACTACACCAGAGTAAATCAGGACTAACTACACCTATGGCACTGGTCATGTTTTCACTAACATTAAAACATATTATGCCCAGGCCCTTCCTCTGCTCTGCTCTGACTGTCACCCATTGGCCTCTCCCTTCCTCCTCCTCACCTCTGCTCTCTCTCCTCTCCCTGTCCTATCATCACCTCTATTCCCTCTCTCTTTCCTCCTCCTCACCTCTGTTCTCTCTCTCCTTCCTCTCCTTCCTCCTCCTCACCTCTGCTCTCTCTCCTCTCCCTGTCCTATCATCACCTCTATTCCCTCTCTTTCCTCCTCCTCACTTCTGTTCTCTCTCTCTCTCCTTCCTCCTCCTCACCTCTGCTCTCTCTCTCCTCTCCACTCGCCTCCTCACCTCTGCTTCCTCACCTCTTCTTCCTCTCCTCTCTCGCTGTAATAACTTTGCACCTGGGCTCAGATGGATGTGCTGTGGCTGTATAGATCAGACTGACCCCACTTAACCCCACAGAAGACAGTTATCCAGAGGAAACCAGCAAAGACAGAACAAAGCGCCGTATTAACAAGGCCGCTATCAAAACTGTAATCACTTCTGAGCTTGGGGTCAGACAGGTCAAATGAATACTATTATATGGGTTATGTATCAGAGAGACGACACAGGTATAGGAGAGTTTGACAGACTTATTGTAAAGCCTGCTATCTATAGCTATCACAACTGTTTAAGGGCCTATTTTACACAAAATGGACTCTTGTGAGCTTTAAGCCACGTTATAATGTTGTTACCTCCTTAAACTTTATTATTTGTCTTTTTATATCTCCAAAGCTCCAAATGCTCTTTGCCACCGTGTGATGTCATCAACCTTGAGTAAGCTGCCCTTTACCTTTTAGTTCCGTAGAGACTGGCAATTTCAGGACTATAATCATCCAAATGAAAGGTAAAAATACAATGGAGCACATCTTGTATTACCACATGACATCACAAGGTGCAACACAGTGTTTTCTGTTTGAGAGAAGAACTCAGCCTAAATATGCAAGGTTTGATGAGGAAAAACATCATAACAGAACAGAAAGTATCGTAATATGGGCCCTTTAAAGTGTTGTGCATGAGGTAAGATAGTTTTCTAGGTACATTTTCATTGTGATGTAAGTGTTTGTTTGCATGAATGGGTATCTGGGGTAAAATCTCACTGTGGCTTTGGGGTGGAGCATTTTGAGCTTTGGAGATGTGGACAGACAGACAGGATTACTCAAACATGTGTGAATGAAACAAGGAGGTAGCAGCATTATAACATGGCTTAAAGCTCACAAGAGTCCATTTTGAGAATGTAAGACTTTGAAAGATGCATGTGTAACTTGTTAGCTGAAAAAACAGACTAAAATAAGAGTATATTGTTTATAAGTTTTTTAGTTCACTGAAACCAGTATAGCCAGTAGTCGAGTTGTAAAATGAAACCAGGGGGGATGGTGACATTTTTCACCAACAGGGGGGGGGGCATTAAGCTAAGCCCTCCCCCATCACTGACATCACTGTGGTGTTTCAGGGCAGGGCAGAATTAGAAGGTACTTTGTTAAAATGAAAATGCTTTTATAACAAAAATTCCATATAATCATTCAATAATTCAATAATACACAGGATATACACTCAACAAAAATATAAACGCAACACTTTTGTTTTTGCTCCCATTTTTCCTGAGATGGACCCAAAGATCCAAAATTCACTCCAGATACACAACACTACCATTTCTCTCAAACATTGTTCACAAATCTGTCCAAATGTGTGACAGTGAGCACCTCTGCCCCGCCGAGACAATCCACCCCACCTCACAGGTGCGCCACATCAAGATGCTGATCCGACATCATGACCAGTGCACAGGTGCGCCCCAGACTACCCACAATAAAAGGCCACCCCGAAATGTGCATTTTTTTTGCTTTATTGGGGGTCTGGGGACTCAGAACCAGTCAGTATCTGGTGTGACCACCATTTGCCTCATGCAGTGCAACACATCTTACACATAGAGTTTATCAGATTGTCAATTGTGGCCTGTGGAATGTTGGTCCTCTCCTCTTCAAAGGCTGTTATGGACGAAGAACACAGGTGCATTTTATTGATGGCATTTTGAATGCACAGAGATACCGTGATGAGATCCTGAGGCCCATTGTTGTGCCATACATCCATGAACATCACCTCATGTTTCAGCAAGATAATGCACGGCCCCATGTTGCAAGGATCTGTACACAATTCTTGGAAGCTGAAAATGTCCCAGTTCTTGCATGGCCAGCATACTCACCGGACATGTCACCCATTGAGCATGTTTGGGATGTGCTTGACCGGCGTATACGACAGCGTGTACCAGCTCCCACTAATATCCAGCAACTTCGCACAGCCATTGAAGAAGAGTGGACTAACATTCCACAGGCCACAATTGACAATCTGATAAACTCTATGCGAAGAAGATGTGTTGCACTGCATAAGGCAAATGGTGGTCACACCATATACTGACTGGTTCTGAGTCCCCAGACCCCCAATAAAGCAAAAAAAATGCACATTTCGGGGTGGCCTTTTATTGTGGGCAGTCTAAGGCACACCTGTGCACTGGTCATGATGTCGGATCGGCATCTTGATGTGGCACACCTGTGAGTTGGGGTGGATTGTCTTGGCGGGGCAGAGGTGCTCGCTGTCACACATTTGGACAGATTTGTGAACAATGTTTGAGAGAAATGGTAGTGTTGTGTATCTGGAGTGAATTTTGGATCTTTGGGTCCATCTCAGGAAAAATGGGAGCAAAAACAAAAGTGTTGCGTTTATATTTTTGTTGAGTATATGTTATCACACACACACACACACACCTTAGTCCTGGTTTAGTCTTGGTTTAGTCCTGGTTTAGTCCCGGTTTAGTCCTGGCTTAGTCCTGGTTTAGACCTGGTTTAGACCTGGTTTAGACCTGTTTTAGTCCTGGCTTAGTCTTGGTTTGGACCTGGTTTAGTTTTGGTTTAGTCCCGGTTTAGTCCTGGTTTAGACCCGGTTTACATCTGGTTTAGTCTTGGCTTAGTCCTGGTTTGGACCTGGTTTAGTCCTGTTTTAGACCTGGTTTAGTCTTGGTTTAGTCCTGGTTTAAACCTGGTTTAGTCTTGGTTTAGTCCTGGTTTAGTGCCGAAATAGATGCAGAAATAATCTGATAATATGACTCACCCATAAGAATGCGGTCAGATCCATTCTAACAATTTGCCGTGTTGTCTTTAATAATCCGGAGCTCCGGAGAAAAGGACGTAATCCCGAACGTATCCCGTGTCCCGAGGCGAGAGTTCCTTCTTACGTAGCATTAACGTAGCAAGTTAAGGATTCTTCTTCTCTTGGAAATGCCGCGTAAATATCAGGCTCACAGCTGATCGGCGAACAGGCGCAAACACAACAGCGGCAATCGTCATGATTGGCAGGAGCGCGTATCAGTGCGTAATTATGCTGCAACATGATTGGAAGCTGGAGCGCACTGGCCATTTTGACTTAAAAACGGCGAAATTCACCAAAAGTTTAGGGATTTTCATGCCTGATTGATAAAATGCCATAAGGGATGGAAGAAGGGATGCCCGTTTTAGAAGAGGGATGATTTTGACTATTTTTTTCCCACAGGGGGGGATGCCATCCCCCCCATCCCCCCCTCAACTCGAGTACTGAGTATAGCAGAAACCTTATATAGCACGGAGAATAATTCATCATAATTCATTTTCTATTTCCATGGACTCACGAAGGTGACATGGCACCTCCAGAAAGTTCTGTGGTGATGAAAGTGAAGGAGGGGTGAGGGAGTGCATTCATCTGAAAAGTTTGAGACACAAAAGGAGCTGCTGTGATTGTGACAGGGAGGTGACAACAAATTAAGACTATTTAAGACTATTAAGATACAGTGGTACCTCACCTTACGAAAGACCCTACATACGAAAAATCCAAGTTACGAAATGCCTTCACGTTAAATTTTGGTCTCTAGATACGAAAGAAAATTCAAGTTACGAAACGTGAAATCTCAAAAATTCGAATAATGCGCGCTCAGATGCACGCCCCGCTGTTATCCCCGCTCAAAAAGCACCTTTCTCGGCCTCTTAGCTCTAGCGCCAAACACGCAAGATTTTCCACAAAATGTATTAAATAGTGAGGTGTGGGGGGAGACACGACTCTGGAAGCAGCGCGGAGACATGACGGCACCGTGCGAGGAGCACGGCACCGTGCGAGGAGCACGGCACCGTGCGAGGAGCACGGCACCGCGCGAGGAGCACCCCTAGTCCTGGTCTGCACGACCGGCACCGGGACCGGGGCTGCGAGCACAAAACGGCCCGGACTGCGTCCTCTGGAGCCCGAGCCACAAACCAGCCGCACGAAACCAGCAAAGAGCGGCACGTGGTAGTTTAATCCTGGTTTAGTCCAGGTCTAGACCTGGTCCAGTCCTGGTTTAGTCCAGGTCCAGTCCAGGTTTAGACCTGGTCTAGACCTGGTTTAATTCTGGTCTAGACCTGGTTTAGTCCACGTTTAGTCCTGGTCTAGTTCTGGTCTAGACCTGGTTTAGTCCACATTTAGTCCTGGTCTAGTTCTGGTCTAGACCTGGTTTAGTCCACGTTTAGTCCTGGTCTAGATCTGGTCTAGACCTGGTTTAGTCCACGTTTAGTCCTGGTCTAGATCTGGTCTAGACCTGGTTTAGTCCACGTTTAGTCCTGGTCTAGTTCTGGTCTAGACCTGGTTTAATCCACGTTTAGTCCTGGTCTCTTAGCCAATTAACCAATGTTCCAATATTTTAAAAAAAATGTTACACTATAAAAAAAACAACAACCTTGGAACGAATCAGGCCTTTTCCATTGAAATAGCTACTCAACTACGAAAAATTCACGTTACGAAACCACTTCTGGAACAAATTAATTTCGTAAGGTGATGTACCACTGTCATTTTAATTTCTCTGTCATGTTAGTCTTCTTTCCTTCAGACTTGTCATATTGTCCGTTATGGGCTCCATCTGTCTCTCCTTTGTCTCTCTTTTTCTCTACTCTTTCTCTCCTCCTCCTTTCTCTCCCTCTCTCTGTCCTTTCTTTTTTCTCCTCCTTTTCCCCTTCTCTCTGTCCTCCTCTCTTCACTCTGTCTCCCTCTTTTTCCCTCTCCTCTCTCTCTGTCCTCCTCTCTTCACTCTGTCTCCTTCCTCCTACCTCTGTCTTCTTCTCTACTCCCTCTCTCCATCTTCCTCTCCCTCTCTCTTCCTCTCCTCTCTCTCTCTTTCATTCATATACTATTACATTATCCCCATAAACACCTGTACATCCCCTTTTCTGTCACTATAATTCCATTTGATGGACAAAATCATTAGCACAAAACCCCCACATCACCATGGAGATGGTGTAAACATGGCAGATTAGCAGCATTTATTTACACTGAGCCAGTCAGACTGAAAATCCCTGTATCATAGCGCTCGTGCATGCTGGTGTACACAGGGTTTCTACACTCAAAGTCACGTATGGTTCATTTACACATATTCTTATGAGTGTACCCTCTCTGAGTTGAAGTATTATGGAAATTAGACTTGTCTAAAGATGTTATGTTAGGATTTGATAATACTGACTAAATGCACTGAAACGGAAAAGAAACTGAAACTGAAAAGAACGGAGGACTCAGGCAAGTCTTGTGGTGGGGGTGTGTGCTTTATGGTTAACTCTTTGTGGGCAACAGACGCACGTATTTTAACAACTCGCTGCACTCCAGCCCTAGAGCTGCTAACCATCAAAGTTAGACCCTTCTATCTGCCTAGAGATTTTAGCTCTGTAATCCTCACTGTAGTCTATATTCCACCACAAGCTGATAAAACAGAAGCCCTAGAACAACTGTATGGGATCATAAATGGACTTGAAAACTCACACCCTGATGCAGCTTTCATTGTGGTGGGGGATTTCAATAGAGCCAATATGAAAACGGTTCTACCGAAATACTACCAGCACATATCCCTCCCCACCAGGGGGGGCAGACTTTAGACCATTGCTACACCCCATTTAAAGACAGTTACAAACCCCTCCTCCGCCCAGCCTTTGATAAATCTGACCATAGCGCCATCTTGCTGTTGCCTGCGTACAAACAAAGGCTTAAACTGGAAAAACCGGTTCCCAGACAAATACACAAATGGAGCAGTATGTCTGATGAGGTGCTACAGGACTGCTTTGAAACAACAGACTGGCAGATGTTTGCAGACGCAGCGGATGGTGACATTAATGCGTACACAGACTCTGTCGTAGGCTACATAGGGAAGTGCATTGAGGACACGGTGCCCATAATCTCCATCTGCACTTACCCTAATCAGAAACCCTGGGCGGGACCGGAGGTGCGTGCTAAACTGAAAGCTCGCACCGCCGCCTTCAACTCAGGAGACCCCGAAGCCTACAAAGCAGCCAAGTACGACCTCAGAAAGACCATCAGGACTTCCCAGAGGGACTACAGGGAGAGAGTGGAGTCTGCCCAGCAGAGCAATGACCCGAGACGGGTGTGGCATGGGCTACGCTGCATCACTGACTATAAGGGGAGGAGCGGGCCCGTGGAACTGTCCAGCGCATCATTTCCGGACGAACTCAACACCTTCTACGCCCGGTTTGATGCAGATAACACCACGCCTGTCACCAGACCCCATGTGGACAGTGAAGACGCTGTGCTTTGTATAGACACTGCTACAATGAGACGGGCGTTCAAGAGAGTGAATCCCCGCAAAGCACCAGGACCCGACGGCATCCCCGGACGGGTGCTGAGGGCTTGTGCTGACCAACTCGCCGGGGTGTTCACCAACATCTTCAACCTGTCTCTGAGCCAGTCTATCGTGCCCACCATCTTCAAGACCTCCACTGTAGTCCCCATCCCAAAGACCCCCACAGCATCCTGTCCTAATGACTATCGGCCCATAGCACTCACATCTGTCATCATGAAGTGCTTTGAACGAATCATGAAGAGACACATCTGTGACTCCCTCCCCGACACCCTGGACCCCCTGCAGTTTGCATATAGAGCAAAGAGGTCTACAGACGACGCTATTGCTCTAGCAGTCCACACCTCTCTCAGTCACCTGGAGAGAGGAAACACATATGTGAGAATGCTCTTCATCGACTACAGCTCGGCATTCAACACCATAATCCCCTCAAAACTGGTCTCTAAGCTCACCGCCCTGGGCCTGGGGACGTCCATCTGCTGCTGGATATGGGACTTCCTCACCAACAGGCCACAGGCGGTGAGGATCGGCAGCCATGTCTCCTCCACACGTGTCCTCAGCACTGGGGCACCCCAGGGCTGTGTTCTCAGCCCTCTCCTGTACTCCCTGTTCACCCATGACTGTACCGCCAGGCACAGGTCCAACACCATCCTCAAGTTTGCTGACGACACCACCATCCTAGGCCTCATCACCAACAACGATGAGAGCGCCTACAGAGACGAGGTGAAATCACTGACCAGCTGGTGTCAGGAAAATAACCTCTCTCTGAACGTCAGCAAAACTAAGGAAATGATCGTGGACTTCAGGAGACAGCGTGTAGACCAGCATCCCCCATCTCCATCAACAACGCTGAGGTGGAGCAGGTCAGCAGTTTTAAGTTCCTTGGGGTACACATCACTGAGGATCTGTCCTGGACACTACATACAGACACTGTGGTTAAGAAAGCCCGACAAAGACTCTACTTCCTGAGGAAGTTGAGGAAGTTTGGTATGAACACCAGCATCCTCACAAACTTCTACAGGTGCACCATTGAGAGCCTGCTGACGGGCTGCATCACAGTGTGGTATGGGAACTGCACCGCTCAGAGCCGCAAAGCACTACAGAGGGTGGTGCGAGCGGCAGAGGACATCACTGGCAGCAGTCTCCCCTCCATCCAGGACATTTACCACAGCAGGGGTCTGCGTAAAGCACGCAGCATCACTAAGGACCATACTCATCCGGCACAAGGACTCTTCCGTCTGCTACCCTCTGGTAGACGATACAGGAGCCTGCCAGCACGCACAAAAAGACTCAAAGACAGCTATTACCCCCAAGCTGTCAGACTACTGAACTCTGGGTAATACTCTAAATAATACTGAACTCTCAATAATACTGCACTAAACTACTTTCCATTATGCATAATTATGTTTACTGCTGCTGCTCTATATGAATATATCATGTCTGTCACTACCTCACTGTAAATTACTGTTACATGTGCAATAATCAGTGCAATAACCTATGTGCAATATTTATATCATACTATGTGCAATACGAAATCCACATGCAACACCAACACCACACCATATTATGTGCAATCTGTGAAATACTTACACCTTATTTGATCTTGATTTAATCCTACCTGCACCTTGTACATTGTACCTTGCTTTTTTATTTTATTACATATTTTATTATATTGTTTATTATATTGTTTATTATATTGTTTACTTCTTCCCCTGCACTTTGCAACACTTTTTTTACCATGTACTATTATTGCATGTTATTAGTACTTCTTGACTATCTTAGCGAGTCAACGGTTCTTCTGATCCTAAGCATTTCATTGCATTGTTGACCTTGTGTTGATCCTGCATATGACAAATAAACAATCTTGAATCTTGAATCTTGAATCTTGAATCTTGAACTTTGCAGCTGATGTCATTAACATTCTCTGGGGGTGTGACGCTAATTGTAGGTACTGCTTTGTCTGTTGCCTTTGAGTTTAAGTAATCCTAGTATACAGTGTATTATCTAAATTAGACTTGTATAAAGATGTTATGTTATGATTTGATAATACTAAATATATTGATATTTTGCAGCTGATTATGAAACTTGAATGTTCATAAAAGTATAAAATTACAATTTTAGTTTTTAGATTATTAGTTGGACTTTAGTTGGATACAATGCGAAATAACCCTTGTAACAACATGCAAGTCAAAATTTCTTAGATTGGAGTAAATAAGAGTTTATGTGTGTGATGGAGTTGACAATAATTGAGTTCATTGTTGTATGTAGTTGCATGATTTTTTTTAATATTTTTTTTTTATTTTTATTCAGAAACTGTTCCTTTGCAGTTATGTACACCTCAGACCTCACCATACAGAGACAAGTCCCATAAATTTAGAATGCTTTTGAAAAAAGTAATTTTCAAAACTTGTTTTTTCCTGACTCTCAAGAATCACTGACATATGTATAGCATTTTTGCTTATTCTTAATGAGGTGGTGTGTAACAGTAACCTTGTCTTTTTATCTTTTGAAAAGACACAATCGAACTGTTCTTTTTCCAGTTGAAATGACACAGACACTCAAACAGCTTATATTAGTTTTAGATCCTGATTCATCCTGTTTTCTTTTTGCTGGACCAGAGACTACACAGTGTGAGACCAGAGGGGGGAGAGGGATGGGGGGTGGGCACAGTGGGGGGTAGAAGGCAGTGATTGGCTCCCACAGAGACTGTTGTGGGTGACATTTACTGAGTGTAGAGACACACAGCTGACCCACTGAGAAGCTCTGGTCCAGTTAGTCTGTGAGTGTCCAGTGGAGAGCAAGAGAGAGGGGAGGGAGGCATTTGGGTAGTGGGAGGCCATCACCGCTATACAGATGAACTGCGGAGATGCTACAGTCCTGAGTGTATTCATACTAGTGTGAAACTAACTGTAAGCACTGCTCTGTCTGAAGCTCTGTTGTTCAAGTTAATTTTTTATTTTAATTTTCAGACTATTTTCAAACTTAAAAAAACAAAAACAAAAAAAACTTTGTGTTTGCTACTACAGTGGTACCTCACCTTACGAATGACCCAACAAACGAAAATTTCAAGTTACGAAACGCCTTCACGGTAAATTTTGGTCTCTAGATACGAAAGAAAATTCAAGTTACGAAACGCGAAATCTCAAAAATTCAAATAATGCGCGCTCAGCCACACACACATACCCTTTTCTCAGACTGGATTTAAACTTTTCTCACATTTGTCTCTCATTTAAACACTCAAACTTTCATAGATTTTCAACAAAATTATTAATAGTGAAGTGTGTGTGGAGGGGGGGGGGGGAGAAAACTGCGCTCTGACAAGTGTGATAGCGCACATGACCCGGCGCGGAGCTGACAGCAGGTCTAGACCAAGGTCTAAACCTGGACTGGACCAGGACTAAACCAGGACTAAACCAGGACTAGACCAGGTGGATTAAAGCAGCGAGGATGGGACTGCACGCAGTCTGAGCGCATGAACGCATGAACGAGACCCATGCAAGAGCCGCGGTGGTCTAGACCTCCTCTAGACCTGGTCTAGAGGAGGTCTAGAGGAGCCACGGTGGTCTGGACTAAACCAGGACTAAACCTGGACTAAACCAGGAGGAGCCGCGGTGGTTTGGACTAAACCAGGACTAAACCTGGACTAAACCAGGAGGAGCCGCGGTGGTCTGGACTAAACCAGGACTAAATCTGGACTAAACCAGGAGGAGCCCTCTGGTTTAGTCCAGTTTAGCCCCCTCTTGCATGGGTCTCGTTCATGCGTTCATGCGCTCAGACTGCGTGCAGTCCCCTCCTCGCTGCTTTAATCCACCTGGTCTAGTCCTGGTTTAGTCCTGGTTTAGTCCAGGTTTAGTCCTGGTTTAGTCCAGGTTTAGTCCTTGTCCAGTCCAGGTTTAGACCTTGGTCTAGACCTGCTATCAGCTCCGCGCCGGGTCATGTGCGCTATCACACTTGTCAGAGCGCAGTTTTCTCCCCCCTCCCGCTTCCCCCCCACACTTCACTGTTAATACATTTTGTTGAAAATCTATGAAAGTTTGAGTGTTTAAACGAGAGACAAATGTGAGAAACACACAGAACACAATGTTACACTATAAAAAAAGTTACACTATAAAAAAAAAAACTTGGATCGGGGCCTTGGAACGAATCAGGCTTTTTCCATTGAAATAGCTACTCAACTTACGAATTTTTCACGTTACGAAACCACTTCTGGAACGAATTAATTTCGTAAGGTGAGGTACCACTGTATGTGCATTTTGTCACCATGGTAACTGCCGAACATTCCCCTGTAGAGATACACGTATGCCCCCCCCAGCGTGATGTCACCACAAAATACCAATACCACAGTCTCTATCTATTGAGAGGGAGAGTGAGGTGTCTGGGGGGAGAGGGAAAGCAGGACTGGTATACACACAACCCACCAACAGGCTATTGTCCAGTGGATATGTGTCCAGAGAGGGAGAAGGAGGCGTCTGTGGAGAGGGAGAGCGGGATGGGGTGTACACATACATACACACCTACTGAGAGAGGTTATAATTCAGTAAATTTGTGAAGAAAAGTGAGGAGGAGGTGTTTGGGGGAGAGGGAGACCATTTTAGGGTACACAGAGAAGTCCGGTCTATCTGTATGAGTGACCAGGGGGAGAGGGAGACTGACATATAAACATTTAGATTGTAGTGTAATTCAACACACGGGTTTTAAACATGCATTCTGCTCAAGCCAATGCATTCTTTGCACCTGCGCAAGCCTGAACAGAGAGTCTGGAAGGGCATCTAGCTTAATAACTAGACTCCATATAGCACGCAATTGATTTTCTATTACAAACCTGCAAACATATAGACTATAGTGTAGTTTCAACACCCAGGTTTGAAGCATTTATTCCGTTCTGCTCAGTACAGTACAGTGTTATTCTTGATTATGCACTTTTGCTGTGCCCCTGTGTTTTTGATGGAGTAGTTTGAAATCAGAGGAGGCAGCTCAAACTTCTGGCCTAGTTTGGAATGGCTTTTGTGCTGTGAGGTCTAATGCATAAATAATACCTGGGCGTACACTACAGAAATGTATGGATTCTTTTACCTGCTCTAGGCCTGTAGGCTTAATTGCCGTTTGAATGGAAGCAATTAGCAAATATCAAAGGTACCATATTTTTGTTCCACAAGTAACAAAATCTCAAGTTTTTATTCTGCATAAAAAATGTGCTTTAGTTCTACAGATCTGTAGGTTTGTGCTCTCAGAGGTACTGGAAATAATACTTCTAGAGTGATTTCAGTGCTTTAAAGGCAGCACTGATGAGCAGTTTGGGTTTAAAAGTTAACCTGGGACTGACATGTGCACCTAGTCTTTAAAAAAGGCTGTAAATAAGTACAAAAGGCAGAACTCCACTATGTTTCTGTGCTTCTTATATGCCTCAAAAGCCTTTCATCAACAATGGCAAACTGTTTGAAAAGTTACAGCAGCGAGGTGTTCCTCCCTATTTAACCCAGGCTCTACATTTTTGGTATACACACCAAACAATGAAAGTCAGATGGGGAACTGTCACTTCTGAACCATTTTCTGTGGCAAAGATTTAATTTAAACATGCTGGACAGGGAATCGTTAAAAAGTCATGTTATTGTTGCCATATATTTGTCTGCAATTTGAGCAACCCCTCTCAGACCATTTTTTCAGTGTAGAATAATCTCCCTACATTGAATGCTGTGATCAGAAAGTTTATGAAGCACCTTGAGGACTCACAGAATGAAATGATAAATGTTTTAATAATGTCTGAGCAGATCAGTGTCAGGTTTACTTCTGAACTCTAGAGGCACTGAAGGAGCTGCATATATGGACTATAGACCATTATTACTGTTTTGTTTGTCTTTTGTCTGTTTTAAAATAAAGCTTGATTGACTGCTTGTACAAACATGTTGTGAAATGTGTGTTTTTCAGTCTTTCAGTCAGTCAGTACTTCTGAACGTGTTTAAAATGAGAAATTGCAATGCTTGTCAGAGTAAATAACACTTAGATATTTTTCTAACCATCCATTTTCTTCCGCTTATCCGGGGCTGGGTCGTGGGGGCAGCAGTCTAAACAGTGACTCTCAGCCTTCCTTCACCCCAGACACTTCTTCCAGCTCCTTCAGGGAGGACCTCAAGGCATTCCCAGGAAAGCTGAGAGACATAGTTCCTCCAGCGTGTCATGCACGGTGGAACATGCGCAGAACACTGGAACATTGGTTGCTTTAAAAGCATACATTTTGTCTTTGAAATTGGCTAGTTTTTCAGAAAGAATTGGAGCGTGTGTAAATTACCATACTGGCCATTCATGTGACAATTAGCGCTCTTTTGTTTTCTTTTTCCGCCAATCAGCTGTGTGCGAGAAGCAAACCTTGTGGCTACTTAAGCTGCGTAGCTGCAAGAAATGTCATAATTGAATGAAGATGGACTCAGCAAAATGTATTGCGGATGAGCTGAATCTTGGCTGTTTTACTGTGAATGCTATGTAAGAAGGAAGGAGAACTCTCTCCTTGGGACATGTTCATGTAGCCAGAAACTTTCTCTGGAGCTTATGTACAGAATGCGTTCGGATTCTTTAACTGCCGAAAGACAGTGGCAGGATACGCGAGTAATTGGACAGACGTAACAGACGTAGAGTATTTACATCTGAGATGACCATATCCAGCAAAAAGACCCCGACAGTGTCCCTGAACTACATATTTGTGACGCACCACGGACTTTGAGCCCTCATGTCAGCATTACAGAGACCGAGAAAATGCAATTTTTGTATTTTTTGTTTTCAAAATTTGTGATTTTCTCAAAAAGCCTCCGGGATCATATGTGTCCTATTTGGCCGCGGTGGGTCACATTTCACTGGAGGCAATGATGTTTGCAGGAACACATTTCTCTTTCTTATGGGGTGAGTAAAGTGCTTCTAAACTTTAACACAACCAACTTTAGGACATGTTTAAATACTAATTCAGCTTTTGTGTGGTCATATTATTTCTGCATCAAAGGGAGATATTTAGCTGAAAGCAGGGGGCTTGTGTAATTGTCAACTGTAGTACTACAAGCATTATTCCAATAGACTACCAAAAATACTTTTACTTTTACTGCATTTTACTGTTTTCCTGTTATACACTGCAGGGTTTTTTTTTTTTTTGTTTTTTTCCATAAGGGTGAGGAACAGAATACATCCAGAGTCAGGTGACTCATTATGTGTATTTCTTATTCTGCCTTTATGACTTTGACTTAACATTTTATTCTGTGTATTATTGAATTATTGAATGATTATATGGGCTTTTTGTTATAAAAGCATTTCCATTTTAACAAAGTACCTTCTAATTCTGACTAACACCACAGTGATAGATGATCTGCAGGGGGAGGGCTTAGCTTAATGTCATGCAAATGAGCCCAGAAGACCTAGAGTTAGAGAATCTTTAAAGATCCCATGACATGATGCTTTTATATGGCGCCTTAATGGTTCCCTAATACTGTAAATGAATCCTTCTTCAAAATCAAGACTCAGTGCATGAGATAGCCCCATGAACACAGTCAGAGTCAAAAATATCTCTCTCAAACACTTTATTCTGGGCGCTGTTGCTTGAATGCAAATGAGGAGGACAGAGACAGGCCAATGCAGCGGGTGGGGGTGTGGCCAAACTTTCCGCTCTTTCCTCTTTAGCGGTGCGATGTGCGTTGGCCCCACTTCCACGTTTAAACGCAGAGGAAGATATGAGACGATTTCCATTTTAAAAAAAACACATTTCCACAGAAAATAAAATTAAACCACTGCTGTTTCAGAGGTTCGGAGGCTCGAATAAAGGACATCCGAGCCTGGAAACACTCTCACGTGCCTCCAGGCAAATAAAAAAACGCATCTCGCATTGCGTAGCTCGTTTGCGGTCCAAGCTCACGTTAACGTTCAAAAACCTCAGAAAGTGAAAATTTCATGCCATGGGACCTTTAATGTGGCTTTTCTCAGCTCACAGCCACAAATTCTTCAAATGTTCTCAGATTTCTATGTGTAAGGCTTTGTTGGAAAGCTTAGAATCTACACTTTCAGAATCTGTGAATAACTCAAAACGCCTCTGGGACAACTTGTAACTGGTTTTGCTGCGGTCGGTCACATATACAGTCTATGAGTAACCCAAATTTGCACTGAAGTAAATGAATCTTTACTTTAAAATGATATTACTTACTTACTTAACGGAAAATTGACTTTTTGGAGCTTTTAACCATAACCACGTTATAGTTGTTGTTTTTTTCTTATTTACCCTCCGAAGTTGTATTTGGAGTGATTCGTGCATGTTTATGTAATATTTAATCACTTATTTTCAAGACGCCATTTTGTCTATCAACTCTCAATTTTCACCACCACCGGCACACGTCCACTGCTCTGTACTTACTTAGTTCTCCAGTTTTTTTTAATCTGTGATACCATAGACTGTATACATGTACATACTGTAGCTAACTCGCTAGCCACAGTGATCCTGTTGTTTTTATTTCACTATTTTGTCCATTAATACATCCCTATTCTTAATATAGAACTCCAAGTTTGCTCCTAAAACTGCTAGCCTCGGTGAGCTTCATTTGACTGGAGCCAAACACTGTGGGTAAATCACACTCACTTAGTCCACTTCTTTATTCAATCTGTGGGTGATACATGTAGGATTAGGCAATGTTCTTGTTTCGTTCTTCTTCTTCTTCTTCTTCTTCTTCTTCTTCTTCTTCTTCTTCTTCTTCTTCTTCTTCTTCTTCTTCTTCTTCTTCTTCTTCTTCTTCTTTTAATCTGCTGCTCATTAGTGTGAAGTGCTAGTCTGGTTAACACCTGACCATATCACAAGTGAGATATGGGTCTGGAAACTCGCTTCGAAAAATCCCGTAGCGGAGGTGTGGTTAGCGATTGCCAACGGCCGTTTATTGGGCGTTATGAATGTCTATCATTGAGCGTATACGTAAGTCCATAGCCAATCATGTCAGTTGTCAGTTCAAACTACAAGCTTCCGTTTGTCACGTAGTACGCGTCACCGTCTTGCCACACCTCCCCCGCTCTCTGATTGGGGCCCTAAATCTGGGACTCTCACTTGGACGAGTTTCCAGGCCGCCTTCCAGTTCGAAACGAACGGAAGCGGCCTGGGAATTCCCAGGCTAGTGAAGTGCAGCTCGCGACGTTAGCATTGGAGTTTTCTAACAACGGATTGTTTCTATTAAGTCGTTTTTGCTTAATACTGCAAACGATAATGATCCACGAGTGTCATCATTTTTAACTATACAGCAGACAAAAGCACAGTAGGTCTTAAAATCAGATACAGCACCTTTAAATGCAAGTCCAGTTAAAGATTACCACATTTTTTTATTTTTTATTTTTTTCTCAGTTTTAACTAAATTTGAGGGAGTAAAAAAATAGATCAAAAGTAGCGCCCAGGCCTTTCTGTGTGGAGTTTGCATGTTCTTCCTGTGTCTGGGTGGGTTTCCTCCGGGTTCCACTATCGACACAAAAATATGCTCCATAGGTAAAATCCTCCAGCTTAGGTCCTGACCAAAGCTGAGCAACAAGATCATGGAGATGGGTCCTCGGGCGCCTGAAAGATGTGCTGCTCACTGCTCCTGAAAGGAGGGGTGAAATCCAGAGAGTAAATAAGGGATAATAAATAAATCAATCAATAAATAAACGAAGATAAACTAATGTCACTAGTGCAAGAACTGCACAAAATGTCCTTCAATTTCAGTGACAAAGAAAGAAACAAACCTCAAAATAGCTGTTGAAATCTTAATGCACGACTGTAATATTTCAAAGCAATGGTTATGCAGACAGAGCTCACATAATAACAGCTCTGTGGACAGAAAAACAAAAGCTTTTCATGGTTTGAAAATGTTGAAGTGTGCATTCAGAGACAAAAGACACAGGAGTGGGCTTGTTAAAAAGGCAGTGATGGAATCTTCTGTCAGAAATCGCACCCACAACCAAAAAAACTCACTCAAGTTTTATTATCTTCTATCTCTTCCAAGCGTAAACATGTACTTTATAATCCTTACTTTTCACTCTCTTTCTCATATGTTTTCATTTCGGTTTGTGATGAATTGTTTTTTATGATAGGAGGAGATAGAAGAGAGATGGAGGAGAGGAAGTGGAGAGGGGACGAGAGATGAAGCGTAGAGTGGTGAAGATGGAGATGGAGAGGGGAGGAGATATGGGAGGGAGAGAGGAGCATGATAGAGCATGGATGAAAGCGAGGAGGAGGAGAGCAAGAGGAGAGAATGAGAAGAGCAAGAGATTGACGAGAGATGGAGGAGTGGAGAGACATGGAGGGATGGAAGAGTGGGAAGGCAATAGAGGGGAGGAGAGAATGATGAGAGGAGGAGCAGATGAAGGAGGAGAGGTGGAGGAAAGAATTAGGAGAGATGGAGTGAACCGAAGAGTGGAGAAGAGAAGGAAAAGAAGAGATGGAGAAGGAGAGGAGAAATAGAGAGACAGAAGAGTGGAGGGGAGCTGGCGAAGGAAAAGAGTGGATAAAGAAGAGGAGGAGGAGAGCAAGAGAAGAGGAGGGGAAGAGAGGAGTAGAGAGCAGAGGTGAAGGAGAAGAAAAGAGGAAAGATGGAGAAATTGAGAGATGGAGAACAAAGCAACACTGAACACTGAGATAGGTATACTATGAAAAGCCTTAAAGGTGCACTATGTAACTTTTTGGTTGGGAGTCTGTCACCTGCTTGTTTCTATAGAGATGCCATTGCTACAGTACAATACATTACAGTATGACATTAAACAGCTCTACTTTACATTTTATTCAGTTACAGGTGGATTTATAGTTAAAAAAAACAGACATTCACACTTCACAGATCTGACCTGTAACTTGGTCTGGTTCCAGCATTCCAGACAAAGCGATAACAACTCCATGGAGAAAAGTATTTGACGGACCCTGCACAAGAAAAGCTGTAAAATCTATAATGACTCCGGAGTAGGGCTGGGCATCGAAATTCGGTTCCTTTATGGCACCGACCGAAATGCTTAGGTTCTTCTCGGTATCTAAATATGCCTCGTTTTTCGGTTCCACGTTTTGATACCCAGATGTTAATCACATGTGGCTCAGATACGTGCCTGCATGCTTATGGCCTGATAATGCCACTTGAGATTGGCTGAAACGTCCACGTGTATGAAAAACACAGCGTGGTCACGCCCCTCGTTCACAGGCAAGGAGAGATTCGCCTAACTTGTAGGGTGCTAATAAGTTAGCTAATCAATTAGCTTGGCTGCGGAGTCGTCAGACCCTACAAAATTGCTGAAGTCGAAAGCGTGGTTATACTTTCGTAAGACAGACTCTAATACTGCGCGGTGTAGCATATGTGACAAGAGCTACAGGACATTTTATGACCACACTCGGAAAGTACTGAGCACAGCGCTGATATTTCATCGGGTAAGTTTGTTCCGCGAATTCCGTTGATCTGCTTTGTTTTTTAAGGTAGGAGCTAGCTAGGTTGTTGCAAGTTTACCTATGTATGTTAACGGTACTGTAGGATATTAGCACAGCTCTCAAGTCTCACGCTTTAAGAGTGTGACACACGCATTTCAACGAGTTCACACGCCACACATGGTATTTCTCACGCTGAAATTTTGTTAAGCAATTCAATGAATCTCTAGCCACTGGTCACAGCGCTTCTGCATGCATGGTCTGGGTTGGATCCCCGGGTCGCCTGGGCCTTTCTGTGTGGAGTTTGCATGTTCTCCCCGTGTCTGGGTGGGTTTCCTCCGGGCACTCCGGTTTCTCCCACCAACCCAAAACATGCACCATAGGTAAATCCTCCAGCTTAGGTCCTGACCAAGCCGAAGCAAGAAGATCATGGAGATGGTCCCCGGGCGCAGTAATGTGCTGCCCACTGCTCCTAATAACAGGATGGGTTATATGCAGAACTGGAATTTCCCCACTGTGGGACTAATAAAGGCATAGCTTTCTTTCTTTCTTTTCTGTGTAGGGTTGCCAACTGTCCCTTGAAAAACTGAATCGTCCCGTCTTCAGAAACAAAAGTACACGTCCCGTATTGAGCTAAAAGGGGACGCACTTTGTCCCGTATTACTGTGTCGATCGGTGTCCGGTCTTGGTCTCGAGATGTGATCATATTTCATTACGGCCGCTGCCTTTTGCAATAAACTTTAACCGTGTTTTTCTCTGATTAGAAGAGCAAGATGAAATGCAAAGCAAAAACTAATCTAAATTTATGTTACAGCATCCGCACAGAGCAGGTCTACAGCACAGAGCAGATCTACAGCACAGAGCAGATCTACAGCACAGAGCAGGTCTACAGCACAGAGCAGGTCTACAGCACAGAGCAGGTCTACAGCGACATGTGGTTGAATTTTGCCTAATAAAAGTGCACAAATGCATCTGTTTGTCACAACATCCATTTGGTAAATGTGCAGAGCTACAAAACCAGTAAGAGAATGTGACTCCAGTCAGAAAAACAGGTTAAAAACAGGTTAAAAAAAACTTTGGAAATAACTTGAATAATGGAAAATAGACTCCAGTATGTGGAATAGAATGTGTAATGAAATTAATTTTTTTCCTAGAATTAATATAAAATAGGAACCGAAAAAGGTACTGGTCAGGAATCGGTATTGAAATGAAGGTATCGATATTGGTATCGGCATCTGAAAATTTGGATCGATACCCAGCCCTACTCTGGAGACTGATTGATGTGAACTTATGGTGTGAATCAGCTGTAGTCACTGTCTGAAATTTCTGAGACAAAAAGTGAAGAGGAAGAACCTGCACAAACCCACACGCTCCTTTTACTGACAAGAGGCAGGCTAACCACTCTGCCACAGTAACACAGTGAGAACATGCACGCTTTCCACTCACAGAGATCAGGAGTCTAACCTACAACCTCTTTATACTGAGAGCAGGAGACAGGCAGCAATGGCTGGGAACTACATAGACCATGATCCTTTGGTGTTGTCACTGTCACCTACATGAAGAAATAACTGTTCTTAAGCACTTTTCCATCTTACTTTTTCATATTATAACAGTACCAAAGTCTTTTCATGGCTTTTCCAATGCTTTTAAGAAGAAAAAGTAGCATATTCACATGTTAGCCTTCACAAAATGTCATAATAAATATTGAACCGTGAGATGCATATCGTGAAAATATCGGATTTTGATATTGTTACATCTGTTACAACCCATTCCTAGGGGTGAAAGGAAGTAACATAGACAATAAATAGTAAATAATAGGCAAGCCTTTTAATTAACAGGAAAAGTAAAGTATGCAAGAAACTCAAAAGTAGGCAAAATCAGACTCCAACAAATGACAACAAATGTAGACCACTAGAGACCTCTAGTGTCTCAGTTAAAACCCAATAAGTCCAAGGAGGCACAATCCTGAAGGCATGCTATTCACAGTGATCCAGCTGCCTGGACTGGCAGGTACTTGGCATTTTTATCCAGGGTGGCACCGGTGGGTGGAAGCTGCAGATTGATGGCATCCAATACAACAATCACTGGATGGGGTACCGGAGCCAACCCAAGCAAGGTGAGGGAAATGGGTCCACCAATCTGGAGTTGGGATCTCCGCTCACATATTTGCATGCATGGAACGGAAGGCATAAAATGAGAGGACACCAGGGGGAGTGCAAGACGAGGCCGACCCAGGCCAAGCGCCCTAACAACATCCCTGTTCAGGAGTCTAACCTACAACCTCTTTCTACTGAGAGGAAGAGACAGTAACATAGGCAGGACCACAGACTGTATAAAGAAGTGGACCAAGGGAGTGTGACGTCACCCACAGCATTTGACTCCAGTCAAGTGAAGCTTATCGAGGCGGGTGGTTATAGGAGAGAATTGGAGCTGAGTTCCATATTAGGAATGGGAATTGATTTATGGACATGAACATTTTATGAACATTTTAAGGGCAGTTACAAAGATAGGGGTGACTTTTCTTTTCAATAGAAAGTTGATGGAGTGCTCTGATGCTCACATCCTAACTGGCACACTCCCACAACCAATTTTGTATCAAATGTAAACAACATGACCACACAAAATAAACTATAAGCTGCTATTGATACTTTGTGGCGACATCATGCTTGGGGGTGTTTTATATCTATCTCTATGGCAGTATATTTAGGAGTTACCATGGCGACACAATGCACACATTTTAGCAAAGGCAGCCAAAAAAAGTGTTAAAGGTCCCATGGCATGAAATTTTCACTTTCTGAGGTTTTTGAACGTTAATGTGAGCTCCCCTACCCTGTTTAGCCCCCCTCCCCCCATGGCTAAAAGTTGCAAAATGTGTAAACTGAGCATTTGCGATCCTTTTCTGCGTTTGAAAAAAAGACAGCTCAAACGGGCGATTCTGAACAAGGAAACTATGTGACGTCACATTGAAGAAAAAATGCAAATGCAGTTCCACCGCCCATCTGTGTTTCTACCCACACTCTCTGTCAATCACGCCCAGAGAGTTTGGACCGCGAACGAGCTACGCAATGTGAAATGCAGTTTTTTATTTGCCTTTTATTTGGCACATGAGAGTGTTTCCAGGCTCGGATGTCCTTTATCCGAGCCTCCGAACCTCTGAAACAGCAGTGGTTTAATTTTATTTTCTGTGGAAATGTGTTTATTTTTCAATGGAACGCTTCTCATCTCTGTGGGGCCAGCGCACATCGCACCGCTAAAGAGGAAAGAGTGGAGAGTTTGGCCACGCCCCCACCCGCTGCTCTGGCCTATCTCTGTCCTCCTCATTTGCATTCAAGCAAACATAACAATGCCCATAATGGAGTGTTCCAGAGAGATATTTATGGCTCTTTCTCATCTCTCTTTCTCATGCACTGAGTCTTGATTTTGAAGAAGGATTCATTTACAGTATTAGGGAACCATTAAGGCGCCATATAAAAGCATCAAGAAGTACCATGTCATGGGATCTTTAAGACTGTATGAAAAACTCAAAGAAAAAAAAACTACAAAATGGGTTTAAATAGCGCTTTTTCAGGAGCCTGTGATCAATACGAGCGTTCATGGTCCTGTTTAGGTGACAGTGCCTAACTAAAAAACTGTTGGTTGATGCTAGATAGAGATTAAGATTTAAGTGAGAGAATTGCCAGTAAGAGGATCCATTTGTCTGTGCAGTTTGGTTGTGTCCATAATGTGGTTGGTGTAAGTGTTTTTAAATGGTGATGTGATGAACCCTTGAGCTCTTCTATTAAACAGAACATGGTCCGGTTCCTCTGCAGGATCCCACCAGCACCTCCTCTCTGTTTACACACACATTGACTGGTATTAGAGTAAATTACAGTGGCCTCTGGTGAAGTCATTACATTAGTGGATTCTGGTGAGGTGGTTGTATTAGTGGATTGGATTAATAGTAGTAGTAGTAGTAGTAGTAGTTCTGGTTTCGTCTGAAGGTCTTCTGACACATTTGCTGCCACGTTTTGGTGTAAAAAACCTAAAGATTGTAATAGTAGTAGTACTAGTTCTTTTGAGGTGGTTGCATTAGTAGATTGTCGTAGCAGTAGTAGTAGTATTAGAAGTAGTAGTAGTTGTGGTGAGGTGGTAGTATTAGTAGATAGCACTGTATTAGCAGTACAGGTGAAATAAGTTGAGTGCTTTGGGTGCTGTGGGTGTTCTGTCAGGATCCCAGGACTCGTTTGGCCAAACTGAACCGGCCTGAGGTGAGTCCTGAGGCCACAGCTGCTACTGTGAATACAGCCAAATGTTCCAGACATGTCTCTATACTCTAAGTGAGTGTCTCTATACAGGGACCAGTGTTTAAATATACTGTAAGTGTTTAAATATACTGTAAGTATATATACAGGGAGATATGTTTAAATACCCTGTAAGAGTGTACGTATCTGTACAGGGATCTTTATTGTGCTTTTGTTTCTTATACAGTTATTAGTGCCTTATAAATATTGATTGATTGATTGATTGATTGATATTATCTATGAACCCGTGGATCATTATGTTATCATTTTCACACATTGCAATATTCATTTAAACCAACTCAATAAAAGAAACAAGTCTTTTCATTTGTCCCAAACTGACTATGCTGCCGAATACTACGTCTATCTCCGATTCAGCGCAAAGTCAGTACAGAGCAGTGGGCGTGTATCGACGGCAGTGAAAATAGGACTTAATGTGAAAAATGGTGTCTTGAAAGCAAGCAATTAAAGATGACTCAAACATGCATGAATCACTCCAAATACAACTTTAGAGTTTCAGTGGTGAGGGGAAACAATGTGTTTGTGTGGGATATCACTATAATCTTCCATCTATCCAGTTTAAATGTAGTACTCCAGAGTCACTGATTTGTTCTAGAGACTGGTTTCACAAACTGTCCAGACTAATCTCGTGACCATATTCTCTGACATACATGATACATTTGTGAAGAAATACTGCCACTACCTTTTGTCCTGATGCTCATTTGCGCTGACAGAGAACATGTCACATTCTGAGATTTTATTGATTCATGTTTTGTTTCATGTGATGGACTTTCAAAGATAATAGCTTTTTAACCATCAAACAGGTCAAACAGCATCCTGAAAACAGTTGTTACTACTACTGTTGCTACTACTACTAATACCACTAATGCTGCTACGTCTTCTGCCACTACTGTTACTACTGCTGCTGCTACTACTCGTTTCTGTGCCTCTTTCCTGTTTAATATTTACTACTACTATTACTGCTACTACCAGTAGAAGCTTGCGTGCAGTCTCTGTCCTGTTTTCGATGTAATCTCTGCGTCTCTTCTGGGAGGCTCATACTCCATCTGTTACTCTGTCCTGATTACCCAGAGGTCTCCAGCCTTTCGCCTTTCTCTCATTCCTTCTCCCTTTTCTCCCCCTCTTCTACCAATCTAGTCTCTCTCCCCTCTCAATGACTAAATAACCCTACTTTTTCCTTTTGTACATTTGTCTTTCTCTCTCCCCACTCTCTTCTATAAACCAAACTATGGCCTGTGAGATTATACGTAGTACTTTTTACTACAAATTCAAATATTTCTGTCACTGTATTCTGAGTAGCATCTTATTTCATTGTGATACAGACCCAAATTAGGTCTGAGGTTATATTTTTATTATCTCTCCTTCCATCTCTCTCTTTCCATCTCTCTCTTCCGCTTACTCTTTCTTTACTTCTGTCTATTTAACCTCTGTCTGTCTCCTCTCCTTCTCCTCTCCTCCTCTGTGTGTGCCTGTTTATACGGCTGTAGGACTCATTTAGTCATTCTCCCTTTCATTCCCTCCCTCTTCCACTCTGTCTCTCTAGTCTCTCTTGTCTCTCTCTCCCTCTCTGTCTCCTATCCTTCTCTGTATGTGTGCTGTTGTTTCTGCTTTGTTCTACTCTACCACTTCCCTCCCCTCTCTCTTTCTCTCTCTCTCTCCCTCTCTTCTCCTCTCTCCGTGTGTGCCTGTTGTTTATACTGCTGTAGGATTCACTTAGTCTTGTGGGCAGTGGGATGGGCTGTATTAGCGGCTGCCACGGTGACATTTCATTTGCAATGAATCATGGTCTGTGAGCTGGGAGGCGACACCGCGAGCGAGACTCGTCTGTCCTGTGTGTCCTGAGGGCTTTACCCTCTGACACAACTCACCTCTGATCTACTTTATACTACAACATGTTTATACATTTCTACAGGCAAGAGTGACATGTCTTAATAGTCTTAATACTACTACGATTACTGCTACTACCACTACTGATACTACTCTTACTGATACTACTACTAGGCTGCTACTACTGCTACTACTGTTACTGCTATTACTACTACTACTACTACTACTATTACTAGCTTACTAGTTGTGTGCAGTCTGTCTCCTCTATGTAATAATCTCTGTCTCTTGTGGGAGGTTCATTCTCCATCTGTTGGTTTGCCCTGATTTTAGACTTTAGACTCTAACATTGCGGAGTCAAATGTCTTACTCAGTGGTAATACACATTGTTGGGGATAGAAGCACAACAGTTTTTTTTTTTTTTTTTAAATAGCATAAAAAGTCTTAATGCTGGAAAAAACTGGAACTTGTTGGACTAGCAAACTGTCCGTGTGACTGTGTTCTGGAAAATCAGACATTAACATCAACATCACACTGGATCTACAACATCACACTGGTACACTGCTTTTACTCACAGACATCTCTAGACCTCAGTTAAATCACACACAAGCTTAGCACTGATCATTTTTATACAGCGCTCCACCTTCAAAGCTCAACTCGGCGGCGGCACGGTGGCTGAGTGGCTAGCGCTCATGCTTCACAGCAAGAAGGTTCCGGGCTCGATCCCCCATCAACCCAAAACATGCACCATAGGTAAAAATCCTCCAGCTTAGGTCCTGACCAAACCGAAGCAAGAAGATCATGGAGATGGTCCCCGGGCGCAGTAATGTGCTGCCCACTGCTCCTAATAACAGGATGGGTTAAATGCAGAGAAGAATTTCTCCTGTGTGAGATCAATAAAGTCACTTCTTCTTCTTCTTAACTCGTACACCAGTGTACATAGACTCTGGGGGCGAGGGGGTTAAGTGTCTTCCCCAAGGACACAACAACAGCATTCATTCATGTGGGACCTCGAATTGCACCGCCAGCCTGTGGGTCAGTGGATCTGACCGCTCTCCCAAAGATGTTTATGTCGAGAGCGGGATTCAAACTGGCAACCTTCAGTGGACAAATGCTCTACCAACTGAACTACTGTGGCCCAATAAATGTACTGAAACACTGTAAAGAGTGTTACCTTTGTCTGTAGAGTTATTTTTTGCTCTACTCCATTTTCAAGTAATCTTACCATTGCGTACTGGGCAAAATTTCAAATGTGAGAACTGTATGCACGAGAGTCATCATATATTTACTATACTTCATTATTTGTATACCTCTTGTTCCACACTGGGGTTGAGGGTTAATTGTTCTGGGACTGTACCAGCCTCACCCTGAGGCTCCACAGTCACATCTGAGCTCAAACACAAACATCTACTGCATTTATACTGTTTGAGGAGGACCATTTCAGCAGCAGTATGTCCGCTACAGGGAGGGTAGTAGTGGTAATAGTAGTAATAGTAGTCATAGTAGTAGTAATATTAACAGGAATATTAACAGAAGGACTGACAGACTAACTACTCTACCTCTGTGTATCAATTAATAATTAGTATACATATAAGTACTAGTAGCACTAATGGCAGTAGTAGCAGTATTAGTAAAACTATCAGCAGCAGCAATAGTGGTAGTAGTGGTGGTGGCAGTTGTAAAAGTAGTTATAGTAGCAGCTGTAGTAGTATAGTTGTATCTGTAACAAAGCTGACATTCAGAGTAAGTGGCAGTATTTGTAGTAGTAATAGTATTAATAGTGCCAGGAGCAGAAATAGTAGTCTGTTATGTAGAAGTCACAGTAGTGGCACCTGTATAGTCGTAGTATCACCAGTAGTAGTAGTACAACATACGTAGTCATTATTCTTAAGTATATTATTAGTATCACCCACTCCAACAGTGTAAATTCTTAAATATTCACATTTAATTCAAAATGCAAATTTGATGAACCACGTGCTTTTATCAGAAACAGCAGGGGTCGGTCTATGCTTCCTCTTATTCCTCTCCTTGTGTTGGCGCCACCTCTGGTTCTTATTGTGATTGGGGTCAGGACCTCTGCAGTCCCACACCACCTGATCCACTCAACACAGACACAGAAACAGAGGAAATATTGCTTCTTTTTTTGGAGTAAAAGTAGTAGCCGTAGCAGTAGTAGCAGTAACAGCAGTAGTAGTAGCAGTAGCAATAGCAGTAGCACTCGCAGCAGCAGAAGCAGCAGCAGCAGCAGCAGTAGTAGTAGTAGTAGTAGTAATAGTGCTATGGGTTTGACTCCAGGGGTCCTCCAGTAGTTCTGACCAAGATAAGCTGATGATCTGGAGATGGGTCCTAATGATCCTGACAGGTTTAACCCAGAGACACTGAAGGATGGGTCAAATGCATAGGACATATTTCCCTATGGGGACAATAAAGCGTATGTCTTCCTTAACCTTAAAGTGTGCAGGGCCATGATCTGAGGAGGCATTATGAGGTCTATGGAGTGTCCTTAAAACTCTTTATTCTAGCGGAAAATGCACGTTTGTTTCTTTGTGTTTTGTCTGGTTAATGAGGTTACACTTGAATATTTCATTTTAAAAGCTGTGTTGCTGAAGTGATTGGAGCGCTACATTTCTGAGTGCCTTTTGTTTTAAGTCTTGGCTTAAACCTTTTCATATATTATTGATCATATTTCAAGTTAACAGGTACCTTTCAGCAATTCCACGTTCTGTTCTAGTCCTGGTCTAGTCTTGCCTGGTTTACACCAGGCAAGTGATATATGGTCTCTGATTGGCTCTCTGATTGGCTCCCCAAATCAGGAGCCCTCGCTTAGCCTAGTTGCCAGGCTGTCTTTTAGATCGGAACGATCGTGCAAAGCAGCCTGGGATTTCCCAGGTTAGATCTAGCCCATGTTTAGTTTCAGTTCTGATGTGAGTGCAAGTTCCTCTAGGCTTATTGCTTGTAGACTTGTATGTACACTTGTATCTGTGTACACTACTGTCATATTATACTTCTTTGGGGTATTAATTGTTAACATGTAACATTTAGATCACCATGGAACAACCAAAGACTGTATGGGCATAGCTAACCTGCTAGCCGTCAAATATGAAAATAGGAAGTGAGCATGAGTGTGTTTCCAGCTCCAATTCACCTTGCTTTGGAAAAATCGTCACCTCTCTCCTTGTATCAGTTGCTGTCAGGCTCCTCATTTTAGCCTTAAAATGTTTGTATTAACCATAGACCGTATATATAAATGGACAGCTAACGTGCTAGCCACTGCATTCCAAATAGGAAATGAGCATTCGGGCACTTCCGGCTACTGCCACTTCCTACTGACTCTGGCTCCCACTGACTTATATTGGAATATTGGAATCTTTAACTGCTGCTGTGAGCCTCGTCATTGTACATATTCACCCACACTACATGACCCCAGTGTTTAAAAAAAAAAAATCCTATTCATAATATGGCGACTGGCTCCAAATTCGCCACTGTAACCGTTAGCATTGCAAGCTTCATTTGACTGGAGCCGAGCGCTGTCACACTCGCTTAGTCCACTTCTTTACACATGATCTATGGTATTAACCCGCTGTACATTATTCTGGGGTTTACTTCAGTATTTTGCCTGTAAATCAATTCCTGTGCCTAATATGGAACTCGGCTCCAAATTAGCCCATAGCCAACCCACCCCACCGTAGCTCGTGAACGTAGTTCCGGAAAGTTCACGGGGACATTTAATAAAGCTTGTTTTTCGTCTCAAAACAACATTTGTCCAAAAAGTGAAATATTTCCAGTTCTCCAGGAAAAATTCAGCAGCCTAATTTGCTTGGTGCTAGTTTCTGTCGATTCGTATCACTGTGCAGTTAATACTATTATTAGCCTGTTCACTTGTAAGCGGATGTTTACGGCGGATGCCAGTGCAAGTGAACAGGCTAGTAATAAGTAATACGCACGCAGTAATATGACTCGAGAGAAAATAGCACCATGCGAATTAGGCTGCTGAATTTTTTGCGAAGAACTGTTTTTGACGCAAATATATCACTTTTTGGACAAATGTTGTTTTGAGAAGAAAAACAAGCTTTATTAAATGTCCCCGCTAAGTTACCAGAACTACATTCGTCAGCTACGGAACCGGAGCAGAACTGGGCCCAGACGACACGGTCATCGGTAAGTCAGTGTTAATGGACGACACTGTTGAAGGGGAAGCCATACAGATTCACATTAAAAAAACACACTATCCCTTAACTTTTCCTGCACGCTACTGGTCCCTAAACGCCTCATAAATAAATAATTCACATTCCTATAGACCGACGCAGACTTGTATCAGATGAGTCCTTTGCCCTTTTTCTATCTGCAAAATCACCATTACATTTCTTGTGTAGCTTATCTTGTGGCCATCCCTCCTCCCACATCATCCCTTCAAACTGGTTTATCTCTCTATAAACATGTCCACTAGTGTGTTTTACCATCTCCAGGACGTCCTAGCATGGAGCTCATGGCTTTAAACCGCTAAATTTACATCAACACCGCAAAATAGCTTGCATCTCCGGGGGTTAGCGCTTGTGTCAAATGAGATAAGCCATACCGACAGGAACAAGCAGTAAATTCACAGTATTACGCTGCAAAAAGGGAGAGTGAGTGACCTTATGCACTGAGATTTGCATGTTATCAACCAAAGCACGTTTAAAAAGAGCCAATTTCCTATTCAGTGTGAGATGGTTGGATTGCTTTTGTTGGTACTTATCTCACTGACACATGCATAGACTAAAATAGACGCAGGACCATACCGAGTGGTCACAGCCCCTTAAAAGATTCAATTATGCGCCAATGGGGAGCTAGATCTTTAGGGGAACTCAGCTGGTGGTCTTTATCTACAGGGGTTCATGGAGGAGATATTGATGCTCGACCAAATGAAGACCCTGGAAAGGCAAAGGGAGTGTGTGAAATGTGAAACTGTCTGTGTAAAATAGATACAGGATTATGTGTTGTCAAGGTCAGCGATGCAAAAGTGCCAATCTAGAATCATCTCATTTGTGTGGTAGGATCATTAAATTTGTTTGCAATGAAGAATAATTCCTTTCGAGAAATCACTTAAGCCAAGACCATATGCTGTGTAAAGAAGTGAGTGGATTAAGGATGTGTGAGGTCAGCCATAGCGTTCAGCTCCAGTCAAATGAAGCTCACCGAGGCTTCCTGTTACAGGGGCAAATTTGAGGTGGAGTTCAAAGTTCAAAGTCAGCTTTATTGTCAAAAACCATATGTACAGGTTGCACACACAAGATTTGAAATTACAGCGGCCCCTAGGCCCACAGGGAACATAAAACATCTGATAGACGGGCCAATAAACACAATGACTAAAGCGTCACATATACCCGTAGCAAAAGTAGACTTGTATATAATACAAATAGGTAAAACACCCAATGTGTAGCATAATGAAGCTCAAATGGTATCATTTAAGTGTCATTTTAGCAGCAGTGTTAGTGTCATTTAAGTGTCATTTTAGCAGCAGTGTCAGTGTCATTTAAGTGTCATTTAAGCAGCAGTGTCGTTGGGGAAGGGCAGGGCAGGGCAGGGAGAGAGTTGGTGGATGAAGCTGTCTTTCAGTCTGCTGATCTTGGCCCTGAGGCTCCTCAGTCTCCTTCCTGATGGCAGCAGACTGAAGAGGCAGTTGGAAGGGTGGGTGGGATCACCCAGAGGGCTTTGCGGGTGAGGTGGGTGCGGTAGATGTCCTGCAGGGAGGGGAGAGAGAGACACCCATGATTCTCTCAGCTGCTCTTACTACTCGGTGTAGCTTTTTCCGGCAGGACACGGTGCAGGTGCCATACCACACAGTGATGCAGCTGGTGAGGATGCTCTCTATGGTGCCTCTGTAGAAGGTGCTCATGATGGGAGCTGGGGCTCTGGCTCTCTTCAGCTTGTGGAGGAAGTGGAGTCAATATTGGGGATAGGAATTTATTTAAGGACAACATAGTGAAATAAAAAAAACACCAGGAACATGTAGAGAGGGTTAATACGAAGATTTTAAGACCAAAATGAGGAGTCTGACAGCAGCAGTTTTAGAGAGATGACAGTTTTTCAATACAAAGTGAATTGGAGCCAGAGAGGATGGAGCTGGAAGTGCCCCCATGCTCACTTCCTATTTGGTACGCAGCAGCTAGCAAGCTATTAAAGATAGAGATTTAAAACTTCACGTAAGGAGAAATGTATTACACGTTTTTTATCAGGTAATGTTTTCATATAAAGTAAGACATTTTACATGACCTTCCAAATGATTTCACTGAAGGTGGATGGACTTTAAAACCATAGTGGAGCTTTTTCTGTATTACCACATGACATCACAAGGTGGAACAGAGTGTGTCAGACTGTTTGAGAGAAGAACTCAGTCTAAATGTGCAGGGTTTGTGTGTTAAACATGTGTGAAAGAAACAAAACACAACTCTGTTCTGTCTGTTTGTGATGAGGAAACGACATTAGAAGAGATCAGAAAATAGTGTGATATCGCTAATAGCTCAGTCCCATTAGACTAAACACAAAAAAGGCTCCTCTCCAGCTCTTTCACTGCTCTGCTCAAGTGCACTGGAATGTAATGCACGGCTGAATCACTGGTTGCTACGTGTCTCTAATGCCACGCAAATGCCTCCCTGTGTTTCTATGGACATGTTTCCGTGGAGATGTGACTGTGATTAGTTGCTTAGGAACTGTAATAGGACGTCAAGTGTTTAATGCACGTGGAGAGGGCTTTTAGAGGTTGTGTACATTTGGATCTTTTCGGCCTAGAGTTAAAGATAATATTGAACAGAAAGTGACAGTATAATGTTGGAAAAATCTACAGGTATTCTGATATGGGAGCTGACTTAAAGTTATTATGTTATTTGCTGATCTATAACCCTACGTATTTAGGCAGTGGTCTTTTCTCACACAGGAAACACTCACTAGAATCATTTGGATGATTTCAGCCCTGGAATTGCCATTCTCTACTGAACAAAAGGTAAAATGTAGCTGTTGACTTGAAAACTACCACTTCATGACATCACATTTTGAGCTCTGGAGATGTAAATAAAGATAAAGGATTACTCAAACAGGTGAATGAAACAAAACACAGGTCCAGCTTTCTTTTGGTCTGTCACCTGCTTGTTTCTATGGACATCACCTCTCCAAAGATCTGACCTGTAACTTGATCTAGTATGGTCTTCATGACAAAAATACCACACTGTGAAACATTCTAGACAAAGCAATAACACTTTCATAAAGAAAAGCATTTGACTCCGCCACAAAAGCTACATGATACACCTTTAAAGTGTTTTTTGCATAATAAAGGACCTTTAAGGATTAAAAAGTTGTTGTTAAAGGGATATGCCACCACGCTGTGCAACAGGGGAACTCCCTTCCTGGTGCGTAACAGGGATTCCCCTGGCAGCGTGCTGCGTGATTCGGCTTTATTTTTCCGCACTGAAAAATAGTTCCCAGCCAAAATGACCAAGGCAAGCTCTCCGTGTTGATTTGCACATTTATTTGCACTCGATATGAATGCGCACTACACAGAAAGTAAATGGGAAACGCATCGAGCAAATTAATTCCTTTTGGCCGAAATCTTTCTCTGGCGCCGTTAGACTCCAGTCTAAGGCGGAGGAGCAGCAGATACCGCGGCGGTCAGTGCTGACAGACTCGGACAACGCTTTCCACCACTTATTTTAGTCTCTGGACTGTGGGGAGATGCGCAAATTTGACCTGGGGGTGGCATATCCCTTTAAGCATTCAGAAATAGCCTTCGCAGTTGACACCACGACATTTCAGATTTTAGAAGTGAATGACAAAACTGTATGAGCATTAATGGTGAGTAATGATTTTTTTTGTTTGTTTAAGATCTAAAACCAAGTCTAAAATGTCAAAGAGCTGCTGCAGTCTAATAGCAAATATAAAACTTTGCTAAAGGCTGGGTTGTTTTGGTTGCATTTGTTTCACTAACAACGTGCGTCCTTACGCTGAGTGGGCTCGCATCTCCACAAATCTGACTTTTTGCACTTGTTCCCATTGAAATGTTGTTTCTTTGGCTATAATATTCCACAATATGGTAGAAAACATGTCTATATCTATATTAGTGCTACATATCTATATCTATATTAGTGCTGTCAGGCGATTAAAAAATTAATTACAGGATTTGTAATTAATTAATCTAATTAATCGCAATCGCACAGTGGTACAGTGAAGACTGCAGACTTCCCCTTTAAGTCTTTCAGTCTTTCGCTCCCTCTCTTTACCTCCACTGTAACCAAGACAAGACTGCTGGCAGACCTGCAGAGTGCACCTATATACCCCCATTCCCCCTCCCACATTACATAACATTCATTCAAATTCATTCATTTACACCATTCCACTATTTAATGGCTAATATTTCTGGTGCCAAAAGGTGAGCACGTACAGTAGCTTTCATCCAACGTGAATAAATAAAATACAAAGCTTCAAATATACAGAGAATACAAATAATTGCCCGTGCAAATTACTCATGGCTCACATGACCACTGGAACCCACGAAACTGAAGGATTTAAACTACCGGCGTGGATGTGTCCAGGTAGATCGCACCGGGGGAGGAGGGAGAAGGCGGCAGCATGCGGCTGAGAAAATGATCGGGTTTAGCGCAATTTGGATGGGCAAAACTGATGCTTTTAAGTGTGCACCCTTAGTTGCGGCAGAACACGCTGGAGAGGTTATGAAAAGGGTTCGGCGCGCGGAGATAAGGAAACGGTCGTTAAATAAACTTGCCGTTCAAAGGCCCCGCACGCCAAATTTAAAATGCGCGCACACTGAATTGCCGCTCATAATTAATTGCGTTAATTATTATAACGCGTTAATTTGCGGTGTAATTAATTCATCTAATTAACAGCCCTAATCTATATCTATCTATATCTTTGGCTGGAGTTTAAAGGGATATGCCACCCCCAGGTCAAATTTGGGCATCTCCCCACAGTCCAGAGACTAAAATAAGTGGTGGAAAGCGTTTTCCTGCTCACCCAGCCATTGTCCGAGTCTGTCGCCACTGACCGCCGCGGTAACTGGTGCTCCTCCGCCTTAGACTGGAGTCTAACGTCGCCAGAGAAAGATTTCGGCCAAAAGGAATTAATTTGCTCGATGCGTTTCCCAATTACTTTGTGTGTAGTGCGCATTCATATCGAGTGCAAATAAATGTGCAAATCAACACGGAGAGCTTGCCTTGGTCATTTTGGGTGGGAACTATTTTCCAGTGCGTAAGAATACAGTCGTATCACGCAGCACGCTACCAGGGGAATCCCTGTTACGCACCGGGAAGGGAGTTCCCCTGTTGCACAACGTGGTGCGTGATACGCCTGTATTCTTCCGCACTGGAAAATAGTTCCCACCCAAAATGACCAAGGCAAGCTCTCCGTGTTGATTTGCACATTTATTTGCACTCGATATGAATGCGCACTACACACAAAGTAATTGGGAAACGCATCGAGCAAATTAATTCCTTTTGGCCGAAATCTTTCTCTGGCTACGTTAGACTCCAGTCTAAGGCGGAGGAGCACCAGTTACCGCGGCGGTCAGTGGCGACAGACTCGGACAATGGCTGGGTGAGCAGGAAAACGCTTTCCACCACTTATTTTAGTCTCTGGACTGTGGGGAGATGCCCAAATTTGACCTGGGGGTGGCATATCCCTTTAAATATGTTTTTGTGTGCCATAATATTCACATGTTTTGTAAAAAAGGAATAATTAGTTGACCCTAAGAAATGATTAACTCAACAACTCCTGTTAGCAACGTGAACTCAAAAAAGCTCTGTAGCAGATTGTCTTACTATTTTAAGTTGAGAGAACTTTTGATTTTTAACAGTGTAGCGGCTCACTAGTGTGATTTGCAGATATCCACAGGAGCGGCTGACAGCATGTGATGTTTTGTTGTGATGACGTTTACGGTGATGTATAGTAGAGGCAGGAATCAGCTTCAAATACCTCATTGGGCACCGTCACTTTCCAACCTGGGAATCCGTGGACTTGTTTCTTTTATTAAGTTGTTTTAGATGAATATTGCCAATTAAAATGACCAAATTGTAAGATAATGACCCGCTGGTGTCACAGATTATAACTACCACACAAAAGCACATCGTATTCGTGACAGTAGCTCAGTTGGTAGAGATAAGATAAGATAAGATAAGATAACCCTTTATTTGTTATTTCAGAAACAGTTGGAAAAAAGAGCATGCATCCAAAATTAAGATAATAATAATAAGTATGTACAGCCTAAAAAACACAACACTGTAAGGCACAGGAACGCTGCACAATAAATAAATGTCTTTGGTTCTGAGCAGTGAACAAGCAGCAGTTAAAGTGACTCCAGTTCAGTAATATATAATATCACTACAATAAAGTGACTCAGATGATTGTGAACAGTGCTGTGATGGACAGTGGTGGTTACATAAATAAGTAGCAGGTAAAGTGACTTTAAATAATATTGCACATGTAATTATTACTATGGAGATGACACATGGTTGCTATGGAGATTAACCTGACAAGCATTGATCATTGTACAGTCTGACAGCAGCAGGAAGGAAAGACCTGCGAAATCTCTCTTTAACACAGAGCGTTTGTCCACTGGTTAGCAGTTCAAATCCTGCTTTCAAAATAAAATGTCATTAGTTGAGCCGTCAGATCCATTGACCCACAGGTTGGTGGTGCGATTCTAGCTCCCACAGATGAATGTTCTCATTGTGCTCTTGAGCAAGACTCTTAACCCACCTCGTCCATAATGAGTGGTTCTTTGTTGTAAAATGGTTTGAGTGCCTTGAAGGTGGGAAAAGTGCTGTAGAAAAATGGGACAATTTGCAATTTTCTTTGCTTAGGACCCTCCCAATTCACCCTTGAAACTTTTGAACTAAACTTATCCCTGTAGCTCACACTCCCCCCTCTGTGTGAGGTGTTTGATCGATCCGTCTCCTAGGGTCCCCGGGCACTGCACTCACATATGTGGCCTGATCGATACCTCTGCTCCTCTCTCACTTAAGACTTTTTTGCTTTTTTTTTCCCCTTTCACTTTTGCTATTTCACTCTCTCTTACCCCCATTTCTTTTTCTCCCCCTCTTTCTCTCTTCTTACCCCCCCTCCTTTGTCCCTCTCTCTACTCCCCTCTTCCACTCCCATCTTCAGTTTCCCCCTCTCTTTTCCTCCTCTCTCCTCTCCCTACTCTTAGGCTCTTAAATACCCCTCCTTTGTCCCCCTCTCTCCTCCTCTCTTCCGCTCTCGTCTTCATTCTCCCCCTCTCGTTTCCTCCTCTCTACCCCATTATCCTCCTCTTTTTCTCCTCCCTCCTCTCTCTCCCATTCTCCTCCTCTCTTTTTCTCTGTTCTTACACTCGATACAATGTCGTGTGATTTTTGACACATTTTAAAAATTCTATTACTTTTTTTTTCTGTTAACTGCCAAACCTTGTACCAAAAACATTCATATTGTAAAATGGGCAAATTATGACACACTAATGTTCTTAGATTTGAAAGTGATTATTCTTCAGATAACATAGACTCAGACCCAGTATTCTTTAAATAATACGCTTTAAGCAATGGATCAATCAGGCAATCAGGCTGGACATATATTTCCCTATACTTTAGAGCACCCCCTGTGGCTAATACTGATGAAAGCATTATTCCAATAGTTTACATAATATAATCAGAATAAAAAATCTTCGAAACACCCCAGGGACGTCTTCTGGACAGATATGGACAGGAGACTGCAGGAAATATCTACTTCTCTCTATCCCTTCCTCTCCCTCTATCCCTCTCTTGCTCTCCCTTCTCTCCCTCTTTCTCTCTCTCCCCCTCTCTCTTCTCTTCCTCTCTCCTTCTTCCTTTCTTTTCTCTCCCTCTGTCTTCTCTACTTCTCTACCTCTATCCTTTTCTACTCCTCTCTCTCTCTCTCTCTCTCTCTCCCTTCCTCTCGCTCTGACCTTCTCTCTTCTCTCCCTCCCCTTCTCTATTCTCCCCTCTGTCTCCCTCTCTCTCTCCCCTGTCAGTACATGATGTTTCTCTCCTCCTCTCTCTCTTCCCTCCCTCTCTCTCTCTCTCTCTCTCTCTCTCTCTCTCTCTCCCTCCCTCTTTTCCCCTCTCTCTGGACATATGTGGACAGGAAACCGGAGGAAATATCTCTCCTTTTCTTTTTCTCTCCCTCTCTATCCCTTCCTCTCCCTCTATCCCTCTCTCGCTCTTCCTTCTCTCCCTCTCTCCTCTCTTTCTCTCTCCTTCCTTTCTTTTCTCTACTTCTCTACCTCTCCCTCTCTACTTCTCTCTATCCCTTCCTCTCCCTCTATCCCTCTCTCGCTCTCCCTTCTCTCCCTCTTTCTCCCTCTCCCTCTTTCTTCTCTTCCTCTCTCCTTCTTCCTTTCTTTTCTCTCCCTCTGTCTTCTCTACTTCTCTACCTCTCCCTCTCTACTTCTCTCTCTTTGTCTCTCTCTGTCCCTCTGTCCTTCTCTCTGGACATATGTGGACAGGAGACCAGAGGAAAACCACAGGAAACACACAAACGGATCAATAGTGGCACAGACAGGAGCGTGACATGTGCGGCCTCCAGGGGGCGTGTGGTCAAACGTGTGTAAAATGAACAAAAACATGTGTCTCTAATATGAAATGGACCCCTGACACATGATGACAGAAAACACAGGGGGCGCTATAACAATGTCCAGGGCCCATGTGTGAGTGTTTCTCTTTTTATTTGACATTTCTTTTTCCTTATATTGCGCTCACTCTTCTCCATAATCTCTGCTTTTCTTCACATCTCTCCCTCAGATCGACTTTGTCTCGTGTTTGATCAGAGACAGGAGACATCTGCCTCTCCTCTTCTCCTTTATCTCTGTCTGATGGTTGTTCTGTCACTTCCTTCTGTCTCCTCCGCTCGTTTATCACTCTGTCACCTGTCACTCTCATCGGTCCATCGCTCTCCCTCTCTCTGACCCTTTCGATCTCTCCTCTGTTCTTTCCCTGTCTACATTCTGTCATTTCTATTTCTCTCCATCTCCTCTGTCTGCACATCACCTTCTGTCTCGCTCCCTGTCTCTCCCTCCTCTCTCTTCCTCCCTCCTTTATCCCTCTTTCTGAACCCCATCTCTCTACTCCTCCCTCTTTTTCTCATCATATCTTTTTCCTCCCCCTCCACTCCCTCTCTCCTCTCCCTGCCTTTTCTCTCCTCCCTCTCTCTCTTTACACACACATCTCCATCTCTCTTTCTCCCTCTCCATTTTCTCTATACCCTCTCTTGTTTTCTCTTTCTTTCTCCTCTTTTTCTCTCCGTCTCTCATCCTCTCTCTCCCTGCCCCCTCTACACACATCTCCTTCTCTCTTTCTCCCTGTCTATACCCTCCTCTCCTTTTCTCTTGCTTTCTTTCCCTCTATATCTCTCATCCTCTCTTTCCCCGTGTATCTCTCACTCTCTCTTTCTCTCTTCCCCTCTCTCTCTGTCTCTCCCTCTCTCTCTCTCCCTGCCCTCCTCTCTCTCTCTCTACACACATCTACTTCTTTCTTTCTCCCTGTCTATACCATCCTCTACTTTTTGCTTGCTTTCATTCCCTCTCTCTCATCCTTTCTTTCCCTGTGTATCTCTCACGCTCTCCTTTTCTCTTCCCTACCCTCTCTCTTTCTCCTTTTCTCCCCCTTTCCCTCCCTCTTTGTGGTGCCGTAGATTCTCCTGAGATGAAATGAAATCAAACTAAAATGGCCGTCTTTGAACAGCACATGAATAATTCAGCGTTTTAAGCCAAGGTTTTATTAGGATTAGCAATTAGCACAAATCTAACTGTGCATTTTTACTACTCCTATTGTGCATTCATAAAGACTTTTGATTCAGGCTAATTATAAATGGTTAAAGGTTAAACTATTTAACATCTCACTGTTAGTGTCTCTGCTTCCTGTCCACTTGTATATGTATGGGCTTTTTGCTAAGTCGCGTTAAAAAGAATCAATATTTAAAGGTACACTGTGTAGGATGGTGGTGCATTGGTGGATGGTGGGTATTGCAATTCCGGTTCTAGCTACGGCAGACTTCGAGGGTCATACACAACAGTAATATGTAGCAGAATCTCCTAGGAACCAGTAGGTGGCGGTATGCGCAAGCAACGCGTAATCCGCCATTAACCCGAAAGTGGTAATTATGTTGTTATATATCCCGGTATTCGAGAACAAAACTGCGCCTCACTGAGCCTTGTAATGCTTGGTGCGTCTGCTAACAAAAACTTCGAAGCGCCAGAAGTAACAAAAATGAGGCTCACACAAGGCTATAATAGCGAAAGTGTATATTGTAGCCGAAAAGTACTACAAGAAGTTTGTGATATGAAACTGGAGCCACAGACGTTTTGGACCTGACTAGCTGCTAGGTCCAAAATGTCCCAATATTAACTCTGTTTTTATTACTATGTCGACTTCTCTCCGTGTCGAGAGTCCTTCTTCTTTTCCTCTTAGATAAAGGTGCTTGCTCCTGCGATGTATGTTTGGAGTAAGTGTGATCCGGCAACATGCTTGTCGTTGTTTATCCAAACGCGTACTATCTCGTTGTGTGAAATCCACGGGCCAGTGCCGACAGCTATAAAGAAAACGGCGAAGGCGGAGCCCAAAATACAGTATGTCCTTCTGCGGCTCTCATAATTAAAATGGCTGCCGCTACATAGGGAAGATCCCCCTTTTATGCAGGTGAAATCTACTATATCTAAGTCCAACAGAATACTTTGATTTCATGATGGGAGTGAAAAGGCTTGGAAAACACTGTATTTTTGAATGGGTATCTTCAATTTCGGTAATTAACAGGTAAAAATCTTACACAGTGTATGAAAAGTCCCTCAGTCGTCCAGGTAGAATCCATGATAAAAGGAGAAGTTCAATTTGTCAACTGGACAAAGTTTGTTTGGTTGAAAACGTTTCGCCGCTCATCCGAGAGGCTTCGTCAGCTCTGGTTATTGTGCTGGTTCGACACTGCTTAATAACCAGAGCTGACGAAGCCTCTCGGATGAGCGGCAAAACGTTTTCAACCAAACAAACTTTGTCTAGCTGACAAATTGAACTTCTCCTTTTATCTCTTACACAGTGTACCTTTAAAGATCCCATGACATGGTACTTCTTGATGCTTTTATATGGCTCCTTAATGGTTCCCTAATACTGTAAATGAATCCTTCTTCAAAATCAACACTCAGTGCATGAGAAACAGAGATGAGATGGGAAAGAGTAATTTTTCTCTCTCTGAACACTCCATAATGGGCGTTGTTGCTTGAATGCAAATGAGGAGAAAAGAGCTGGCCTATAGTAGAGGGTGGGGGCGTGGCCAAACTCTCCGCTCTCGGCTCTGAGCTCTCAGCTGATCCATTTCCGTGGTTTTGCATGGGGGGAGAGATTTGAAGCGTTCCATTGAAAAATAAACACATTTCCACAGAAAATAAAATTAAACCACTGCTGTTCAAAGGTCCAGAGGCTCAGATAAAGGACTTCCGAGCCTAGAAACACTCGGACGTGCCTCCAGGCAAATAAAAAAACGCATTTCACATTGCCTAGGGCATTCGCAGTCCAAACTCTCTGGGCGTGATTTACAGAGACGCTGAGTACAGACAGACGGGGGTGGAACTGCATTTGCATTTCTTTTTTCGATCTGATGTCAATAAGGTGCCTTGTTCAAAATCGCCCGTTTGAGCTCCGATTTTGTGTAACGCAGAAAAGGATCGCAAATGCTCAGTTTAGACATTTCACAACTTTTAACCATGGATGGGGGGGCCTAAACAGGGTAGGGGAGCTCACATTAACATTCAAAAACCTCAGAAAGTGAAAATTTCATGCCATGGGACCTTTAAAGATAATGCTAATGTTGATATGTCATGAATATTATAACACCGCCACAAACTAAAGTATTCAAAAACAACTGGGTAGCCTTCACTTTATTTCATTATTTATATTATAATTAATTTATTTTTGCTTGTTTTTTGAGTCTATTCCAATTGTATTTATGACCACCACTTTGTAAAGTTATCAGTTTTTAGATTAATGTAGTTTTTGAAAAAGCCATTACACATTAAAGGTGCAATATGTCACTTTTCTGACGGGGATATGCTCTGCTTGTTTCCATGGAGGAGTTAGTGTTTTGCCCGGAATGTGCCACGGTATAGCATTAAAAACACATCTTGATTGGGTTTTTTGTTTTGTTTTTTTTGTCTGTTTTACAATTACAATTTATTTCTCCAAACAATATCTTAAAAAACATTTATTCTTAGTCACAGTGTTGCCTCTTCACAGATCTGACCTGTAACCCACTTGTCTAGAGATGTTCAGTCTGCTCTCTCCCTCTCTCCCTTTTCTATTCCTTCTGTTCGGTCAGTATGATGGCCCCCCTCTTTCTCTCTCCCTCTCAGTACATAAAGCTTATCTCTCTTCCCTTCTCCCTCCCTCTCTCCCCCCATCCATCTGCCCCATCCTTTCTCCTTCCTTGTCCTCCCTCTCTCTCTCCCCTCTCTTCCTCCCACAGTCTTTCTTCTCCTCTGTCAGTACTTGATGTTTCGCTCCCTCGCTCTCTCTTTACTCCCTCCCTCTCTTCTCTTTTGTCAGTACATTTTCCTTCTCTCCCCATCCCTCTCTCTTCTCTCTCTCTCCTCATCTCTCTCTCCTCTCTTCCCCTCACCCCCCTCTCTCTCTCCCCTGTCAGTACAGTGGTACCTCACCTTACGAATGACCCAACAAATGAAAATTTCAAGTTACGAAACGCCTTCACATTAAATTTTGGTCTCTCGATACTAAAGAAAATTCAAGTTACGAAACGCGAAATCTCAAAAATTTAAATAACGCGCGCTCAGCCACACACATATGCTTTTCTCAGACTGGATTTAAACTTTTCTCACATTTGTCTCTCGTTTAAACACTCAAACTTTCATAATTAATAGTGAAGTGTGGGGGGAAGGGGGAGGGGGGAGAAAACTGAACACGTGTGATAGCGCAGCATGACCCGGCGCAGGGCTGCCAGCAGGTCTAGACCTGGACTAAACCAGGACTGGACCAGGACTAAACCTGTACTAAACCAGGACTAGACCAGGTGGATTAAAGCGCCGCGCGCGGGTCTATTTCCTGGTTTCGTTTCGAGTCACGGCTGAGGGGAGCAGCGAGGGGGACCGCACGCAGTCTGAGCGCATGAACGAACGCATGCAAGAGCTGCGGTGGTCTAGACCTGGTCTAGAGGAGGTCTAGAGGAGGCACGGTTTGAGCACGGGTCTCGTTCATGCGCTCAGACTGCGTGCGGTCCCCCTCGCTGCTCCCCTCAGCCGTGACTCAAAACGAAACCAGAAAATAGACCCGCGCGCGGCGCTTTAATCCACCTGGTCTAGTCCTGGTTTAGTCCAGGTTTAGTCCAGGTTTAGACCTGGTATAGTCCACGTTTAGTCCTGGGTCTACAGTCTCTACGCACAGTGTAACACAATGTTACACTATAAAAAAAGTTACACTATAGAATAAAAACTTGGAACGGATCAGGCCTTTTCCATTGAAATAGCTACTCAACTTACGAAAAATTTACATTACGAAAACACTTCTGGAACAAATTAATTTTGTAAGGTGAGGTACCACTGTACATGGTGTTTCTCTCCTCCTCTCTCTCTTCCCTCCCTCCCTCCCTCCCTCCCTCCCTCTCTCTCTCTCTAATCTCTCTTCCCCCACCCCCTCCCTCTTATCCTCTGTCAGTACATGATGCTTCTCTCTCCTCCCACACTCTCTCTCTTTACTCCCTCCTACTCTCTCTGTTCCCCCCACCCCTTTCTCTCTTTTCCTTTGTAAGTACTGTAAGTACATGATACTTCTCTGTCTCCTCTCTTCCCCCTCCTCCTTTCTTTCTTCTCTTCTGCCAGTACACGATGGTTCTCTCTCTCTTCTCTTCTCTCCCTCCCTCTCTCTTCTCTCTCTTCCCTCTCTTCTCTCCCCCTCCACCATCTCCTTCTCTTCTGTCCCTTCATGAGGCTTTTCTCTCTTCCCTTCTCTCCTCTCCTCTTCTGTCTCTCTTCTCTTCTGTCAGTACATTTTCCTTCTCTCCCCATCCCTCTCCCTTCCCTCTCTCCTCATCTCTCTCTCCTCTCCTCCCCTCTCTCCCTCCCTCCTCTCTCTCTCTCTCTCTCTCCCCTCTCTTCCCCTACCCCCTTGCTCTTCTCTTCTCTCAGTACATGATGTTTCTCTCCTCCTCTCTCTCTTCCCTCCCTCCCTCCTCTCTCTCTCTCTCTCTCTCTCTCTCCCCTCTCTTCCCCTACCCCCTCTCTCTTCTCTTCTCTCAGTACATGATGCTTCTCTCCCCTCCCACTCTATCTCTCTCTTTACTCCTTCCTTCTCTCTTCTCTTCCCCCCCACCCCTTTCTCTCTTCTCTTCTGCCAGTACACGATGCTTCTCTCTCTTTTCTCTCCCTCCCTCTCTCTCTCTCTTCCCTCTCTTCTCGCCCCCTCCATCTCCTTCTCTTCTGTCCATACATGATGGTTCTCTCTCACTCTCTCACTCTCTCCCTCCTCTCCTCCCCCCTCCCTTTCTCTTCCCTTCTGTCCATACATGATGCTTCTCTCTCTTCTCTCCTCTCCTCTCCTCTTCCCTCTCTCTTCTCTTCTGTCAGTACATGATGCTTCGCTCATTCAGCCTTAGCCCTGTTTGCCCTGATGGAGCAGACCCATGTTTAATTTATCACACACAGATCCTCCAGTTTGAGGAGGAACTTGAATTCTCTGCAAATACATCCAGAGGTTATATACTACATGGGCCTCTACATTCATTTTATTTTTTTACATTTTATATCAAATTTATATTTTATGAAAATGCGTTTTGGTGATGACGTTTTTCCATAATCATTAACTTGTATTTTAGAGTGATTCATGTGTGTTTCAGTCATCTTTATTGTCATGCATTTGACGTCCCATTCCTCTAAAAATGAACATTTCACCTACCCCCTATCTCCACCCACTGCTGTAACACTTTAGAATGAGTGCACTTTCATTAGCTTCAATATATTATATAAGGTAGGTTGTTAGCTCCAGACCTGGAGTTGTGTTTTGTTTCATTCACACATGTTTGCGTAATCTTTTATTATTAGTCTATGTCTCCAAAGCTTCAAATCCTCTGTTCCACCTTGTCATGAAGTGGTAGTTTTCAACTTAACAGCTGCTTTTACCTTTAGTTCAGTAGAGACTGGCTATTCCAGGCCTGAAATTGTGCAAATGATTCTAGTGAAGGTGTGTGGAGTTTAAAAACACATTGGAGCTCTTCCTGTATTACCACATGACATCACAAGGTGTTTTCTATTTGAGAGAACTCAGCCTAAATATGCAGGGCTTGTTTGTTAAAGGTCCCATGGCATGAAATTTTCACTTTCTGAGGTTTTTGAACGTTAATGTGAGCTCCCCTACCCTGTTTAGGCCCCCCCCCCCATGGTTAAAAGTTGCGAAATGTCTAAATTGAGCATTTGCGATCCTTTTCTGCGTTAGAAAAAATCAGAGCTCAAACGGGCGATTTTGAACAAGGCACCTTATTGACGTCAGATCGAAAAAAGAAATGCAAATGCAGTTCGACCCCCGTTTGTCTGTACTCAGCATCTCTGTAAATCACGCCCAGAGAGTTTGGACTGCGGAGGAGCTACGCAATGCGAAATGCGTTTTTTTATTTGCCTGGAGGCACATCCGAGTGTTTCTAGGCTCGGAAGTCCTTTATCTGAGCCTCTGGACCTTTGAACAGCAGTGGTTTAATTTTATTTTCTGTGGAAATGTGTTTATTTTTCAATGGAACGCTTCTCATCTCTCCCCCCGTGCAAAAACGCGGAAATGGATCAGAGCGGACAGCTGAGAGCTTAGAGCTGAGAGCGGAGAGTTTGGCCACACCCCCACCCTCTACTATAGGCCATCTCTGTCCTCCTCATTTGCATTCAAGCAACAACGCCCATTATGGACTGTTCAGAGAGAGAAAAATTACTCTTTCTCATCTTATCTCTCTTTCTCATGCACTGAGTGTTGATTTTGAAGAAGGATTCATTTACAGTATTAGGGAACCATTAAGGAGCCATATAAAAGCATCAAGAAGTACCATGTCATGGGATCTTTAAACATGCTTGAATTGTCCATCTTCTTCCTAATTTTACATTTAAATCACATCATTAAATTGATCTTTTTGTTATTCATCAATATTAAATGTTTTTCTTTCATGAAACCATAATCTTGGAAGCATTATCATCAGCCCCACCCTGCAGACTAAAACACGCTGACACGCTAACATCTGCTCCCCCCTCACATGCGCCTGAGGCGTGTTACATACAAACAACAGACATGACCAAAGACACGCATCCAACACGGCTAACACGCTAAGCACCTCCTCTTTAGCATTCCCGGTGTATTCCCAATATTCCCAGTATTCCCAGTGTACGCACCGTCACACAGACCAGAGCGGGCACATGTCACCACAGGCAAAAAGCTCGGTGAGATCTGCAAGAATGGAGCTTATTAATATTTGACAAAGGGCACGTAATGGTCTTAAAGCTAAATAAACCACCAGAATGAAAAAAAAAAAAAAAAAGACAGATGTAACTTGATTGCGTGCGAAAGGGGGCAAGCGTGTGTTTTCAAATGGGGGGGCAGGGTCAAAAAGTAGGTCAGAGGGGGTTTGAATATATGTATGTATATATGTCCATGTTTTTGCCTATAATAGTAATCAACAAAGTGAAACACATTCTTAATCAAAAGGCTCTTTACATATTGTATTGCTCCCTCATACTTCCATATTTGACATGTTGTATTGAGATTTGGGGCAAGAATGACCAAACTTTACTTCTTCTCCTTTTCAAATTGCAAAAAAGTGCTGTGAGAATAATGCATAAGGTTGGTTACCTGGACCATACAAATGACTGGCTTTTCAAATCGAAATTATTAAAAATGTTTGATTTAGTAAAATTCTACACTGCTTTGTTTTGGTATAGAACAGGGGTGGGTTAATATAAGTTTTTCTTCTTCCCTCTCCTTTTCGAGTAATGTGCTTTGCTGTTGTTTACAATATGGTTATTGTTTCTGTCTTGGCACAAACTTGAAATAAACACGAATCAGCCAATCAATAAAATATTATACAAAAGTTAACTAGATTACACCGCATTGAAAATTTGTAAAAATAAATAATAATCATAAAATACAAAACTAAAATAAAATAATTAAAATAAATAAAATAAATAAATACATGAAAAATAATGTTATTAAAAAATAATCTGTTGCCACTGCACTGGCATTATTATTTATGTAAAAATGTGAAATTAAAATAATACAAATTTGCTAACTAAATAAAATGATTTATTACCACTGCCGGCAATAACACAAACTACTGTGTGTGTCCAAATGTGTGTGAAGTGAAGTGCAGAAATTCAGAAAGGCACACATTGTTCCACTCACCGAGATGTGTCAGGAGCAGAAAGTGATCAAATACAGTGGTACCTCACCTTATAAAAATTAATTTGTTCCAGAAGTGGTTTCGTAACGTGGTTTCAATGGAAAAAGCCTGATTCGTTCCAAGGCCCCGATCCAAGTTTTTTTTTATATAGTGTAACTTTTTTTTATAGTGTAACATTGTGTTCTGTGTGTTTCTCACATTTGTCTCTCGTTTAAACACTCAAACTTTCACGGATTTTCAACAAAATGTATTAACAGTGAAGTGTGGGGGGGGAAGCGGGAGGGGGGAGAAAACTGCGCTCTGACACGTGTGATAGCGCAGCATGACCCGGCGCGGAGCTGACAGCAGGTCTAGACCAAGGTCTAAACCTGGACTGGACCAGGACTAAACCTGGACTAAACCAGGACTAAACCTGGACTAAACCAGGACTAAACCAGGACTAGACCAGGTGGATTAAAGCAGCGAGGAGGGGACTGCACGCAGTCTGAGTGCATGAACGCATGAACGATACCCATGCAAGAGCCGCGGGCTCCTCCTGGTTTAGTCCAGGTTTAGTCCTGGTTTAGTCCAGACCACCGCGGCTCTTGCATGGGTCTCGTTCATGCGTTCATGCGCTCAGACTGCGTGCAGTCCCCTCCTCGCTGCTTTAATCCACCTGGTCTAGTCCTGGTTTAGTCCTGGTTTAGTCCTGGTTTAGTCCAGGTTTAGTCCTGGTTTAGTCCTGGTCCAGTCCAGGTTTAGACCTTGGTCTAGACCCGCGCCGGGTCATGTGCGCTATCACACATGTGTCAGAGCGCAGTCTTCTCCCCCCTCCCCCTTCCCCCCACTCTTCACTATTAATAATTTTGTTGAAAATCTATGAAAGTTTGAGTGTTTAAACGAGAGACAAATGTGAGAAAAGTTTAAATCCAGTCTGAGAAAAGCGTATAATGTGTGTGGCTGAGCGCGCATTATTTGAATTTTTGAGATTTCGCGTTTCGTAACTTTAATTTTCTTTCGTATCTAGAGACCAAAATTTACCGTGAAGGCGTTTCGTAACTTGAAATTTTCGTTTGTTGGGTCATTCGTAAGGTGAGGTACCACTGTATACTGCTAAAAAGGACTACGCTGTTCTTAGTGTTAGCGGTCTTTTGTTCTACTCTTCAGGTGCTTGAGTTCTTTTGGTGCTAAACATAATTTGACACGTATTACTTCAGATCTGATATTATATTGTGGCCTAACCTCCTTGTCAAAGCTTGATCTGGTCTGATCAGAAGCTAAGCAGGGCTAGTTAGTAAAAGAAACTGATCAAATGGAGTTCATCAGTCGGTCAGGAGGATGCTCTACAGATGCTCTGTGAGGATTTAAAGGATAATTAACGTTTTTTACTATCTGAGCCTTATTTCGTTAATAAAACAAGTTTACTCACCCATAGCACTTTGGTGTCATATGGAGCACTTCCAGAGATGTTTTAGATTAGCGATAGCCGTAGCGCGACTTCACATATAACATATGTCTCCAAATAACACAAACTTTAGTACTTTTCAAATCATAGAAGCTCGATGTCTTAGTCTACGCTTTTGTTTGAGTCAAAAGTGGCCTGTAATCCGAGATTTATCCATAGTTTTGAGTAGATGAGGACGCCAGTGCGCATGTGCAGAGTCACAGTTTATTTCACTCTCAGCTCCCAGGACCCAAACATGAAACCCAAAGCTGTAAATTATCGATAAATCTCAGATTACAGGCCACTTTTGACTCAAACAAAAGTGTAGACTAAGACATTGAGCTTCTATGATTTGAAAAGTGCTAAAGTTTGTGTTATTTGGAGACCGCTCGGGGCATATGTTATATGCGAACTCGCGCTATGGCTATCGCTAATCTAAAACATCTCTGGAAGTGCTCCATATGACACCAAAGTGCTATGGGTGAATAAAACAACTTGTTTTATTACCAAAATAAGGCTCAGATTGTAAAAAAAAAAAAAACTTTAATTCTCCTTTAAAAAACAGAATACAAGTGATTTGCCAATGGTGCCAAAAACCTGTAAGCAGCATCAGGAAGAGTTCTCAGGCATTCTGTACAAACAATATGAGAAGTCCTTTTTTACATCATGGACAGTCAGGGCGTTTCCACACTAATGCTGGTCAGTGCTTGTATTGGAGACTGCTGAGAACACCAGGTGCCACAGTGGAGCAACAGTGGCAAAAACTGCTGTTGTGTCCTTAGGCAAGACACTTCACCCACATCCCATGTAGCTTAGTATGAATGCGTTGCATGTGTGTGTGTGAGTGTGTTTGCGGCAGTTGGAGGGGCCATTAGCGCTGCTGGTAGACTGTTTGTCCACCAATCTGAAGGTTGGTGGTTCATCAAATCCAAACATCATTGGTAGAGCAGTCAGGTCCATTGAGCCACAGGTTGGCGGTGTGAATCCAGGTCCCGGAAATGAATGCCGCCATTGTGTTCTTGGGGAAGACACTTAATCCACCTCGCCCCCAGTGTCAGAGTACACTGGTGTATGATGTGTGTGAATGTGTGAGTGGTTCCTTGATGTAAAGCGCTTTGAGTGCCTCCAAGGTGGAAATGCGCTGTATCAAAAAGTGACCATTTACCATTTCAGACGTTATGATTGGCCATTATTATTATTAAAAGATTTCATTTAAATGGTACAGAAGTGGGTTCAGTGGGTTTTCACCTGCTCTCCTCATCACGGAACCATCATGAGCGTTGCGTATGACACTTTTACTGTTCAGGGAAATCATACGCACATGTATTTTTTATAAAGCTCCACTCTAAATAAAGCGGGATTCCTCAAAATGAAGAATGAATCCAGCTTTAGGGGGCGCCGGTGAGCATAAGTCTGAGAAAAGAGGAAGTACGGTCCTATGTTTGCTGTTTCTGGGAGAGAGATGGTTTTGTCTGTGTCATTTATAGGAAAGGACTGACTGCTCATGCATTTTAGAGAGAAAGAGAGAGAGAATACAGGGAGGAGAGAGCAGCAGTGAAAGAGGAGAGGAAAGAGGGACAGGAAAGAATGCGGATGGAGAGAGAGATAGGAGCATGGAAAGACGAGAGAAAGAGCGGGACAGTAAAAAAATAAATAAGACAGGTAGACAGGGTAGAGAGCAGAGAATGAGGGGAGAGGAAAGAAGGGAGGAGAGAGGGGCAAAGAGAGGGGGCAGAAAGAGAGGGAGAGTAAAAGAGAGACAATGGAGAGGACAGAGAGAGAGAAGAAGAAGGGAGAACAAGTGGAGAGGATAGAGAGATTAGAGATGAGTAAAGATTCTGAGCCGAGTAAAGAGGTTTATCTTTTTCATGATGAGAAAAAGAAATGATTTTGTCTGTCATTTATAGGAAAGCATTGAAGGCTCGTGTATTTTGTGAGAAAGGGGGATGAGAAAAAAGCATGGAGAGAGAGGGGGAGAGAGGGAGGTGAATGAGAAAGAAGAGAGGGGAAGAGATGAATGAGAAAGAAGAGGGGAAGAGAAGAGAGGGACAGAAGAGAGACAAAGAGATAAGGAGAGAAGGTAGAGTCAAAAGATGGTGAAGCAAGAAATGTGTGAGAGAGGGATGAGAAAAGATGGGGGAGATGTGGAGAAAGAGGAGGGAGAGATAGGAAGGGAAGGGGAGAGGAGAGAGAGAATAAAGGGAGGTTAGAGAGAGAGAGGTGAGTGATAGAGAGTGATAGAGAGAGAGGAAGAAGAGAGTGATAAAGAGAGAATGAGGAGAGAGTGATAGAGAAAGAGAGTGGGAGGAGAGAGTGATAGAGAGAGAGGGAGGAGAGAGTGATAGATAGAGAGAGAGAAGAGAGCGATAGGGAGAGAGGGAGGAGAGAGTGATAGAGAAAGAAAGAGGGAGGAGAGAGTGATAGAGAAAGAGAGAGGGAGGAGAGAGTGATAGAGAAAGAGAGAGGGAGGAGAGAGTGATAGATAGAGAGAGAGAAGAGAGCGATAGGGAGAGAGGGAGGAGAGAGTGATAGAGAAAGAAAGAGGGAGGAGAGAGTGATAGAGAAAGAGAGAGGGAGGAGAGAGTGATAGAGAAAGAGGGAGGAGAGAGTGATGGAGAGACGGAGCACCTTCATCACACAATAAGAAGGTTCCAAGTTTGACTCCCGATGATCATCTGACATTTGTCTTTGTATGTAAGTTCTTTTCAAGACAATATTTGGTCACTGTTCAGACTAGGGGTGGCACGGTTCATGAAAAACCGACGAACCGTTCGGTTCGCTTGTCACGACGAACTGCTCGGTGCGCACCTGGTGGCACATGGATCGGAAATTTTCGCAGGTTGGATCGGAATTTCCGATCCGTGAATTACGTTGGTATCGGAACCCGATACCAATACTGGATCGGATCGGCCCCATCCCTAGTTGTTAGTATCTCTTCATGATCTTCATGAATGTACATGTTGTGTAGTAAGGGCATTACACATGTGTAGAGCTGTCATATGTCATTCATATAGTTTCTAGAGGCATAATAACATTTACAGGGGGTCCTCGGGTTACGACGTTGATCCGTTCTTAAGACGCGTCGTAACCCGAATTTCGTCGTAAGTCGGAGTTTGCCTTTGATCTTCCAACCAAAGCACCAATAACCTTTCCATCTCAATAATTAGACCACTACGCTGCTTGGTTATCACTGCCGCTTTCATAGGAGCAGATCAGAGCCCACATCATGTACTTCCGCCCACATTGGGCACGCACACGAGGCCATCTTCTTCTCCCTACAACCACAACAGAGCGTATTCTTCCGCCGTGCGCCGCGCGCCGTTCGCGTTTGTTTACATCTCTTACCACGCTAAACCGCGTAAGATGGAATGACGCGTAATATATATATATATATTTTAATGGGGGCGCGTTCGTAACCACGAAACGTCGTAAACCGAGACCGTCGTAACCCGAGGACCCCCTGTACATGAATAATAACAATAGTCCTGGAGGCTCAGCTGCATCAATAAGGTTTAGAAGCAGGACAAATCTGTGAAGAATCAAATAGCCCTTTTTGTACAAACAGGCTATATGTGTATGGCAAAGGAGAAATTCAGATAGTCAACTGGACAAAGTTTATTGGGTCGAATACGTTTCGCAGCTCATCCAAGCTACTTCTTCAGTTCTGGCTAGAGTGCTGTTAAATTGTTATCGACTAAATTTTAACATCCACCCCTGCTTGTCTACCTATGAAACGTACCATACTCTACTGCTTTATACCTATACTTATATAAAAGCAGTCATGTCATTGTCAGCGGTTTGTGTCTTCTCTGTGTCTCTGTGTGTATAAGAGTGTGGTCCATATAAAGCTGTGGAGTCTGTCCCTGAGATCTGCTGCTCCAAAAGTGTAAAAGAACAGAACAAGGACACATTCTGTCAGTCTGCCTAATCTCTTTCTCTTCTCTGTCTTTCTCTCTCTGTTTCTCTCTCCGTTCCTCCTCTCTGTTTCTCTCTCTCTCTCTCTCTCTGCCTGCTTTCTCTCCCTCAGTTCCTCCCTTCCAAACATCTCTGTATTTTTCTCTCTCCTTCTCTCTTCTCTGTCTATTCCACCTCTTCTGTCTCTTCATTCGTACTTCTTTCCCTCCATTCTCTCTATCCCTCATCCCCACTTTCTATCTATTTCTCCTGCTCTCTCTCTCTCTTTCTTTCCCTAGCCCTCCCTCCCCCCTCTTTCTCTTTCCATGTCCTTCACTCTTCCTCCTCTTCTTCTTTTATTCATATCTGCCCATCACAGTCATGCTTTGGGTTTGGTCAGAATAATCTCCCTGTTTTCTTTTAAAATGCTCAAAGTGTGTTTCATCTTTTGACACTCAGATATTTTCAATTCCAAATTTTCAGTTTTCAAATTTTAAAATGAAATTCCCCAATAATTATATAAATAAAAATCTGTGAACTCAGGGCTGCACTGGACTTCACAGTTGTTGGAAACTGAATGGTAAAATATGGGCAGATTTCTAGATTTCTGTGCTGAAATTGAGATTGAAATTTTGTTTGAAACTTTTTTTTTTTTGCATGAATAGTGCTGTTGTTGTAGTTGTTTGTGTTTTTTTTTGTTTACCTCCCCAAAATGTGTTTTTCAAAGGTCCTATGTTATGCAAACTTGACTCTTGTGAGCTTTCAGCCATGTTATAGTACATTATTTTGCCGTCTTTAAAGCCCCAGTGTGTAGGATTCGTGGCGCATAGGTGGATGGTGCTATTGCACTTTCTGTTTTAGCTACGGCAGACCTCGAGGGTTTTTTTTTCTCATGGAAACACACATTCCTGATCATGTACCATGACACTCTACACATCAAATGAAACCTTACAGTCTCCTCTTTTTGACTATGCAAGTCATTTCCCTGCAAAACAATCACTCCCCAAGCACATGGGGCTTTTATACGGAAAAGCACAAAACAAGGTTAGCTTACCTTAGAATGCTTTCCACAGGTCAAACTCTGTATTTCACCATAAACTTGCTCTCAATTTGTCCGTAAGGATCCAGCGAATAAAATCCAGTAAAACAATTTAGTCCAAAACACGTGTTAGATCCATTACGACGTGTGATCCGGCAGCATGCTTGTGTTGTTTACCCAAAACCACGAGCCTTGCCGAAGGCGAAGGCGGAGCCCAAATGTCCTTCTGTGGCTCTCGTATTCAAAATGGCTGCCTCTGCATGGGGAAGATCCCCCTTTTATGTGACTATATCTAAGTCCAAAAGAATACTTTGATTTCATGATGGAAGTGAAAAGGCTTGGAAAACAATGTATTTTTGAATGGGTATCTTCAATTTCAGTAATTAACGGGTAAAAATCTTACACACTGTCCCTTTAAGCAAGACATTTCCTTCAGGTTGCCTAGTGTGAATGTGGTGTGTGAAGAAGAGTGAAGATTACTTGAATCCTGAAAATGTTTTATTTAAGAATCACTTATTATAATATTGTATTGTTTTACTGTATTTCCGACTTGTTTAAAGAGTCCATATATTCTATTTCTATTATAATGTTAACACACCTGGAGTTGTGTTTTGTTTCATTCACACATATTTAACACACAAACCCTGCACATTAGGCTGAGTCCTTCTCTCAAATTGAAACACTTTCTTCCATCTTGTGATGTCATGTGGTAATACAGGAGTTCTCCATTGTGTTTTTTAAATCCATACACCTTCACTAGAGTCACTTGGCTATGGAACTGCCAGTGTGTACTGAACAAAAGGTAAATGGAGCTGCTAACAAAATCGGGTTTGAAATTTTAGTGACATTACAGTGTACAGTAGTCAGTACTAGATCCCACTTTTCCACCTTCGTATCTGTAAATCAAATGAAAACAAGGATGGATTAATTGAGGAAATTTGTGTTTTGTTTTTGACAGCCAGTCTCATTGATATCTGTGACAATTTCACCTTTAAATTTATCCCATACCGCCTTAAAAACTCACAAATCACCGTGCCAATATTCCACCTACATCACAGCTAAAAGCATTACAGCACATCCACCAACACGAGGTCATGCTAGCCTCACCCTGACCTCCGGACTTTGACCTGTGAGAGTGAGGGCTGCTCTTTATTTAAATGTCTCCGCACGGGTCGATAAAGTTTATGTGTCCTCATGGCGACTTTAATTCAGTGAGCGTGTGTGTGTGTGGGACATTTCATCGGCGCTTTCCCGACGTCGATATCTGCTCTCATGAAAATCTATAGACTGCTAAAAGATGTGTTTTTGTGGAGAATTTTTGTGCTACATTTTCAGAATTAATTAAAAGGTTTAATATGTGTTATAAATTATAGGTCAGTGAAATAAACACATTTAATTATGTAATGTTATGCCATTTTAACTATCTGTTATAGTTGACATTTTGAGGACTTTTCATCATTCATAATATTTTGAATTGAGTTGTTAATTACTATGGTAACAGTGCAAATATACAATCATTTCTAAATCCATTTATATAAGATAAGATAAGATAAGACTTTATTGATCTCTCACATTGGAGAAATTAACTTCATCCACATTATCTCCAGGCAGTTTCGTGCAAAGAAAGTTAAAACAAAAAAATGCATGCAGACAAGATAAGTAATAATAAAGTAAGTGAATAAGAGAATATAGAAAAAAAAAATTGCATGTTTGGACTATACAGTGGAGTTGTACAGTCTGATGGCGGTGGGGATGAAGGATCTGCGGTAGCGCTCCTTCTTGCACTGAGGGTGCCTCAGTCGGCTATTGAAGGAGCTGCTCAGCTCCTCTACAGTCCGGTGCAGAGGGTGAGAGGTGTTGTCCATGATGGACGTAAATTTGGCCAGCACCCTCCTCTCAGCCACCTCCTCTACAGAGTCCAGAGGACAGCCCAGGACAGAGCTGGCCCTCCTAACCATCTTGTTAAGTCTCTTCCTGTCCCGCTCTGTGCTGCTCGGGGCCCAGCAGCCGACAGCGTAGAGGAGAGCAGAGGCCACCACAGAGTCATAAAAAGTCTTGAGCAGAGGCCTCCACACTCCAAAGGACCTCAGTCTCCCCAGGAGGTGGAGGCGACTTTGGCCCTTTTTGTACAGGGCGTCGGTGTTGTGGGACCAGCCCAGTTTATTGTTGAGGTGAACACCCAGGTATTGAAACTCTCCACGGTCTCTATGTCCTGCCCCTGGATGTTCACCGGTGAGTGAGGTAGTGGTCTTCTGCTGAAGTCGATCACCAGCTCCTTTGTTTTACTGGTGTTAAGGCTCAGGTGGTTGCGCCCACACCAGTCCAAAAAGTCTCTGATGGCCGAACGGTACTCCAGCTCGTTCCCTTCAGACACACAGCCCACAATGGCCGAGTCATCAGAGAACTTCTGAAGATGGCAGCTGTCTGTGTTGTAGATGAAGTCCGAGGTGTAGATGGTGAAGAGGAAGGGTGAAAGGACAGTTCCCCTGTGAGGGGGGCTGGTGTTGGGTTGGGTCCATGTGAAATGGGCTGGAGGCAGGAGTGTGAGAGGGCGGGGGGCAGGTGAAGGGGGAGGTGGGATGTGTCAACTGGCCCGGGGAGGTGTGAAGAAGGGGAAGTCGGAAGAGGGGCAGAGGGGGTGGGGTGGGTGGTTTTTGTGTGTGTGTGTGTGTGTGTGTGTGTGTGGGGGGAGGGGGGGGGGGGGATCATACCTGTTAAAGTAACAGTTTAATCGTCTGCCTGGCGCTGGTCACCATCAGCTGTCCCTCCGGTATTCCCTCTACTCCTCGGTCTTGTTGGCGATGGAGCGAACGTTTCCCATAATCACCGAAGGCAAATACAGTCTCCGTTTCTTGCGTCCACCTCTGCAGCCTCAAAGAGGAAAAAGAGGAAAAAGAAGGAAAGAAGGGTCAGAGCTTCTGCGACAGGCAGCTGGCCTCCCAGCGCCAGCCACAGAAGTGCTGTCTGACAATGGTAAAGACATAGGTCCATATTTAGAAGATACCTGCTCTGACTAGTACAGTGTTTTGCTGTCCTTAAATATGCCACCCCCAGGTCAAATTTGGGCATCTCCCCACAGTCCAGAGACTAACATAAGTGGTGGAAAGCGTTTTTCTGGTGACGCAGCCATTGTCCGAGTCTGTCAGCACTGACCGCCGCGGTATCTGCAGCTACTCCGCGTTAGACTGGAGTCTAACGGCGCCAGAGAAAGATTTCGGCCAAAAGGAATTAATTTGCTCGATGCGTTTCGCAATTACATTCTGTGTAGTGCGCATTCATATCGAGTGCAAATAAATGTACAAATCAACACGGAGAGCTTGCCTTGGTCATTTTGGGTGGGAACTATTTTTCAGTGCGGAACAATAAAGCCGAAGCACGCACCACGCTGCACAACAGGGGAACTCCCTTCCTGGTGCGTAACTGGGATTCCCCTGGCAGCGTGCTGCGTGCTTCGGCTTTCTTTTTCCGCACTGAAAAATAGTTCCCACCCAAAATGACCAAGTCAAGCTCTCCGTGTTGATTTGTACATTTATTTGCACTCGATATGAATGCGCACTACACAGAAAGTAATTGGGAAACGCATCGAGCAAATTAATTCCTTTTGGCCGAAATCTTTCTCTGGCGCCGTTAGACTCCAGTCTAACGCGGAGTAGCTGCAGATACCGCTGCGGTCAGTGCTGACAGACTCGGACAATGGCTGGGTGACCAGGAAAACGCTTTCCACCACTTATTTTAGTCTCTGGACTGTGGGGAAATGCCCAAATTTGACCTGGGGGTGGCATATCCCTTTAAGCAGGACACTTGTGTGAAGAAGAGTGAAGATTACTTGAATCCAGAAAATCATAATTTCATAAGTTTTTATTTAAGAATTGTTTAATTTATGGATTTATATTAATCATATTTTATTGTTTTGCTATAATTTAGACTTGTTTAAAGAGCCCATATTTATTCTGTTTCTATCATAATGTTGTTTCCTCTTCACAAACACACCTGGAGTTTTGATTTGTTTCATTCACACATGTTTAACACACATATGCATATTTCGGAGAGAGTTTTTCTCTCAAACAGAAAAAAAGTTCCACCCTGTGATGTCATGTAGTGACACAGGACACATTCCATTGTGTTTTTATCCTCTATACACCTTCACTAGAATCAGGTGGATAATTCCAGCCCTTTCTACTGAACTATAGGTAAAATGTAGCTGTTAACTTGCAAACTACCACTTCATGACATCACAAGGAGGAACAGAGCATTGTGAGCTTTGGAGATGTAGACAGAGTAATACTATAGGATTACTCAAACATGTGTAAATGAAACAAAACACAACTCCAGGTGTATTTTTGAGGCAGTAACAACATTCTAACATGGTTTAAAGCTCACAGTCTGAGTCTGTTTTGCATAATATAGAACCAAAATATATGACTTATACTAAACTATTTATCAATATAAGAAAAAAAACTTTGCAGTTCCAGGGTTTAAATCATCCAAATGATTCTAGTGAGGATGTATGGAGTTTAAAAACACAATGGAGCACTCCCTGTATCACTACCTGACATCACAAGGTGGAACAGTGTTTTCTATTTGAGAGAAGAACTCATTAGAATAGAACAACATTAGAACATAGATCAGAAAATAGCCTAATATGGGCCCTATAACCTTAACCTATTTTAACCTATATCAGAACTTTAAACCATGCTGTAGATCTGTAGTTCCCATAAGAGAGGCAGGTCCCTGTAACGTGAGTGTGTGTACTCCAAAACACTATAAAAACCCACCGTTACAGACTTTTAATATCTTGGCTGTGATTGAACCCGCACCCTCCCATCTCTCTGCCCGTCTATGTCTCCGTATGGGGTGAAGGCTATGGGGAGGAGGAGACCGCAATCACATTTTACTTTCAGATTCTTCTGTCACTTTCGGAGATTTATGTGTCTGATCACAACACAACATCTGCCCAAAGTCACGGTCACCCACGGCAACGCAAACCAATCAGACCCCAAACCCCCATTGCCTCGTGGGACCTTGAGATTTCCATAATGCTAGACTTTGAGCGTGTAGCGTGAATCAAAGCTGGATCGGTCACTTAAGTCATGTTTTATGATGAAATGAACAGCTCTTTAAGATCAGAAGAGAGATTTACAGTTACAGAATTAAAAAGGAATCGTAAAGGAATCGTAAAGGAGAAAGATGAATGTTTACAATTCCCAAAGCAGAGAATCTAGTTTACCAGACTGATAAAATACCTTATGTGTTATGAATTGGATGTTTGAGCAGTCTTAAATCTGCAAAAGAAATGTACATATATTGATTCACTGACATTTATTAAACCAAGAATCAAGAAAGTTTATCTTACCTTGTCATCACAAACAGACCTGCAGTTGTGTTTTGTTTCATTCGCACCTGTTTAACACACAAACCCTGCAGACTTAGGCTGAGCTTTTCTCTCAGACTGAAAACACTCTGTTCCACCTTGTGATATCATGTGGTAATACAGGAAGTGCTCCACTGTGTTTGGATCATTTCACCCCTGGAATTGACAATCTTTACTGAACAAAATCTTAAAGGAGCTGCTCACTTGAAAACTACTACTTCATAACATCACAAGGTGGAACAGAGCATTTTGAGCTTTGCAGATGTAGACAGACCAATAATAAAGGGTTACTGAGACATGTGTGAATGAAACAAAACACAACTCCAGGTCTGCTTTTGAGGAGATAACAAAATGACTTAAAGCTTTGTGTAATATAGACTGATTATTTATTCCACATATTGTTAACATAATTATATTTTAAGACAATTATAAATTATATTTTAGGAATTGTTTGTTTGTTTGTTTGTTTTTCATTTTCCTTGATGAAGGCATGGGCAGCAGATATGATATACAGTAAGTAGCAGGAATTTCATAACTGTTACTTATACCAACCATACCATAAACAAGACCAAATCTTACACAACAGTTATGATAAAAGTCTGAAAAATATCTTCCTCCTGCATTAATTGTCTCTGAATTTTGGATGGAATTTTTTGTGTTAGGTAGAAGCTTTATTTTCTGTATTTTTGTACTTTTCTTTTCTCTGCAAAATATTGATTCATTTGCTCGTAGCTGCTCTCTGACACACCAAATAGAACGGCTTCTCTCGTCCAGCTGGAGATATCTGCGGTAGTCCTTGCGCTCATTCATGCTCTAGTCTCTGAAACCCACAATGTTCAATAATTCTCCATTTTACCAGCTCTCGCTCTCCTCCATCTCTTCTTCTCTGTCTCCCTGTCTACCCTCTGTCTCTCTCTCACTCATTCTCTCCGGTCTGCGTTCCTGTTGTAGCCAGAGGCAAAGCTCTGGATTTGAACGAACATGTCATAGGAGAGCATATAATCGCCACATTACAACTGACCTGTCCATGAGAGGGAGAGAGGGAAGGACAGAGAGAGAGGGGGCAGAGATAGAAGGAGGGACAGAAAGAGAAGGAGAAGGCAGAGAGAGGAAAGAGAGAGAGGGAGGGAGAGAGGGCGACAGAGAGAGTCGGACAAAGAGAGAGAGGAGAGACAGGGAGAGAGGACAGAGTGAGAGAGAGGGAAAGAGACAGAGGGAGAGGGCAGAGAGAGAGAATGGAGATGGAGGGAGAAGTATAGACCAGTTTCAAAGCTACGTCATCACTGAATGTGCGCGCAGTGCTGACTCAAAACAAAGCCACTGCTGCCATAAAACCCCCAGCGAAGATATAGAAGAGAAGAACTCGACGTGAAATAAAGAGAAACAAAAGGGTATAAATGATAGTTCATATCATTCAACTGACATACACACAAGTGAACACCTGCTGCTTGTTTAGGGTAATATGCCCAGGTGTTCAATGGTGTTTAATCATGCTGATTAACTATCAAGCACAGGACACTGCAAAGCTCACAGACATATTAACTGGGTAACCTCTACGACAGACACATGTAAACGAACACCAATAACTTTGTTAAAAGGCATGATAAGTTTTCGCATGACCATCATAAATGGCATTTGACATGACTGAGATCACATCTGTGACTCGTGAATTAAGTCGTAGTATGTTACTTACCCCACAACGCAACTGCAGTTGGCGGTCAGAACGTAGTTATCGAGCTTGTTGACGATGGCCCAAGCATTGTACATGGTCGTCTTGTGGCCTCGTCTTTGACTGGGGAGAACATCAGATGCCAACACGCAAAACTCCCCATCGATATCGTGGTATTTTACCTCCTGTACATGGCCACACACGGCAAACTGTTAGGCATCCATGGATTTGTATGCGCGCACTTTCTCTCTTGTATACACGCTGGGCTTCTCCACTAAATAACAGTGGATATCTGTCCACTGTAAATCTGGCCACTCTGCTGCCACTCCGTGATCGCATAAGGATCTGGTAGTCGAACCCCGTTGCTCAACGTGAGCTTTTGAATGTAGCTCTCCCTATCGATCAGATACTCCGCTATGGTCCGCTATGGTTGATTCTGAGTCAACAGTACGCGCACATGCCGGTGACTAACGGTAAAGGGGTCTATAGACAAAGCAAGGAGAAGGACAGATAGAGTTAAAGATCACCATGTTACCTTTTATTGTTTTGAAAATGCTACATCCAGCCAAAAACAGCATACTAACATGTTTTATAAGTTTCACTTTCATTTTTGATGCCCTGAGTCTCCCCTTCATTTGCTCCCTGTGCTGATTTCCTCCCCCTTTACAGCGCTATCACAACACAATCAGCATGCATGCAACTACTGCACATCGCATCAGGTTTGCCAAGTTGTGTACAGTTTTGTGTCATGTTTTTGCATGTTTTTGGAAAATTGTCATGTGGGAACATGAGTGACGTAAGCTTGTGGGTGGAGCCTTGTACAGTATCGAACTGCTAACCATAAAGAGGGTTTGAATAGGGCCTCGGAGAGATCACTAGATTACTCAAATATTCATGGATGACATCTAGAACCTCTTCAGTCATGTTTTTTAGGGAACGACATTACAACACTAATTCTGAAGACAATGGCACTCTCTCATGTTTGAACAGTAAAACGTGTTATTCATTTTGCATTAAGAGTCACCTCAGAATGAAATCAAATATATTCTGAACTCCAAGTCCAAATCGTTTTCTGTATTGTAAAATAAATGTATGACCTTCGAATAGTGTGTAATAAATAAACTGGCTGTCTGCATGACAAATGATACTGCCCAGACACATGTAATCAATACCAGATCCAGATCAATCAATAGCCCCCTAAAACAAACATACACAATCACATATTATCACTACAGTGTCTCAGTGTCTTACTCTTATAATTTCCCCATAAATACCTGAAGAGTCATTAGCACACGAGTTAACCCAAACGTGTAAATAAGCGGCCATCTTTTCACAGTGCCATCTCAGAGCTAATGTGTCAGAGGAGCAGCGGAGGTATCGATTTAAACCAGACGAACCAGGCTCTTCAAGCAAACATGTCAATACCCAATCTGCGCCGCCCAATCTGCAGCACGGCTGGCTAATGCTACCACAGCACAGGTTGGATCAATGGTGGCGGATGGCACGGACAGGCGAGCACTCCGGAGCAGGTTCTGGGATAACGGTGTTACCTCCTCCTGACCTCCTTACCTCCTGATTCAAGGTTATTCAGTGGTGTTAGTGATTCAAATAGGTTGTGTTTTGGAGTTTTATCATGAATCGTTTCAAGTGAAGGGCAGGGGTCTATGTGACTCCATCGGAGATTTCAAGGGCCTATATTATGCAAAATGACTCTTGTGATTTTTATACCATGTTCTAATGCTGTTTCCTCCTCAAAAACAGACCTGGAGTTGTGTTTTGTTTCATTCACACATGTTTAAGTAATCCTTTATTATTAGTCTGTCTGGATTTTCAAAGCTCAAAATGCTCTGTTCTACCTTGTGATGTCATGAAGCAGTAGTTTTCAAGTTAAAGCTGCAATGTATAACCTTTCTGGTAGGGGGTACACCACAAGCTTGGAGATATTATTGATTTGTCTAAAAGGTTAGGGTTAGGCACCTGTAATTCTGTAATTCATTTGACCCATCCTGAAAAGAATATTACCTGTAGAGATTGGCAATCCCAGGTCTGAAATGATCCAAATGATTCTAGTGAAGGTGTGTGGAGTTTAAAAACACAGTGGAGCTCATCCTGCATTACCACATGACATCAAAAGCTGAGTGTTTGAGAGAAGAACTCAGAATGTGGAGGATTTCCGTGCTAAACATGAGTGAATGAAACAAAACACAACTCCAGGTCTGTTTGTGATGCGGAAACAACATTAGAACATGGCTTAAAGCTCACAAGAGTCAATTTTGTGTAATTTAAGACCTTCAGACCTTTTATCATATTGTGGCTTCCATGCAAATTGAAATCCATATGACTTCTTCAAATCTGCACAAAACACAGGATCTGAGTCTGTAACTGCTGGAGTCAATATGAGACTAAACCCACCCTACTTCCCTTTATTTCTACCTGTCGCTCAATCAGACGACACACTTGACCCCCGGCGCCGATTGGGTCGATCAGATTGGCCGTCGGCATCTATTGGGTCGATGTGATTGGCCTTTGCATTGGAGAGGAGAAGGAGGAGGCGGAGAGGGGAGGGGGCTGCTCAGTCGGGGGTCGCGGATGGAGAAACTTGGCGAATTAAATCGATCTGAAATGAAAATGACCGACTAAACAAAGGTTTCCACGGACACGGTCGTCCACGGATATGGCAAGAGACCAAAGCGAGATCATAACCAGACTAAAGCAGTACTAAACCAGGACTAGATCAGGAGGACTAGATCAATGGGCAAAAATCAAAACCATAGACCAGATTTACGATGAAAAATTTTCATTGTAAATGAACAGGACTAAAATTCAATCAACTGGCAGATGGAAGTGAGTCAATAACAAAGAGCTTATACGTCTCTTGCATTTTTGTCTTTTATTTCCATCCTTTTCTTTTTATTTCCTTTCCTTTTCCATTTCTGATCTATTTTATAATATAGTTTCCTCATCACAAACACACTTGGAGTTGTGTTTCTTTCACTCATGTAACAGTAACAGACAAATTCTTCAGATTTAGATGAGTTCTTCTGTCAAACTGAAACCTTCGTTCCACTTTTTGATGTCATGTGGTAATACAGGAAGTGCTCCACTGTGTTTTTAACCTCTATACACTTTCACTAGAATCATTTGGATTATTTAAACCCTGGAGTTGCCTCTCTTCAGTTATAGGAATGTATTTAGTTACAGAACACTAAAAACCTGGATTAAAATGTATTTTGTTAAATTTCCGATACATGATCCAATCAGTGTACTGTATTCAGGATACTTAGAATACATTTACATTGAGTTGCACTGAGTACAAACGCAATATAGGATTAAAAACAGCTTTAGGTTTGTTTCAGCATTTCCTCACTGACAGAGCAGAGTTTTATATTTTCTCACTGATTCTGTGTAGTTTTAACCCAAAATTAAAATATGAAATACCTGAATGTATTTCTCTGAATTTAGAAAAGTAACTTTATTCTGATTAACAGCAAATGAAAAAGTAACGTACCGGAATACAGTTACTCAAAATTAGTTTTCAGTATTTTCGGTATATTTATTCAGTTACTTCTCAACACTTTCCATCTCTACTGAACTAAAGGTAAAAGGAGCTATTAACTTGAAAACTACCACTTCATGACATCACAAGTTGGATGTAAACAGAATAATAATAAAGGATTACTCAAACATGTGTGAATGAAACAAAACACAACTCCTGGTCTGTTTTTGAGGAGGTAACAACATTATAACATGGCTAAAAGCTCACAAGAGTCAGTTTTTGTAATATAGGGCCTTTAAATGACTTCTAAAAGCACCTAATTAGTCGACATAAACTCCCCATTGTGTAACCCGTGTTTGTAATTCCAGCTAAAACCATGTCTTCTTTAGTTGAACACTAGCCTGGGGTCTCTCTGTGGCTCATTTAAACTCCTCACATTCACTTTAGTCCAATTAGCCAATGCGCAGTGGAGGACTTCATATAAACGTATCTGTAGGATATGTTAACATTACAAGACAAACAAAGACAAAACATGGCAAAGATAATGCTTTTGATTAATGATGCACTATATAACCTTTTTTTTTCTGACTATGAGTTTTGACCTAGTTAGGGTCTTGGTAAAGTCCTAGTTTGCTCCCATTTCAGCCCTGATTATGTATTATACATTATATTGCCAAAAGTATTCACTCACCTGCCTTGACTCACATATAAAGTTAATTGACATCCCATTCTTAATCCATCAGGTTTAATATGATGTCAGTCCACCATTTGCAGCTATAACAACTCTTCTGGGAAACAGCCCCACACCATAATCCCACCTCCACCAAACTTTACACTTGGCACAAGGTAGGCAGACAAGTACCGTTCTAATAGCAACCGCCAAACCCAGACTCGTCCAGATTGGATCATATTGCCAGATGGAGAAGCGCGGTTCGTCACTCCAGAGAACGCATCTCCACTGCTGTAGAGTCCAGTGACGGTGTGCTTTGCACCACTGCATCCAACGCTTTCCATTGCACTTGGTGATGTTTGGCTTGGATATAGCTGATTGGCCATGGAAACCCATTCCATGAAGCTCTCTACACACTGTTCTTGAACTAATATACACCTGAACTAAGGACACCTGAAGTTTGGAGGTCTGTAGCTATTGACTCTGCAGAAAGTTGGGGACCTCTGCACACTATGCACCTCAGCATCCGCTGACTCCGCCCAGTCAGTTTACGTGGCCTACCACTTTGTGGCCGAGTTGCTGTCGTTCCCACTCGCTTCCACTTTGTTATAATACCACTGACAGTTGACTGTAGAATATTTAGGAGTGAGGAAATTTCACAACTGGACTTGTTGCACAGGTGACATCCTATCACAGTACCAGGCTGGAAGTCACTGAGCTCCTGAGAGCGACCCATACTTTCACAAATGTTTGTAGGACCAGTCTGCAGGCCCAGGTGCTTGATTTTATACACCTGTGGTCATGGAAGTGATTGGGACACTTGATTTTGATTATTTGGGTTGGTGAGTGAAAACCTTTGGCAATATACTGTATGTGTATGTATGGGTCCTGTTCTAGTTATGATTTGGTCCTGGTCTAGCCAAGGTTTGTCCTAGTTTTCCAGTTACAAGCGTGAACTCTGTAATTCAGTTTCACATCAATTTCACAATCAAACCCAAATGTTGCGTCAGGGCAGAATTAGAAGGTACTTTGTTAAAATGGAAATGCTTTTATAACAAAAAGTCCATATTATCATTCAATAATTCAATAATGCACAGGATAATATGTTATCACACACAGTCTTGGTTTAGTCCTGGTTTAGTCCTGGTTTAGTCCTGGTTTAGACCTGGTTTAGACCTGTTTTAGTCCTGGCTTAGTCTTGGTTTAGACCTGGTTTAGTTTTGGTTTAGTCCCGGTTTAGTCCTGGTTTAGACCCGGTTTAGATCTGGTTTAGTCTTGGCTTAGTCCTGGTTTAGACCTGGTTTAGTCCTAGTTTAGACCTGGTTTAGTCCTGGTTTAGTGCTGGTTTAGACCCGGTTTAGATCTGGTTTAGTCTTGGCTTAGTCCTGGTTTAGACCTGGTTTAGTCCTGGTTTAGTGCCAGGTTAGTCCCGGTTTAGTCCTGTTTTAGACCTGGTTTAGTCCTGGTTTAGTCCTGGTTTAGACCTGGTTTAGACCTGGTTTAGTCTTGGCTTAGTCTTGGTTTAGACCTGGTTTAGTCTTGGTTTAGTCCTGATGTAGTCCCAGTTTAATCCTGGTTTAGACGCGGTTTAAACCCCCCCCCCATCCCCCCTCAACTCGAGTACTGGTGTGCGAGTGACTTTTTTTCGCTGAAAACGCGCGGTGGCTGCTTTAACTTACTGATTTTCTGGGCACAGAAGCGCTGTGAACAGTGACTACAGTTTTGAATTGCTTTAAAAAATTTCAGCGTGAGAAATACCATGTGTGGCGTGTGAGCGTGTGAACACGTCGAATTGCGTGTGTCACACTCTCAAAGCGTGAGACTTGAGAGCCCTGGACATGGTTTAGTCCTAATTTAGTCCTGGTTTAGTCCTATTTTAGTCTTGGTTTAGACATGGTTTAATCCTGGTTTGGTCCTAGTTTAGTACTAGTTTAGGCCTTATTTAGTTTAAGTTTAGTATTGTTTCAGTCCTGGTTTAGTCCTGATTCAGTACTGGTTTAGGCTGGTTTAGTCCTGGATTAGTTCTGGTTCTGCCTTTGTGGCACAGTCCTGGTTTAGTCCTGGTTTGCCTTTGTTCAGTCCTGGTTTAGTTCTGGTTTTGCTCTGGTTCAGTCCTGGTTTAGTTCTGGTTTTTCCCTGGTTTAGTACTGATTTAGCCTTGGTTCAGTCCTGTTTTTTTGCTTTGTTTTGTTTTGTTTTTTCTGATTTAGTCCTGGTTCAGCCCTAGTTTAGTCCTGGTTTAGTCTTGGTTTCATCCTGTTTTACCTTTCCTTCTTAAATCCTGGTTTGACTTGGTTCATGGGAAAATTCTTGCAAAGCTAATGCAGTAAATCAAATGATCCTCCGTCGTTAGCTGCTCATTAGCCTGCTGCTACAATGGCGTCTGAACGAAGTACTTTAAACACTCCTATCTGCTGATTCATATAGAAGTGATTAGACTTTCCTTGTTTGATGTGAGTGTAAATAGAAGAGCCTTGTACAGTGGGGTGTTTGCAGCTCAGAGTCTCTTGTCGAAAGTCATTTGCTGCTACATGTTTTGCTAGCGACGTCGCACATGCTAATTGTTTGTGTTGGTTGCCAGATTCGTTTAGTCTGAAATAATATCCCAAAGCAACAGAACAAACATTTCCCACACACTTTCCCCGGGTAATTGAGCTCCGTGCTGTATACACAAGTTTTTTGAAGTCCCGGTTTAGTTTGTGTTCAGACCTGGTTTAGACCTGGTTCGGTTTAGCTCATACATTCATTTTGGTCTAATTTTCTTCTTCTTGGTCTTGGTTTAGCCCTCTCCTAGTTTTAGGTTTAGGTTTAGTTCTGGTATAGTCCCGATTTAGTGCATTCACAGCGTTCACTATTTAGGTCTCCCTAATTAGTCTGATGTAAGCTTGGTTTTGTCCTGTTCTAATCCTGGTGTAATCTTGTTCTATTCCTGATCTTGTGCAGTTTTAGTCCTGGTTTAGTCCTGTTCTAGCCCCCTTTAAGTCCTGGTTTAGTCCTGCTTTAGGCTTGGTCTAGTCCTGGTCTTGTGCTGTTCTAGTCCTGGTCTTGTGCTGTTCTAGACCTGGTTTAGTTCTGTTCTAGTCCTGGTCTAGTCCTGTTCTAGTCCTGGACTAGTCCAGGTCTAGTCCTCTTCTAGTCCTGGTCCAGTCCTCTTCTAGTCATGGTTTATTCCTGGTCTAGTCCTCTTCTAGTCATGGTTTAGTCCTGGTTTTCAGTTTAGCCTAATTTAGTTTAGTCCTCAGTAAAAAGGTTCATGTTAGACTCCTGATGTTTCTGAAGTTTATTCCATATAATATATGAATGGACATACAATAGCTAATGCGTTAGCTACCGTGTTCCAAACAGGAAGTGCTCCAGGAGGCTCTTCCGGCTTCTTCTGACCCTGGCTCCATTTGACTTAGAATATTATATATTATGTTAGAATACTAACTATTAGATATTAGGATAGTAACTGCTGATGTGAGCCTCGTAAAATGTTCGTTACAATGTTCACTGTGATCCAGAATTTTTAATTTTGCTATTTTGTCCCTAAATCAAGATGTGAACATAAATAATGGACCAATCAGACACCTTCACTCCCCGAGGTTGCACCCACTAGCAACAAGTTTGATCGACAGCTAGCGCACAGGGAACTCATCTCCATGATCTTATTGCTTAGGCTTGGTCAGGACCTCAGCATGTTCTTGGGGTTGACATGGGAAGAACATGCAACCTCCACACAGAAAGACCCGGGCAACCCGGGGGATCAAACCGGGAACCTTCTTGCTGTGAGGCATGAGTGCTAGCCACTCAGCCACTGTCGGATTTCCAAATATAGAGGCTGTCTCCAGATTTGCTCCTGTAATCGTTAGCATCGGGAGCTTCATTTGAGTGGAGCTGAACGCTGTGAGTGACGTCACACTCACTTTGTCCACTTCTTTATACAGTCTGTGGTTTAGTCCCAATTTGAATACAGTCTTACATCAACTGAATTGGCCCAGCTCATTGGCTCAAGTCTCTAGATTAGCCTTTAGCGGCTCCTTACGTCCAGTGGCTCTCCTGCCCACCACATACCATGTTACAGCGCTGACCAATCCGGCTATCTTATGGTAATGCTGTGGATTAGCATGTGTTAGCTCGTGGTTTGGTGTATTAGCATGTGTTAGCTCGTGGTCCAGTGGGTTAGCATGTGTTAGCTCGTGGTCCGGTGGGTTAGCATGTGTTAGCTCGTGGTCCGGTGGCTTAGCATGTGTTAGCTCATGGTCTGGCATATTAGCATGTTCTAGCTTATGATCTGTCAGATTACCATATGTTCGCTCATGTTCTGGATGTCGGCCATGCTCCTCGGGCCGGACAAGCTACTCGGATGCCCTGGACACTGCCCTCTGCCCTGGACATGCTGCGCTGCCTTCTCCAGTAATAGACTGACCCAGTTCTCCCTCGGGGGCCTCCAAATGTCATTCTCTCTGCTGCAAAACAAAGTGGAGCTGAGCTGATCTCACGAGGGCGGCTAGATCCAGTTTGGGAGCTTGAAAAATTTAAAAACAAGTGCAGCATGAATACGTGGTGTTCACGTTCTTGATTTGATGATTAATTTCAGATCGACCGTATGGGCCTAAAGAACTCTGTGGGAGAGTCACTGTTTTTGAGATATGACATGTCCAAACGTATAGTGAATGGTCATGGTCACATTTTATAAAGCGTGTTATACATCAAACCATTCACCCATTCATAAATTTGTCTGTGGGAGCTGGAATCGCACCACCCACCTGTGGTTCAGTGGATCTGACTGTCTTGCCATTGATATTTATGTTGAAAGCGGGATTCAAACCGCCAACCTTCAGATCAGTGGACAAACGCTGTACCAACAGAGCTAAAGCTGGGGAACATTTGTCTGTATAAGAAGAAAGGGAAGGGGGAAGAAGGGGGGAGAAAATGGAAGAAAATTCAGCCAGTCGCAGGTTCGAATCCAGACCAGAGCGAGAGCAAATGAACAGTTTTAATTTTTTAAACTTCCTTATTTTAAAATCAGTTATCTTTTCATAATGTTTTGTTATTTTTCAGGGAAATTATTAAAAACTTTGTCCAATGTACTAATTTAAAGGCATTTTACTTATGCAGTTGTTTCCTATGGTAACTTTGGGGATTCCATTCATATCATATTGTAACTGTAAAGTTTCATTCAAAATGCGGGCAGCTTCTTGATATTATAAGTGCTTCTAGAATGTACTGTAAATTAATACAACACAATCAATTTCACAAAGAAATATATTTATTAACACAATAGTGTGCCCAAAATTTCACATTTTCTTGGCAGTCAGTAATTTCAGTCAGGTCAGTGATTATTTTCTAACTGAAAAGGAACCAGAATATAAAAACATGCATTTTAGATTCACAAAGATATTAGAAACATAAAGATATTGATATACAAGACCAACAATAAGTACATAGATAAATAGGAATAGGACAGTAATAGGATAATAATAATTATAATAGGAATAGAACAGTTATTAACACTGGGTGGTAATAAAAACATTTATTAATATTAAAGTAAGTAAAGCTAACCCAATATTCTCATACATTGAAGCCACTCCTCTTTTGTAACTGGCTCTGTGTTTGGACAATTTACCTTACCTTTTTACTGACTGTGACTGTTTCCACGGTGCGAAACTGCCCACATTTATGACATATAATTGAGGTCACAGTCATGCCTTACAAAAACAATGGAATGGACATATTTTTAGGTATTTATATTTTCTAATACACCAAATACCAACAAAACCATGCAGAAGTATTTCCTCAGACATAAGTGAATAGGCAAATATTATTACTTGCATGTGAGGATAACTTTGAACCCTGATCGATATGCCCGGTCCAACTGCTGAAGCACAGCATGACATCCTGGACCTACATCTGGTGCAAATGAGGGTTTTCGTGATCATGTTATAAAAGCTGTAAATGTCCAGCACCTGCCGAACTCTCCTGTGCAGACCACCACCGGACAACTGATGCCCACAACAATTTGTTTTGATACACTGGAGGCGGACCTTCCAGATCCTGTACGGCATCCAAACCAGCAGCCGTTGGGCAAAGAAACGGTCGGGTGTTGGAGCTTGGTGGTACAAGGTGGCTGGTGGTGGGGGATGGTACCACAGGTCTCGGTGGTCTTTCAGCTCCAGCTTCCCTTTTGCACCCAACATAAAAAGTGTTTCTGCCACCCACTTGCGGTCCTGCTGTGGGATGGTCTGTGGCCATAGTAACGGGAGGTCCGCTGGTTCTGGCTATATTGAGAAAAAAGGTATAAGAAACAAAGAAAACATCGATTGATATTGGCATGTGCACTTTTCAGGGCATCTTACCATTGTTCGTGTTGCTGGTGGTACAAAGAAGGAAGAGGAGGGTTTGATGAAGGTCTGATGGGCAGACGAGGTCTGCGGAACAGCGGGCGGGCATGAGACTGTTACAGGGATATGTGTCTATGGAACCTGTCAAGTCTCTAAATGAAGTGAAATAAAGTTGTATAATTACGACAATTTAATTTACATGTACTTAATTTTCAGTTAAATAAAATGATATTATTACCTGAGGGAGTTTCCCCTGCAGACAAATTTGGTTTGACCACATGTGAGCCCCCAAATCTCTGCTTTTCAAGCTGTTAACAAAAGGGTCATTGTCAGTCAAATTTATGGGTCTAAATCCTGCACCACTGCTGCAGATATGCGTGTGTATGTGTATGTATGTATGTATGTATGTATGTATGTGTGTGTGTATGTATGTATGTATGTATATGTAATAACATGCTGCTAACCATGTATAAAGTCAGTCTGGGTCTTTTGGACTGCTCATTGCTCCTGGGGATAGATGGTGTGGGTCTTTTTGAAGGAGTGGACAGCTCACTGCTGGAGGTGGAGGGTGTGGGTTCTGCACTCAGCTCTCTGCTCCTGGAGGTGGAGGGTGTGGGTTCTGCACTCAGCTCTCTGCTCCTGGAGGTGGAGGGTGTGGGCTCTGCACTCAGCTCTCTGCTCCTGGAGGTGGAGGGTGTGGGCTCTGCACTCAGCTCTCTGCTCCTGGAGGTGAAGGGTGTGGGTTCTGCACTCAGCTCTCTGCTCCCGGAGGTCGAGGCTGTGGGTTCTGCACTCAGCTCTCTGCTCCTGGAGGTGGTGCTGGACGAGTCTAAGCCAGGGGTGGCATCCACTTTAGGTGGCAGATGACCCTGCGATAAATGCATGAAGATATACCAGACAAATAGTAGGCCTATTTAGGGCTAATATATTCTATATCATGCAGCTTTTTTTTTTTTTTTTTTTTAGAAATGTAGGATAAATGATGGCACCTTATGAAATCCACATGAGCATGTAAGACGTGTGCTCCAGAGTGGTCTGTCTACCTCTATTTGAAAGCAGAGGGCACTTTTCTATCTGAAATCATAAACAAATATGCATATAACTAGTTTGTGTGCCAGAAGTCCATACATATACACAGTATTACGTTAAAAATATATAATTTGTATTAAGTGAATCATCTACTTGTTTTATCTGCACACAGATAACATGGAATATCACAAACAGTTCCATTTTAAATACAATAAAGTTGAATCACTCTGGTACATCTCATACCATCTTTTTGTCTGGGAGCACGTATGTTTGTCTGCGACGTAATTACCAATGAATTAACGTAATCACTACGTAGTGTCTGGTAGCTATTGAAACAATTAAACTAAGCCACTGCATTGATGAAATATGTACAACCCACCTGTTTTCTTAGTACGATGACGTTACGGAGCTATTAGCCAACTTTTGACAGCAGCGAAGCACATGGGATTGTTGTCAACAGTGAGCCGAAGATAGAAAGACGCCAAGATGCACTATGCACATCGATTGGCTTGCAAATGATTCAGCTCGCAATTTGATTGGACTGACGCCGTGGCCTTTTTTGCTCTCGTGAAAGAAGATGGAGTTGCAGATCTTATTGGAAGTGGCAAAGACTGACATTGCAAGCTAATAGGTGCTTGAAAGCTCGAGCTGCACACTCCATTGGACGAAAAGTACGCACTATCGTTATGTTGTCGTTATGATCCACAAATGTTAAACCTTATAGACCCTTTTTCTGTTAGTAAACAAAGGCGCGGTTGCGCGCGCAGCTGGCAACAGAAGCATGGCAGAACTCCGCTACTCCTCAGTGTATGCAAAGGGACTTTCGTCAAAAGATCGCGAATGTTACCTCAACAAGCTGACTTTGGCAAATGGTGTCCGACTGCCAGATCCTAATGCGATCAGTGAGTGGCTGGATGATGTTAGCAAGTGGCCTAATATACAGAGGCCAGATATTTATACTTATTTAATAGAGAAACCCAGTGTGTACACGAGGGAGAAATTGCGAGCCTATAAGTCACTGGACGCCTACGAATATGTTGTCTGTGGTCATGTACAGGACGTGAAATACCATGACATAGATTCAGAGTTTTGTGTGCTAAAATTCAAAGTTCTTCCTAGTCAAAGGAAAGGACACAGGACATAGGACGTAGGGAATGTCTGAGTTGAGCCGTTATGCTATGTTACTATGTTATGTTACAGTTATTTCCTTACCCATTTAGTCATTAAATCATATCCCCAATGCTGATTATTATAGATAAATCATGTCTTTGTCTAATGGTAACAACATGTATGGAAAAGGGTGTTAACATCATTAACTAAAATATGGAACAGCCTGAGTGATGAACTAAAACACTGTTCAAACTTTAAGCAGTTTAAAAAATTATACAAATCTAGTATTCTGAGTCGTTATAGTGATGCAATGTTGTAATGGTTAGTATATTAAATTAGTATAAATGGCTTATCTGTGGACATTGTAAATATAAGTTATATAGTAAAACCGGATGTGACGAAGATGGTTCAGAGGAAACCGGACATTATTAATGTTTAAGTGACTGTAAGGAGTGGGATTCAAAAAGTTAACACTTCTTCCCATAACCCTTTGAGATATGTTTACTTCTGTAAAGAAATGATATTAATATGTCTACACGTACATGTATACGTGTAATGTATTATGTACTGTATATTGACTTTGTGACATACTCAATAAAAAATCATCATTCATTCATTACAAATAAATGAGATACTGTACAGTTTATTACAAGTCATTACATGTTAAGTACTGTGCAGCGGTATAGGAAAATATAGATTTTTGCAGCTCCTCTTTTATCTTAAAATTTTCAGCTCGTAGTGCGTCACACTCCTGTCGCAGGTTGACATAGTCTGCCTGAAGTTGACTCTGTCTCAGGTTCAGATCATCATACACTGTCTTTGGAACTGGGAGATCCTCTTCACCTTTAAGATAGAAAAGTGAATAATTAGTACATGGTGCAACCAGTGCAGTAAGTTTAAGTTGTAAGTGCATTCCAGGTAGTTATACGATTTAAGCAAAGAAAGAACATTCTTGGAAGGGATGGGTTTTCAAGAATTTCATCTTACAATCAATAAGTTGATTGTAAGATGAAATATATTAATACCGGGACAATGATCCAGGCTGCATTCTTGTTCTTCTTCTTGGTTTAGAAGAAACAGAACTTGCTGAAGTGTTAGCTCTGTCTTCTCACTTCATTTTCCTATGGTACCTAACAAACAAAATATCGGAAATTAAATTAGCAAACATTAAAGTGGAACACAGGACAACATTTATATGCACAAGCAGATTCATACCTAACCATTAAATAACCATAAATAAATAAATGAACAGTACAGTACAGAAGAGTCAAGTCAGAGTGCTAAGATAGCACTAAGATGCTTAGATAGTGTCAGTAATAAAAGCAGCAGATGTAGTGCTTATGCAAGAGAAAACAAACTAAAAGGGGGGAAAAATGAGAGGGGGATAACTTTAATTACTCTTAACCTGCCCATCTTTGAATGAGGATTCTGGCTTTGTTTTGTGTACGAAAATACAGAAGGCACGAAATCAGGACTACCTGCAAATGTACATGTTTATTTACTAGCCTAGCCTGCTAGCTGCTAACCAAGCCTAACACCAGCTTATCAAAATTCAGCTACATTTCATTATTAATTTACATCATACAGACACTCACTAATGTAAACCGGGCTTTCCAGCTAAATAGACAACCTTACCTGATATAAAGTGGGCGCTGCAGACGCGAGCATTTCTGATTATTGTTTTCATTCCAGTCAACGCGTTTGATCGCCTGTAGCCACAGACGGCGCCTGTTGCTTTGAAATGGTCGTGATCCTCTTGGAATCCGGTAAAACTTTAGTCCGCCGGTAGAATATCGGTTTTGGCAACCATACACACAACAGCCAGACATTTTTCCTGGAATTGGAAGCTGGAATGTGCTCGAAAAGTTCGCGTCTCTATCTAAATGAATGGAGAATAACGCCACTTCTGTTGCCAACTGCGCGCGCAGCTTTTTTTGTCACCGCCCCCATAAAAGGGTCTATTGCTATTCGTTATGGATTGAAACTGTCATATCAAAATTACAGCTAAAAGTGTTATTAAACTTTTCCACCACCTGCTTGTTTCCATGGAGATGTTATTGTTTTACCTGGAATTAGCCGCAGTAGGGCATTAAAATATGGTTAAAACAGGTGTTTTTATTGAACATGCCTTCATGAGCGGGGTCATCTCTACACAGTTGGGTCCCCTGCCTTTTCCATGGCGATAGATACATTTAATGCTGCATTGTGGAACATTCCAGGCAAAACAGGAATGAAGACAATTGGACTCTGTAGCAGAAAGGTTACACAGTCCACCTTTAATTTGATATTAAACAGTACAACATACAAGAATTCTGCTTGAGTCCATGGAGATGTTGCTGCTTTCCCTGTGTTCCATGTTCCACAGTATGGCATTAAACTCATGTATCTCCACGGAGACAACGGAGACAACCACACACACAGTAAGCACGTGTGATTTTGAAGATAATGAAATAAATGCAAGATAGAATTTTAGAAGAGAATTGAATGTAATTTTGTGGAACATTCCAAGCAAAGCAATAACATCTCCATGGAGACAAGCAGGTATATAGCAGACTCTTCACCAGAAATGTTTCACAGTGCAGCTTTAATACACAGACATCCGGGCCCTTGAATTCCACTGGAGAGACATTGGAGGTGAGATTCTGGTGTTGCCATAGCAGCAGTAAACAGGCGTGTATCTCCCGGCATCTGGCAGTGCTGGAGGTTCCACGGTATACTCGAACGCAGCGTGATGTCTGTAAAATCCTGCGCTCTGAACAGTACCTGAACACACTGTGCAGCAGGAGAGGTGTGACTAAACTGTGATCTTACCCTCGACAGGAGGCAAGCGCAGCAACCACTACACACACATTGTCCTGTCTGCTCAAACAGAGAGGACAGAGAGGAAGAGAGGGGGAGAGAAGGAGAGAGTGAGAATAAGAGAGAGGGGAGAGAGAGAGAGTGAGAGACAGAGAATGTGTGTGTTAGAGAGAGTGAGAAAGAGAGGGAGAGAGAGGGGGTGAGAGGGAGAGAGAAAGAGAGGGGGGTTGAGAGGGAGAGAGAGAGAGTATGACAGAGGGAGGGAGAAAAAGAGAGTGTGTGAGAGAGAGAGAAAGTAAGAGAAAGAGAGAGAATGTGTGTGTGAGAAAGAGGGAGAGAGAAAGGGAGGGGGGGGGTGTGAGAGTACGAGACAAAGTGAGGGAGAGACAGAGAGAGAGATGTGGGGAAGCTTTATACATGATCTAACGGCAGGTTGATTATTTAGCTCATGTACAAAGTAGTGGTCCAATAAATTACAATAAAGTAAGAGTAAACAATACTACACAAGTGCACTGCCTGACAAAAGTATTAGGACGATTGTGTATTTCTGAACCCTGGACGAAACTTCTGGTTCCTACAAGATAATGACCCAAAGCACTCGTCGAAACTGTGTAAGAGTCATTTGGAGACGTGTGAACAGCGTCATCAACTGCAGGTTATGACATGGCCACCCCAGTCTCCTGACCTGTCGCCCATCGAAAAAGTGTGGGATTATTCGGATATTAAAGTGCGCTCCAGGAATCCGACTAACGTTAAACACCTGTGGAAATGTCTTCAGGATCCATCCTATAAAGGATGGATATCTTGAAAAATTGTTGGACAGAATGCCTCGAATTTGTAAAGTTGTGATTAAGGCCAAAGGTGGTTATTTTGATGAAAAACTATTTAACTTGATATTGTTACATTTTTGCAATAATATGCCTTTACACATGATGAAATTTGCTTTAATATATCAATAAATTGATTTGTTGTCATTACCAATACGTCTTGTTATCATTATGAAAGTTCAGAAATACACAATCGTCCTAATACTTTTGTCAGGCAGTGTAAGTGTAATTATAAGCGGTCTGGAAGTATCATGTGACTTGCAATATGAAGTTACTGTAATTGGGAGAACATATTAAAGAATGCACACAATCTGGTATTTTCTCTTGTTGAACCACAGAAATGAGAAAAACAAAATCATATTTAAAGGAGCGGTGCAAGAAGCACAAATGTTCAAATCATTTCCATATCCCATCTGATCAGCATCCTCCTCCTCTTCCTCCTCTACATCTCCTTGTTATCGCACCATCATTCACTCTTTTGTCCTTGCACTCCAGGTCAATGGGACGTTCTCTTCTTTGGTCAGGGCCACCACTCCTCCCCTCTCTCCTCTCTCTCTCTTCCACTTCTTATCTCTTTCTCCTCCTCTCCTCCTCTTTTACATCTCCTTTTTATGCCACCATCGGTCACTCTTCTGTCCTTGCTCCATGGGTCAATGGGACGTGGTGTGCTCTGGTCAGGGCCCAACACCTGGTGGTTGAGAGCAGAACTTTCATTATCTGAAGGAGCAAGTCATTAGCAGCAAATCTACCTCATGACAAACAAACCTGGACTTGTGTTTTGTTTAATTCACACATGTTTAACACACAAACCCTCCATATATATACTCAACAAAAATATAAACGCAACACTTTTGTTTTTGCTCATATTTTTCCTGAGATGGACCCAAAGATCCAAAATTCACTCCAGATACACAACACTACAATTTCTCTCAAACATTGTTCACAAATCTGTCCAAATGTGTGACAGCGAGCACCTCTGCCCCGCCGAGACAATCCACCCCACCTCACAGGTGCGCCACATCAAGATGCCGATCCGACATCATGACCAGTGCACAGGTGCGCCCCAGACTGCCCACAATAAAAGGCCACCCCGAAATGTGCATTTTTTTTTGCTTTATTGGGGGTCTGGGGACTCAGAACCAGTCAGTATCTGGTGTGACCACCATTTGCCTCATGCAGTGCAACACATCAACACATCTTCGCATAGAGTTTATCAGATTGTCAATTGTGGCCTGTGGAATGTTGGTCCACTCCTCTTCAATGGCTGTGCGAACTTGCTGGATATTAGTGGGAGCTGGTACACGCTGTCGTATACGCCGGTCAAGCACATCCCAAACATGCTCAATGGGTGACATGTCCGGTGAGTATGCTGGCCATGCAAGAACTGGGACATTTTCAGCTTCCAAGAATTGTGTACAGATCCTTGCAACATGGGGCTGTGTATTATCTTGTTGAAACATGAGGTGATGTTCATGGATGTATGGCACAACAATGGGCCTCAGGATCTCATCACGGTATCTCTCTGCATTCAAAATGCCATCAATAAAATGCACCTGTGTTCTTCGTCCATAACAGCCTGTGAAGAGGAGTGGACCAACATTCCACAGGCCACAACTGACAATCTGATAAACTCTATGTGTAAGATGTGTTGCACTGCATGAGGCAGATGGTGGTCACACCAGATACTGACTGGTTCTGAGTCCCCAGACCCCCAATAAAGCAAAAAAATGCATATTTCGGGGTGGCCTTTTATTGTGGGCAGTCTGGGGCGTACCTGTGCACTGGTCATGATGTCGGATCGGCATCTTGATGTGGCACACCTGTGAGGTGGGGTGGATTGTCTCGGCGGAGCAGAGGTGCTCGCTGTCACACATTTGGACAGATTTGTGAACAATGTTTGAGAGAAATGGTAGTGTTGTGTATCTGGAGTGAATTTTGGGTCCATCTCATGAAAAATGGGAGCAAAAACAAAAGTGTTGCATTTATATTTTTGTTGAGTGTAGGTTAAGTTCTTCTCTCAAACTGAAAAACACCGTTTTCCACCCTGTGATGTCATGTGATAATACAGGAAATGCTCTCTACAAAACAAAAGGTAAAAGGTATTTTTACATCACAAGGTGGAACTGAGCATTTTGAGCTTTGGAGATGTAGACAAAATAATAAACCGGGATTACGCGCACATGTACAACTCCAACTGTTTTTGAGGAGGTAACAACATTCTACACTTCTTCACTTGTAAATGGCGATGTTTACAAATGAACAGGCTAATAATAATAATAGGCGCGCAGTGATAAGACTCAAGAGAAAATAGCACCAAGCGATTATGACTTCTGACCTTTTCGTGGGCAACTGTTTTGTGATGCAAATATATCACTTTTTGGACAAATTTTGTTTTGAGAAGAAAAACAAGCTTTATTCACTGTCCTGGCTAACTTGCCAGACCTACTTTCGTCAGCTCCAGACCTGGGCAGAAACTCGGCTCACAGGACACTGTCAGCGATAAGTCAGTGTTAATGCACGACACTGCTGAAGGGGATGCCATACAGATTCACATCAAAAAACCCAAACTATCCCTTTAAAGCTCACAAGAGACCATAGTGTATGTGCACCCTTAAACTAGACTAGGTTAAGCCAGGACTTAAAGATCCCATGACATGGTTCTTCTTGATGCTTTTATATGGCGCCTTAATGGCTCCCCATCACTGCAAACGAATCCCTCTTCAAAATCAAGACTCAATGCATGAGAAAGCCTCGTGAACACAGCCAGAGCCAAAAACATCCCTCTCAAACACTCCATTATGGGCGTTGTTGCTTGAACGCAAATGAGGAGGACAGAGACAGGTCGGTGGAGCGGGCGGGCCGTGGTCAAACTGTCCGCTCCCTCCTCTTCAGTGGCGCGATGCTCGCTGGCTCCACTTCCACGTTTATGCGCGGAGGAAGATATGAGATGATTTCCATTGAAAAATAAACACATTTCCACAGAAAATAAAATTAAACCACTGCTGTTTCCGAGGTTCGGAGGTTCGGATAAAGGACATCCGAGCCTGGAAACACTCTCACGTGGCCAAAAAAAAAACGCATCTCGCATTGCGTAGCTCGTTTGCGGTCCAAATTCTATGGCCATGAGTTCCATACACGGTGGGTAAACATACAGACGGGGGGTGGACCTGCATTTGCATTTTTTCTTGAATGTGACGTCAGAAAGTTCCCTTGTTCAGAATCGCCCGTTTGGGCTGTCTTTTTTTCAAACGCGGAAAAGGATCGCAAATGCTCAGTTTACACATTTCGTAACTTTTAGCCATGGGGGGGGGGCTAAACAGGGTAGGGGAGCTCACATTAACGTTCAAAAACCTCAGAATGTGAAAATTTCATGCCATGGGACCTTTAAGCAGGACCAAACCAGGTCTACATAAGGACTAAGCTGCACTAAAACTCATATCAAACCAGGAAAAGTGTCAACCATAGACTGTAAATGGACCTGGCTAACCTGTACCCTCTGCACTCCAAATAGGAAGTGACCATGGGTGCACCTCCAGCTCCATCAACTCATTTCACCTATTCACTTTGTATTGAAAAAACATTGCCCCTCCTTCTGTAATTGCTGCTTTCAGACTCATGATTTTGGTCTTAAAATGTTCATATTAACCCACTCTACTTGAACCTGGTGTTTTTATTTCATTATTTTGTCAGTAAATACAGTGGTGAAAGTAAGCCGGTGCGCACCGGAACGGCGGACCGGGTATAGCATTCTCAGCCGGTGCACAGCACCGCTAAAAGAATTGAAACTGAAAAGAATTGAGAACTGAAAGCTACCCGGCCAAAACTCTCGTGCAGATATCCGCAGTCTATTACACAGGGATTGTCAAACTTATTTGACTGTAGCCAAAGAAGTAGCCTAGATGGCGTGGTGGCTGAGTGGCTAGCGCACTAGTTTTATAGCAAGAAGGTTCTGGGTTCGATCCCCGGATGACCTAGTGGTTTTTTTTTGTTTTTTTTTTAACGGTAGTGATGCACTGGACATTATAGCACCTGTAAGAAATGAAAACTACTTTCACCACTGAGTAAATAATTCCTAATATGAAACTGCAAATTCGCTCCCGTAACTTCTTACCTCGGTGAGCTTCATATGACTGGAGCTGAATGCTAGTCCATTGTTTATACAGCCTATGGTGTGAACTTTCTTACATTGTGTTTTTGATTGTGATTTGACTTATATCAAACTTTCTACTTTGGGCCTAGACAAAAGTGATGCCTCCACAAAATAAGAAAGAGATTGCATTGAATCTGGTCTTGATGGGTCACTGCCAGTAGATTGTCCTGCCAAACCTCCTCCCTCTCCTCCTCCTCCTCCTCTTCCACTCCCAGGCCGATCCTCCTCTTCTCCAATCCGCTGTCGAAGCTCCAGACCTTGGGCACTGACCTCTCTTTCTCTCCCCCTCATCCATCTCTTTGCCTGGCTCTTCGGCAAGCTCTGTCCATCCATCGCGTTCATTGTTTGGACATGTTTTCTATCAGGTCCTCCCACAGATACGCATTATTCCACCCTCTAGCTGTCTCGCTATGCCCCAAGGAGAGATGAACACTCGCTGGGAATGATCCAATGCAAAAAAAGAGAAGATGGAAGACTTCCGAGAGCAATGAAATTTGGCACCTACGCAAGAACCAACAAGACTGAGTGAAACTAGCCATATTTTAGACTTATAGTTCTTACAGTATATCTGCTACTTAGAGTTCAAATCTGAGTCAAACACTTAAAAGAAAAATAAGTTCAGTGTGTTTATTATTAGCTTTAGACACTAGGTACACTCTGCATTTGACCCATCCTTCAGTATCTCTTGAGTTTAACCTGTCATCTCCTGTAGAGATAGACCAGATAGGGTTTGGGGGTTAGGGTTAAGGTACTGACACACTGCATTTGACCCATCCTTCAGTATCTCTCTGGTTAAACCTGTTGTCTTCAATAGCGATAGATTAGGGGGTTAGGGTACCAACACTAGGTACACTCTGCATTTTACCCACCCTTCAGTATCTCTGGGGTTTAACCTGTCATCTCCAGTAGAGCTACACCAGTTAGGGTCCTAACATGGTTAGGGTTAGGGTAAGGATTAGGGTAAGCTGACGAAGCCTCTCGGATGAGCGGCGAAACGTTTTCAACCAAACAAACTTGGTCCAGTTGACAAATTGAACTTCTCCTGCTATCATGGATTCTACCTGGACGACTGAGGGACTTTTCACGCGATTAGGGTAAGGATTACGTTAGGTTACTGCTACTAGGTAAACTCTGCATTTGACCCATCCTTCAGAGTCATTTCAAGTTTCAATCTCCAAGAGAGATTGATATTTTGTTTGGGTCAACCAGCTGCCTATAAAGTAGGATAAACTTTGTGGTTTGGGGATGTCTCAATAAATATTCTTTTAAATGTAGTTTTGTAAATATAAGTAGACAAAATTTACTATAAAAAATATCCAGTATTTCAGCTTCCTGTTGAGTTTCTTAAACATGACCTACTTTCCTTTACTTTGACTGAAAATATCCTTAAGTCTGTGACAGCAGAGCTGAATCAATACTTGTTATATGAAAAATAAGTACTTTTTCACACTGTGAATGCTCACTTAAAATCCACCAACTAGCAGAGTTTCACATTGAACTTTTAGCGTGCTAGCCCTCCTACACAACGCCTACTCGCTCTCACCTCTGCAGCTCAGCCTTCTCAGAAGAAGTCAGCCAAACGCTCATGCTAACGACGCTGCACAATCCGTATCGCCTCGGGGAAAAACAGGGATCGATACAACAGCGTACGGGCCTCCTACGCTAACGTTAAACACCGCAGCTAGTTTGTCTTCTCTGCTCCGGAGCTGACCTGCTACACCAACACTTGAGTTTTTGTGCATGTAGTTATTCAAAACCACAGTCTTCTACAGGCTGAAGATGTGACCCAAGTCAGATCTGCTGCAAGCCAGGTTTGTTTTTTTTAGATTTTAGATTTTTTGATTTGACATAAGTTTAATCTTACAAATTGGATGCAGTTTAGGAACTTTTAGTAATGAAATGGGAACAGGCAAAGATCAAAAGTGGAATGTTAAGTTTGAGCAAAATGATTAAAAAAAAAAAGAAAAAAAGAAAAAGGAAACCAGTAGCCAAAAAAAGTTTTAAAGTATTGTATACAAACTGGAGGGTTTTTTAAAGGTTTTAACCAGGTTATAAATATTTTCCCTATTTCCCTAAAAAAGTAGCACATACATGTATACAATCATGACCACGGCAATAACAATACATTACCAATACATAACAATTACATTACATATACATATACACACATATATACCTACACGCATATATATTACATACACATACATTCTCATACACATCTTTTTACATACATAAACATTTCATGTCTATTCACACGTGTGTACATACACACACATACCGTCACATACATAGATGTATATACATTTAAATACACAAAAGTTATGGCAACATACCATATCAAAGGATTTCTGAATTTCTCCCCCAACTATGAAAAGGGGCATTTGTACCCACCATTTCTGATTTTATATCTTCTTCAGACTGAACACATTGTTCCTCCAAAATATAACAATGCTCTACAAACTGACAAAATGGATTCAGCATTTTTCGCATTAAAAATACATTTCTTCCCCAAAACAATAATCAAGTTTACAATATCCCTGTACTTGATTCCTCCCACAAAACCCAATAATCCCGACATTCATGCATGTTTGAGTCATTTTTATTCTCCTGTATTCAAGATGACATAGCTCACGATACACAACCACTGCTTTGTACTTACTTTGTGCTACAATCATTTTTAATTGGTGATACATGTAGGATTCTGCATCACCATGTAGTCATTTTAGCCCAAATAAAAAACAAATAAACAAACAAACAAAAATCCACTGCTTGCTACCGTTAGCAGTTTTTCAGCTCGGGAGTCAGTGGTATTGTTTCTTTTATTAAGTCTTTTTAGATCAATATTGCAATTTAAAATGTTCAAACTATAACAATGATCCACAAGCTGTAAATATAGAGTAGAAAAAACACAGTATGTACTCTTGTACAGGTTTAGCTAATGATAGTTAATTTTATGTGAAATTATAGTTCAAGATCTGCTAAAATTCCTATGGGAACAGTAGCTCTGCACCATCTAGTCTGCGATTCACTTCTGTCAGTTTCACAAAATGGGTCAGAAGGAGGTCTGAAGGAAGGCATTAGTCGAAATTGAGGTTATTCAGCATTTTAATGTAAAAATAGCAGAATACAAACGAAATGGTGACATCAGACATCTTCAGCATTCATGTTGTCAGCTTAGCAGAGAGACGAGACATCGGCCGTGAAGAGGGACATGAAAAGAACCCCCCAGTGGGGTCAGATCACACAATCTTTAAATACAGTACAGACTGTTGAATTTATGACATCAGCAACAGCTAACCTATAGGAGAATAGTTTAGCTATGCAGACCATGTAAAGAACTCCCCAGCTTTAGCTAAGAAGACCAGTTTTCCCAATAGTCAGCCAAAATATTGATGGATAGGGAGCAGGTGATGTCAACACAGCCCAGGATAGTCTATGTATGTATTAAGTTACGCTTAGCTGTTCACAGAACACTGGGTTAAAACACAGAAGAACCAGGGAGGTTATAAGTATACAGAGATTACAGTTTTCATATGTAAGTACACATGTAAATGAAATAAGAGATCCCACACTTCCCAATCCCATCAGTGTTTTTGTGTCCTCGGGTAAGACACTTTATGAATGAATAAATGCAATGGGAAATGTGAACACGTTTTAGCACTTCAGACATGCACCAATGCCTTTGTAGAGGTCCATGTAGCTTCTGGTTACAGTAGAGCATTGTATAACAGTGGATAATGGCTATAGCTGTCTTCATGTTTAGTAAGTTTGTGAGTTTAAAAACTTTTATTCACATTTTCTGGAACAACATGTAACACATTAGAAAACACTTTTGTCAAGCACCTGCCTGTTGTCAAATCAAATAAAGATTGTTCCAGATTGTTGCATAAGAACCAAGAACCAAATGTCCACCAGCAAAGTTCTGCCAAGAGAAAGACAACACTGATTATGCAATAATTTCCTCAGTACTTTATGAAGATGAGAGTCTGGTCACCTGTGAATCTCAGTGTTTTCTGATGGGTGTGATTGACATGTGAATTAGCCAATCAGGGACAAGCATGGTCTGTATCAAAACAAGGAAAAAAAGAAATGGAAAAAATATCACAAGTGACTGAAAAACATTGTGGGTTTCTGCAGAATCACTGAACAAAGCACAAAACTGATAAAAACTGTTTATTTGAGGTGAGACAAATGTCTTCTTATTGTAAATGATGGGTGACCAATGAGCTCCTTTGTTTCACATGTGTCATTGAAATAAATACATCTGACTGGACGAACGTGTTTGGTTCTAGATGTAATGGAAGGAGTGTTGACCAGACTGACATCCCTCGTGTATAAAAAGTACAGAAAGATATGAGTCTGGAAATGCCAGTATTGTTGTCACGAATCTAAAACCACGTGTGAATGTTGTTTTATATCTGTGTAATCCTCAGTGGTCCTGTATGTTCCATAGTGCTCCATGGGCATATACTAGTCTATGTGCTCTTATACTTTTCTGATACAGCACAAGATCATCCTAAAGACATTCAGGAAAGCTTAATTTCTGTCCTGTTGATGTGATTTTCTCAGTATCAATACCTGCTCAAATGAATATCTAGTTTCAATATTAGTTTTAATATTGATTAGTATCTGATAGGGGTGTCAACAATTAATCGACTTACAATTAATTGTCAATCAAGACGTTGGCCGAACAAAATGCATTAATTGTAACTAATCGCTAGAGGGCGCTACTCTGGAATGTGAACACGAGATGCGAACCCACTCGCGAGAAAGACCATAGCGTTACATCATGTAACCCTTTCCTCTCTGGATGTTGCCGTACAACTCACAGTAGAGCTGGACCTAGAACCATATATTTTTGAAATTATAAAAGCATGTAACTTACATGCTTTTATAATTTCTTGATTGTTCTGGTTTGAGGCCCTGTAATGTTTTATGCTGTGTCCAGGGGCCCTGTGAAATGTATATTTTGTACTGTAACCCTTCACAGATTAAGGGAGAGAAATATTGTTGATGCCTTAGTTCAAAATAAATGTTGAGAATGTCCTAAAAATAGCCTGGATTCACTGGTTTCATCATAATATGTAGACTAAATAACATTCTGTTATTTAATTTCTTCTGTTCCTTTTAATTTCAAGATTTCCATGCTGCAAGTGCAACAACTGAGCCAGTCCTCAATTTATTTTCAATAAAGAATGTATTTTGTTATTCAGCATCAATACATTTGTCTGCTTTTTACTAAGGAATAATTAATTGAGGAATATACAATATAATAATACTATGATATATTTATGACTCAGTGTTATGTATACTATAGCTTATATTCTTAAAGACCCTATTGAAACACTAAAATTAGCTTATCAGTTAATCGTAAGTCGATTGATAAGGTCAATCAACTATAGATTAATGAATTAATCAATAATTTGCATCCCTAGTATCTGATTTCCAATACTTTGGACAACCATATTTTCTCCATTTTGCTAGTTTCTTGTCCCGCTCCTCCTGTTGAGGACAGACACATGTAAAGACACATGTAGTGTTCACATGTGTGGATCATGGGGTCACGTCTCCTCATATGTAAGGGTTATGCAGGGGTCACACAGGGGTCACGCAGAGGCCATCTCCATCAGATGCTGTGACCTTTCAGGCTAAAATCGCACAGACACGCCCAGGTTTGGCTGCTTTCTGTGATCAACTTAAGGATATTATAGTTCAAAGTAGGTCATGTTTAAAGTTGTGCAGAATCGATTTACAGTATTCTCCTATATTCAAGACGTCATTGCTCAGATCTACCCCCATTTTCACCACCACTAGTACACACCCACTGTGACGTACGCACTTTGATTTCCAGTTTTATTTTCTTAAAGGAGAATTAAAGTTTTTTTTTACAATCTGAGCCTTATTTCGGTTTTTACTCACCCATAGCACTTTGGTGTCATATGGAGCACTTCCGGAGATGTTTAGATTTGTGATCTCCGTAATGTGAGTTCTCGGGGCACATGTTTGTGGTCTCCAAATAACACAAACTAGCACTTTTCAAATCATAGAAGCTCGATGTCTTAGTCTACGCTTTTGCTTGAGTCAAAAGTGGCCTGTAATCCGAGATTTATCCATAGTTTCGAGTAGATGAGGACGCCAGTGCACATGTGCGGAGTCACAGCTTATTTCACTCTCAGTTCCCGGGACCCAAACATGAAACGCAAAGCTGTAAATTATGGATAAATCTCAAATTACAGGCCACTTTTGACTCAAACGAAAGTGTAGACCAGGGGTCGGCAACCCGCGGCTCCGGAGCCGCATGCGGCTCTTTGATCCCTCTGATGCGGCTCAGTACAGCGGTCCCTCATTTATCATGGGGGTTACATTGTAGAAATAACCCACGATAGGCAAAATCCGTGAAGTAGTCAGTTTTATATTGCGTGTATAAATATGCTTGTATTTCACAGCTCCTCTGACCGAGGCGCCTGGCGCCGCTGCGCTGTTGTGGGTTTTGTTGGGGAGAAAACTTGCAAACATACAGCACTTCAGAGCAGTGACGGACTGGGATCATGCACACCTACAAGCGGCCCCCTAGTCTGTGGAACGGGAGGGAGGGGTTCTATAGCTCTGCACCAAACACAGAACTGTAGTGAGAACGCATCTGTGCGCTCTCAGGACTGGTTCAGCCGCCTGGATTCCAGGTTCCACCAGTTCGTTCTGCGGAAACACTGCCGCTACTTCCCGATGCGCATTGACCACCCGGAGAAGGGTGCGCGCGGACACGTGGTCAAATCCATGATAGAGCACGGCCTCGGCCCTTCTGGCATGTGCTCAAATGCCAGACCGCTCAGTCTTCAGAGTCACACTGCTCGTGATCGAACATTTAAATAAATTTGGCAAACTGAACACATTCTGTACAGGAGACACGGAGGAGAATGACTGACAAAGACATAGGTCTACAGTCCTTTAGCCAATCAGGATGCAGAACACAATACGCGTTGATACACTATAAAAAATCAGCGAAACAGCGAGGGACCACTGTATTTAATTAAAATGTATTTTATTTTAGTTCGTTCATATTCAAAATGTAATTCTATGTCACAAAGGTTAAAAAAAGCCATTATATGCAGTGTTATTTCATTTTAAATTTCAAAAGGGTTTTGCGGCTCCCAGTGTTTTCTTTACTGTGTGAAACGGGTGCAAATGGCTCTTTGAGTGGTAAAGGTTGCCGACCCCTGGTGTAGACTAAGACATTGAGCTTCTATGATTTGAAAAGTGCTAAAGTTTGTGTTATTTGGAGACCGCTCGGGGTATATATTACATGAGAACTCGCATTACGGATATCGCTAATCTAAAACATCTCTGGAAGTGCTCCATATGACACTAAAGTGCTATGGGTGAGTAAAACAACTTGTTTTATTAAATAAGGCTCAGATTGTAAAAAACGTTAATTCTCCTTTAATCAGTGATACACATAGGATTTGACAGTGTTGTGTAGTCATTTTGGTACGATTTTTTTTTTTTTTATCATCTACTCACTAGTGTGATGTGCAGCTGTTTCTAACACGGAAGTCAGTGCATTTGTTTTTGTTTTTACGCCGTTTTAGATGAATATTGTGATTTCTTTTGTCATATCTTTCTTTCTCTGAGGTGTATTTTTGTGTGTAGAAGCATGGACCACCTGCTTCCTATGTGAGAGTACAGCCCTAAGTGCACCAGAACAGCCTGTCTGCTCCTCTCTTTTATTTTATTTCATTTTATCTCCTCTGTGCTCAGATCGAACAGTTGGCAAAACACTGAAGATGATTTACATAAAGAGTGTTTACTCCAAAGCTCTGAGCAGAAATCAGATGAAGAGGTGTTGGTTTAAAATAATAGTTAAAAATTGGAGTCAAACTTATTGTATAAAGATGAATGGAAACTACTTATAAAAATGTACGTAATACATCTCTCTCCATCTCTCTTCCTCTCTCTCCCTTCATCTCTCTGTGTCTGTCTCCATCTCTCCCCCTCTCTCCATTTCTTTCCACCTCTCCCTCTCACCATTTCTGTCTCTCTTCATCTCTTTACACCTCTCTTTCTCTATTCATCTCTCTCTGTCGCTCTCCATCTCATTGCCTAGCGCATTCGCAGTCCAAACTCTCTGGGCGTGATTTACAGAGACGCTGAGTACAGACAGACGGGGGTGGAACTGCATTTGCATTTCTTTTTTCGATCTGACGTCAATAAGGTGCCTTGTTCAAACTCGCCCGTTTGAGCTCCGATTTTTTGTAACGCAGAAAAGGATCGCAAATACTCAGTTTAGACATTTCACAACTTTTAACCATGGGGGGGCACACACTCAGGCACACACTCACGGAGAGGGGTCTTTCCAGTACTATGGCCCTCGTTTATGGAACTGCCTGCCGGAGGAGCTCAGGGCTGCAGAGAACGTTCACGTTTTTAAGAGTGGGCTCAAGACTCACCTGCTTAGCTTGGCCTTTGATTGACTTCGGTCGTCTGTTTGCTTGTCTTTCGTTTGTTCTTTTGTTTGTTTGTTTGTTCACCTGTTTGTTTGTTCACCTGTTTGTTTGTTTGTTTGTTCGTCTGTTTGTTTGTCCGACTGTTGGTTTGTCCGTTTTTTTGTTTGTTTTTTTCCCCTCTGGCAGCACGGTGGCTGAGTGGCTAGCACTCATGCTTCACAGCAAGAAGGTTCGGGGTCACCGAGCCTTTCTGTGTGGAGTTTCGCATGTTCTCCCCGTGTCTGGGTTGGTTTCCTCCGGGTACTCCGGTTTCCCCCACCAACCCAAACATAGGTAAAATCCTCCAGCTGAGGTCCTGACCAAACCTAAATAACAAAATCATGGGGTTGGTCCCCGGGTCTAACATAGAACAACTTCTCCTGTGTGAGATCAATAAAAAGTCAATCTTCTAATCCTTAACCACTGTAAGGCGCTTTGTGCTACAATTTTGTATGAAAAGTGCTTTATAAATATTGATTGATTGATTGATTGATTGAACCCAAAGTATATCCAGGAGGGATAAATAGAACAGAAGATTCAACTGTTCAACTCTATTCATCTCTCTCTGTCGCTCTCCATCTCTCCCCCTCTCTCTCCCTTCATCTCTCTCTGTCTCTCTCCATCTCTCCCCCTCTCTCTCTCCCTTCATCTCTCTCTGTCTCTCTCCATCTCTCCGCCTCTCTCTGTCTTCATCTCGCTTGGTCTCTCTATCTTTCCTTCTCTCTTCCTTCATCTCTTTCTGTCTCTCTCCATTTCTCTCTCTAATTGGTGCACTCCACGTGACATTGTTAGCATGGCTTAATTAATTAATGCACTAGAGAAGAGGAGAGGAAGAGAGGAGGAGAGAGGGAGCGAGAGAACAAGAGGCCAAATAAAACAGAGGAAAAACACTAATTAGTACAAGGCCATAAGGATGTGACTATAAATACCTGCTCCTGTATGTGCCATTGTGAAAGTGAAGGAACAGGCATTGTGTACATGAAAATACTCTGAAAACTACAACTGCATAACTTCAGGATCTTTATAACGACATAATTAAGTAGAATTGAAAAAATGCTACTACAGCTCCTCCTCTTACTATACTAGTACTGCTATTTTTACTGCTACTAATACTACTACTACTGCTACTATGACTACGATTGCTACTACTTTTACTTCTACTTTTACTGCCACTACTAGGTACTAGGGGTGACATCAGGTAATTTGAGCCACATTTTGGTTAAAGATCCCATGACATGGTACTTCTTGATGCTTTTATATGGCTCCTTAATGGTTCCCTAATACTGTAAATGAATCCTTCTTCAAAATCAACACTCAGTGCATGAGAAACAGAGATAAGATGAGAAAGAGTAATTTTTCTCACTCTGAACACTCTATAATGGGTGTTGTTGCTTGAATGCAAATGAGGAGAAAAGAGCTGGCCAATAGTAGAGGGTGGGGGCGTGGCCAAACGCTCCGCACTCCGCTGTCAGCCCGCAGCTGATCCATTTCCTTGTTTTTGCACGGGGGGAGAGATTTGAAGCGTTCCATTGAAAAATAAAGACATTTCCACATAAAATAAAATTAAACCACTGCTGTTCAAAGGTCCAGAGGCTCAGATAAAGGACTTCCGAGCCTAGAAACATTCGAACATGCCTCCAGGCAAATAAAAAAACGCATTTTGCATTGCCTAGCGCATTCGCAGTCCAAACTCTCTGGGCGTGATTTACAGAGACACTGAGTACAGACAGACGGGGGTGGAACTGCATTTGCATTTCTTTTTTCGATCTGACGTCAATAAGGTGCCTTGTTCAAACTCGCCCGTTTGAGCTCCGATTTTTTGTAACGCAGAAAAGGATCGCAAATACTCAGTTTAGACATTTCACAACTTTTAACCATGGGGGGGGGGGGCACACACTCACGGAGAGGCGTCTTTCCAGTACCCTCGTATGGCCCTCGTTTATGGAACTGCCTGCCGGAGGAGCTCAGGGCTGCAGAGAACGTTCACGTTTTTAAGAGTGGGCTCAAGACTCACCTGCTTAGCTTGGCCTTTGATTGACTTCGGTCGTCTGTTTGCTTGTCTTTCGTTTGTTCTTTTGTTTGTTTGTTTGTTCACCTGTTTGTTTGTTCACCTGTTTGTTCACCTGTTTGTTTGTTTGTTTGTTCGTCTGTTTGTTTGTCCGACTGTTGGTTTGTCCGTTTTTTTGTTTGTTTTTTTCCCCTCTGGCAGCACGGTGGCTGAGTGGCTAGCACTCATGCTTCACAGCAAGAAGGTTCGGGGTCACCGAGCCTTTCTGTGTGGAGTTTCGCATGTTCTCCCCATGTCTGGGTTGGTTTCCTCCGGGTACTCCGGTTTCCCCCACCAACCCAAACATAGGTAAAATCCTCCAGCTGAGGTCCTGACCAAACCTAAATAACAAAATCATGGGGTTGGTCCCCGGGTCTAACATAGAACAACTTCTCCTGTGTGAGATCAATAAAAAGTCAATCTTCTAATCCTTAACCACTGTAAGGCGCTTTGTGCTACAATTTTGTATGAAAAGTGCTTTATAAATATTGATTGATTGATTGATTGATTGATTGATTGATTGAACCCAAAGTATATCCAGGAGGGATAAATAGAACAGAAGATGTGGATAAGCAGGCCTACATATCATCAAAATGCTATGCTAATAGCCTATACCATCAAAATATTAGCTAAAGCTAACTCTGAAGGTGGCTCATTTTAGCTGAAGTGCATGGCTCAATTTACCTCAGTACATTAAGGTAAATTGAGCCACCACCAAAAAATACTAATTTCATGAAAAATAGTTTAGCTAAGCAAAAATTCAGCATCATATCTGATGAAGGCTGGCACAATATGCATTTAACCTATTTTTTTTATAGCTGTAGATCGATTTTTTTAATGATTTATCAACCTTATAAGTTTCAAGAAAGAATTATCTGCCAGGCCACTAACCTCACAGTTCTCCTCAGCAGTATGTAAGTGTGGCATTGTCCCGCCTACCATACCAAACATACACCAATCAAATATATTGTTATTGTTTTCTATCAAGTACAGTTGAAGCATACATTTTATATAGTTTGCAGCCAATGGCTGCTAACATTTAAAGAGCTAGGATGCTCAAACCTTAAATGTCTCATTTTAGCTGAATTATTGGCTCAAATTACCTGATGTCACCCTACTCTACTATTACTACTGCTACTGCTACTACTTTTACTACTACAACTACTACTACTTCTGCTATTACTACTACTAATAATAATATTACTAATACTACTGGTTCTACTACTACTACAGATAATATTTTTTTTCTTCTATTCCATTCCATTCCAAATGCTACTAGTAAAATAAAATAATACTTCCATTAGGAGATATGAGTAATTTTGTACTTCACTGGTCTTAATAATACTATCATGACTGCTGTAGTACACAGTGTACAAAGAGCTGTGTGTGTGTGTGTGTGTGGGGGGGGGGGGGTATATAGGGAATGTGATGGAGGAAGTGGCGAGAGGGAAAGAAGGAGGAGGGGGAGAGAAGTAAGGGTGAGAGTGTGAGGGAGGAAGTGGAGAAAGGAAAGAGAGGGAGCGGGCGAGAAGAAGGAGGAGAGGACAGAAAGGAGAGCAGGAGGGCTGGAGGGAGGGGGTTGACAGGATAATTAGAGGGAGTGATTACATAGTTTAAAGTGCCGGAGTGAGTTGTTTGTGAAAACGAGTGAGTCTCGGGAGTCTGGACCCTGCAGAGAGAAAGAACAAAAACATACAACTGTCAACTATGAAATCAGACAGGTATAACAATAATACCTTTACTAATAATAATACCCTTATAGAGGGGTGTAGGGCCACTTTAAGTCATTTGGGATTGCAGTATTTATGTACTTTACCCGTACAGTAACAGGAAATCCTTTTATATTTGGGAGTATGTGGCAAAAGCTCTCAAAACTATTACGTATCTTTGTGTATCTGGCCCATAAACCATACAAAGACGTGGACAAAAGGAGTGTGACGTTATCCATAGGCGAATTTGGAGTTGAGTTCCATATTAGGAATTGATTTATGGACAAAATAACGAAATAAAAACACCGGGAACACGTAGAGTGGGTTAATGCAAACATTTTAAGATCAGATAGGTGCAATTATGTTTTCAATACAAAGTCAACAGGCGCTGGAATGCTCACTTCCTGTTTGAAATGCGGCGGCAAGTGGGTTAGCTATATCCATTTATATAAACATTCTGTGCATCTAAGCCAAACTGCACTCACAAGACTACACCTGCAGGGGGAGTTCATGCAAAAACAACTATTTATGCAGAAAAAGTACGAGGAAATATACCAAACTCTTTCACCCACTGACCAACTTCTCCCTTCTTCTTATAATCTCAATAAAACCCACGAGAGTCCATTTTGTTCTCTCCTCGCTACTTCTTTCTCCTTCCTTCTCCCACTATCTTTCTCTGCATCTCTCCACTTCTTCTCCTTATTTTCTCTCTCTTATTTACATCTCTCCTGTGCCTCCTTTCTTTCTCCTCTCCTCTCTTCATTATCCTTCCTCTCCCACCTTTCTCTATCCTACTCCCTTGCTCTCTCCTCTCCATCCTCTCTGTCCCTCTCTAACACTAACCCTTCTTTCTCTACCACTCTGTCTTCTCGCTCTCCTCTCCCTGCTCTCTCCTCTCTCTCTCATCTCCCTCATTTCTCTCTCTGTCCCTCTCTCCTCTCCCTCCTTTCTCTCCTCTCTCCTCTTTCCTTCTCTCTTTTCTTCTCCCATTCTTTCTCTTTCTCCTTTCTCTTTCTTCCTCTCGCTCACTCGCTTGCTTTTTCTTCTTCTCTCTCTTCCCCTCTCTCTTATTCTCTCCCTCCCTTTCTCTCTCTCCCTCCGTCACTCTCCTCTCTCTCTCCTCTCCTCCTCTCTCTGCCCCTTTCCTCTTTCTTTGTCCCTAGTTCTCTCTCCCATCTTCTTTTGTCCTCCCTATACACTCCCTCTCTCCTCATTCTCACTGTCTCTCATCTCCCTCTTATTCTCCCTCCCTCTCTCTCTCTCTCTCTCTCTCTCTCTTTCTTCTCTCTCTTCCTCCTCTCTCTGCCCCTCTCCTCTTTCTCTCTTTCTCTTGCTCTCATCTTCTTTTCTCCTCCCTACTCTCCCTCTATCCTCATCTTTCCTTTTTCCCTCTCTCTCTCTCTCTCCCCCCCTCTCTCCTCTCTCTCTTCTCCTGTCTGTCATCTCTCATCTTCTTTTGTCCTCTCTACTCTTTCTCTCTCCTCATCCTTCCTTTCTCTCTCTCTTATTTTCGCTCTCTCTCTCTCTCTCCCTCCTTATAGCTCCTGTCTTCTCTCCTCTTTCTCCCTCTCTCTTTATTATTTATACTCCATCTATCCCTCTTCTGGATGTATTTAGTCCCTGAATGTATTTAAATCAATTCAACTGATTATGAAATGAATGGATTTTCAGAGGACTGTGAACATGGTGATGGAGAGAAGATTGCACTTCCAAATGAGGCTTAAAAATGACTTATATTTTTATTTATTTTGTATTACACATTACTAAAATTTAAAGGTCCTACAGTATATTAGCCAAAAAAAAAACAGACCTGGAGTTGTGTTTTTCATTTTCATTCACATATGTTTGAGTAACCCTGGATTATTCGACTGTCTGCATCCCCAAAGCTCAAAATACTCCGATGCTATGAAGTTGTAGCTTTCAAGTTAACAGCTTCTTTCAGCTTTTAGATAGATAGATAGATAGATAGATAGATAGATAGATAGATAGATTGGCATTTTCAGGGCTGAAATTATCCAAACGATTCTAGTGAGGGTGTATGGAGTTTACAAACACACTGGAGCACTTCCTGTATTACCACATGACATCACAAGGTGAAGGAACAGAGCGTTTTTTGTTTGAGACAAGAACTGAACAAACATTATAACGTAGATAAGAAAAGAGTGTAATATAGGCCTTTTAAGACCTGGTTTAAAATATGTAACTTATCTAGTGTGGGCCGTGCCTGCTTGTCTCCATGCTTTGCCTGGAATGTTCCACAGTCTGGCATTAAACGTATCTATTTTGCTATCAATCTATTTTATTCATTTACTGGCACAAAAATGCATTGAATAACATGAGCAGGTTTGCCTCTCCATAGAACTTACCTGGAAAAAACATGTTTCAAAGTGGAAGTAAACACCTAAACTTCACCCAGAACTAAATTCAAAGAGGTCCTGTCTGCTCCTGCCCCTGCTCCTGCCTCTGCTCCTGCTCCTGCCTCTGCTCCTGCCTCTGCTCCTGCTCCTGCCTCTGCTCCTGCCTCTGCTCCTGCTCCTGCTTCTACTCCTGCCCCTGCTCCTGCCCCTGCTCCTGCCTCTGCTCCTGCCTCTGCCCCTGCTCCTGCCCCTGCTCCTACCCCTGCTCCTGCCCCTGCTCCTACCCCCGCTCCTGCCCCTCCTCCCGCCCCTGCCCCTGCTCTTGCCCCTGCTCCTGCCCCTGCTCCTGCCTCTGCTCCTGCCCCTGCTCCTGCTCTTGCCCCTGCTCCTGCCTCTGCTCCTGCCCCTGCTCCTGCTCCTACCCCTGCTCCTGCCCCTGCTCCTGCCTCTGCTCCTGCCCCTGCTCCTGCCTCTGCTCCTGCCCCTGCTCCTGCCCCTGCTCCTGCCTCTGCTCCTGCCCCTCCTCCTGCCTCTGCTCCTGCCCCTGCTCCTGCCCCTGCTCCTGCCTGGAAGTGACAGGGGTAGAGAGAGAGCACATTCCATACTGGAGAAGGACTAAAGAATGAAGACGTGGTTAGACTAGAGGAGGTGAAATTGCCTGACACTTCAAGGTTTGCTTTATCTGAAATTAGCTGAGCTGGGCGGTATACCACTTCATACCAAATATCGGTGTGTTTTTTTTTTTTATGATATGGGTTTTTCATATATCCCAATACCAGTGAGTGTGTGTGTACAAAATGTCGGGAACACAGAGCGGCAGAACGTTGCACCGTGGGACATTGTTTGAGAGGAGGGCTGTTTTGCAGTGGCGTGAGAGCGGTGGAAGCTCAGTGTGTGTTGAGCGGTGAGCAACATGGACGCATGAGCTTGGTCTCCTTCCCCCCCAGAGAGGTGACATTCCATGTCCCCAGAGCTAGTCTCCATGTCCGGAGATCTGGTTGCCAAGGCCCCTGCCTTCAACCGCCGCCCAGATCTCTTCGCAACGGGCCCTTATGGATCCTCTTGCGGGTGGTGGGTCCACGAGAGGACGGCCCCACGTTGCTCTTTTGGGCTCAGCCCGGCTGGGCCCCATGGGGGAAGGCCCGGCCACCAGGCGCTCCAGGATTGGGCCCTGGTAACGCCAATCCATGCGACGTATCTGGCCTTGATCTAATGTTCATCATAAAGGGCTTCTGAACCGCTTTTAGTCCGACCTGTCCCCCAGGACCTATTTGCCTTAGGGTGACCCTACCAGGGGCATAAAGCCCCCAACAACATAGCTCCCGGGATCATTCGGACACACAAACCCCTCCACCACATTAAGATGGCGGCTTAAGGAGGGGTGCTCAATAGATTATAAAACTTTAATGCCACACTGTGAGGCATTCCTAGCAAAGCAATATTTTATTTTATTTATTTATTGTATTTATTTAATTTAATTGACAGGGACCATGTACATGAGCATTAATCACAATCAATGAAGAGATGCTTTGCACCAGACTATACTGTAGCTCTTTGAGCTAATTTCCATCTGCAGTCCCTGAGACACACAACACGACAAAACATTAAACACAGCATAAAATAATGCATTTCATAAACATCTCATCAAAGGTACATTAGTAAAAATGGATTCCCCTTCACAGGTTTGTCTTAATACTGGAGACTATGGGGACAAGTTAACAAGTTACAGGTCAAATCTGTGGAGAGGCAAGCCCAGTCAGTGTTTTTGAACTCATAAAATGCTTCTACATGCATGTTTAAAGGTACATTGTGTAACTTTTCTCGTGGAGGGTCTGTCGAATGCTTTTCGTCATGGAAATGTTATTGCTTTGTCTGGAATGTTTTACAGTATGGCATTAAACCTTCATATCTTAGAGACCAAACCAGACCAAATTACAGGTCAGATCTGTGGAGAGGCTACCCCGCTCACAGTCAGAATATCTGTTTTTCTAGGTATTTATGAGTTATAAAACGACCTGTATTTGAATAAATGCAAGGTAGAGCTGTTTAATGTCACACTGTGGAACATTCCAGGCAGAGCAATGACATCTCCAAGGTTATGTAAAGTATTAGAAGAAGTATTCAAAATGAAAACTTACTTTTTGGAGTTGATTTAGTGTCATGTGCAGGTCCTTTTTAGGCCACTTTTTTTTTTTTTTTAGATTTTTTCACCAAACACCAAATTAAGCACATTTTTCTCCTGTTTTACAAAATAAAGTCTCAAAATATTCAAATTCAAATCAGATTCTGGTGAAATTCCACCTTCAGGTCTTCACATTCACCTCATTTGCAGCAGAGACGGAAAATCTGAAACCACTACCAATTTAAAAATGTAAAAATCCACTTTTTATACTAATGTTTGATTTTATTTGCATGCCCCATTCAAACTGGTGATTTGAAAATATTTTGTGTCAAAAGTATCGAAAATCATATACTAATGGACACCAAAACTAACAAGTATTGATTAACATACTAAGTCCCATTGACAGGACTTAGTATCGAAATCGAGTTTGAAATTTTTAGTTCCAGGTTTGGTCTTGGTTTAGTCCCAGTTTTTCTTGATGTGGTTCTTTTTATATTTTGTTTGAGTTATCTTGTTCATGTTCATGTCCTTTTTGGAGTCCAGGTTAGGGATGGGCGATACCAGTTATTTCTCTTGCGATACGATACCAAGTAATACCAGGGTTAGAATCGCAATATTGATACCGATACTGATACTTTCATACATTTTTTAATACTACAGAAAAACACTAACCTGGCTCTAACTAGATACCATGTCTTCGCAAAGTTCCACCAGGGGGCTTAGCTCCACACATTCTAACACCAGATATCTGAAAAAAATTCTTTGATGAAATGAAAATGGCAATGCAGACATCAAAACTATTGTAAGTTGGGCACTTGCAGCCTATGAAAAAACACAACAAATGAAGTATCACTATTGTCACTCTCACATACATACATTCTCCTCTCACATACACTACTCTTAGTCTTCTACATGGTTGATGGTTACCTGGATTCTCCCTCTCTCAAACGCCTCGGCAGCTGACCTCTGTCGTACTGCTGTTGCTGCTGTGCTGGAGGGAGCTGCCTGACTAGCCTTCTGTCGTTGTTTGGTCAGTAGCATTTCGTCATGCTGAGGTTTATGATTTATGATCAAGTGTTTATTTAAAATTTGTGGTATTGCCACAATATCGGATCATTTTTTGGCACACACTGCACTTCGCAACATTGTCGTCCACGGTGTGGAAGTAACTCCACACCACACTTCGCTTGTGGTCTCCCATGGCTCCCGCAGCCCTGCGCCGCTTTGACTGAAATCTCACAGCAGTGAGTCTATCGCGGGATGACGTACTACCCCACGTTTGGTGAGAACGTGGAAGGAAAAGTAGTGCCTGACAACTGGCAATGGTTGAATAATGAACAAAACACATATGAATTTGAACTAAATAAACTGAAAGTTAAGTCAGTAAGAAAACATGACTTGGTATCGATAATTTAATACCAGGATCGATCCATATTAAATACCCCATCAGGATCGATATATCGATACTTTGGTATCGATCCGCCCATCACTAGTCCAGGTTAAAGGTGCATTGCGTAACTTTTCTGCTGGAGGGTTCATCAAATGCTTTTCTCCATAGAGATGTCTTGTTCACACTGTCCTTTTTGAGCATACATTAATCCAGATGCTCAGACAATCACTAAACCAAGTCAGAAATAGAAAAACATGGCACTTTATTTTTACACATATTTTTTATTCCATACAGTATATTCATTTCTTCTGAACATTTTGAATTGCTTTTAAAAATAAAATGTGTGACTAATATTGGTGATAGCCAGTCCTTGCTCGTGCAGTGTTTTGCGTTGGCGATTGGAGCTGAAGTGACACGAGCAATATTGTTTGATTCCATTAGCATTAGCAACATTATCAGGGTTAGCCACATTAGCCACATTAGCAACATTAGTGACATGATCATGATCCGACATACAGTGCCGTGAAAAAGTATTTGCCCCCTTCCTGATTTCTGTGTTTTTTGCATATTTATCACTCAAAACATTGTCAGATCATCAAACCAATTTTAATATCACACAGAAACAACCCAAGGAAAGACAAAATTCAGTTTTTGAATGATGATTCCATTTATTAGTGCACAAAAAAAATCTAAACCTATCTGGCCCTATGTGAAAAAGTAATTGCCCCCCCTTGTTAAATCACAAACTAACTGTGACTAACCACAGTTTTGAGAAAACTTAGTTCAGTTCTACATGCCACACCCACACCTGATTGTCACCACCTGTGTTGAATCAAGAAATCACTTAAATAGTTCCTGTCAAACAAAGTGAAGTTGGCTACAACATCTCAAGAACAAACACATCATGCCACGATCCAAAGAAATTCAAGAACAAATGAGAAAAAAAGTGATAGAAGTCTATAATTCAGGAAAAGGTTACAAAGCCATTCCCAAAGCTCTGGGGCTCCAGCGAACCACTGTCAGAGCCATTATTCAAAAATGGAGGAAACTGGGAACAGTTGCAACCCTTCCCAGGAGTGGTCGACCAACTAAGATTACTCCAAGAGTGCGACGACGGCTCATTCAGGAAGTCACAAAAGAACCTAGACGCACATCGAAAGAACTACAGGCCTCGTTGGCCTCAGTTAAGGTCAGTGTTCATGACTCCACCATTAGAAAAACACTGGCCAAAAATGGCATCCATGGAAGAGTTCCCAGGAGAAAACCACTGCTTTCACAAAAGAACACAAAGGCTCGTCTCACCTTTGCCAAAAAGCACCTTGATGACCCTCAAGACTTTTGGAGAAACATTTTGTGGACCGATGAGTCTAAAATTGAACTTTTTGGAAGGTCTGCAGCCCGTTTCATCTGGCGTAAAAATGGCACAGCATTTGATAAAAAGAACATGGTGCCCACAGTAAAGCATGGTGGTGGCAGTGTGATGGTCTGGGCCTGCTTTGCTGCCTCAGGACCAGGACAACTTGCTGTGATTGACGGAAAAATGAATTCTGCTGTTTACCAGAAGATCCTGAAGGAGAATGTCCGGCCATCAGTTCGTGCCCTCAAACTCAAGCGCTCTTGGATCATGCAACAGGACAATGATCCAAAACACACCAGCAAGTCCACCTCTGAATGGCTCAAAGAAAACAAAATTAAGGTTTTGGAGTGGCCAAGTCAAAGTCCGGATTTAAATCCGATTGAGATGCTGTGGTGTGACCTTAAACGGGCAGTTCATACAAGAAAACCCTCCAATATGGCAGAATTGAAACAATTCTGCATAGAAGAGTGGGCCAAAATCCCTCCCCAGCGGTGTGAAAGACTCATCACCAATTATCGCAAACGTTTGGTTACAGTTATTGCTGTCAAAGGAGGCTCAACTGGCTATTAGATTAAGGGGGCAATTACTTTTTCACATAGGGCCAGATAGGTTTAGATTTTTTTTGTGCACTAATAAATGGAATCATCATTCAAAAACTGAATTTTGTCTTTCCTTGGGTTGTTTCTGTGTGATATTAAAATTGGTTTGATGATCTGACAATGTTTTGAGTGATAAATATGCAAAAAACACAGAAATCAGGAAGGGGGCAAATACTTTTTCACGGCACTGTAATTAGCATCACTATCACTAAGGTCAGTGTCACAGGCTTCACAGATCCATGTAGACAGGGCTCTCAAGTCTCACGCATTGAGAGTGTGACACACGCAATTCGACGTGTTCACACGCTCACACGCCACACATGGCATTTCTCATGCCCCCCCCCCCCCATGCCCCGCTACTCGGAAATTACGCAGTCCCAGAGCATTTACACCAGAGCTAGCATCGCTCATCGCTCCTGCTGCTGGAGGCCGGGCTGTTGCTCTGTTGTCATGGTGATTTTTACGTTTGATAGATATTATTTTATCCTGCATGGGGTCTTTCTTTAGTCCAGTTCATGCCCACATTTAGTCCTGCTTTTGTTCAGGTTCAAAGTGGGTTTAAATCTGGTTCAACAGTCTAGTCCTAAATGTGTCCTAGTTGATTCCTCATTTTGTCCTGGGTTAGCCACAATTTAGTCTTGATTATGACCTTTTTAAGCCCTTTTGTAGCCCTGGTTAGGAACCAATTTAGTCTTGAATTTATACTTGATGAGTCCTCATTTGCTCCTGATTTCGTTCTGATGTAGTCCTGGTGTAGTCCTGGTTTAGACCTGGTTTAGTATGGCATAAAACTTACACAAGGACTAAACCAGGATTAAACCAACACTTAACTGAACCAATATTTAGTATTGTGTTTGCCACTGATCTGAAGGTTGGCAGTTTGAATTCCACTCTCGACATAAACATCATTGGTTGAGAGGTCAGATCCACTGGTCCATGGGTAGGTGGTGCGACTGATGCTCCCCCAGATGAATGCTGCTGCTGTGTCCTTGGGCAAGACACTAAACCCACCTCTTCCCCAGTGTCTGTATACACGTGCGTGTGAATGGGTGAGTGGTTCTTTGACGTAAAGTTCTTTGATGTAAAGCGAGTGCCTGGAAGTTTATTTAAATGTTATTCCAAAATAATTATGAATAATCTTTTTTTATTATTTTATTATTACCCCTACTTGAACCACCACCTTAACGTGGTGGAGGGGTTTGAATGCCCAAATGAATCCAGGAGCTATGTTGTCGGGGGCTTCATGCCCCTGGTAGGGTCACCCAAGGCAAACAGGTCCTGGGGGACGGGTCAGAATAAGAGTGTTTCAGAAGCCCCCATGATGAGAAACACAGCAAGGCCAGTTATGTCGCCGGATTGGCGTCACCAGGGCCCCACCCTGGAGCCAGGTCTGGGGTGGGTGCTAGATGATGAGTGTCTTTCCCCACGGGGCCCGGCCAGGCACATCCCAAAGGAGCGACGTGGGCCTAACCTCCCGTGGACCCTCCGTCCGCAGGAGGATCCATAGGGGCCGGTGCAGGGAGAACCGTAGCAGCAGATCTGCTTAGGCTGTTACCCCCACGGCCCGAACCTCGATAAGTGGAAGAAAATGGATGGTTTGATGGATGGATGGATATTTTATGATTTAAAAAAAAAAGTTTTAAAGGTCCCATGACATGGTACTTCTTGATGCTTTTATATGGCTCCTTAATGGTTCCCTAATACTGTAAATGAATCCTTCTTCAAAATCAAGACTCAGTGCATGAGAAACAGAGATAAGATGAGAAAGAGTAATTTTTCTCTCTCTGAACAGTCCATTATGGGACTTGTTGCTTGAATGCAAATGAGGAGGACAGAGATGGCCTATAGTAAAGGGTGGGGGCGTGGCCAAACTCTCCGCTCTCAGCTCTCAGCTGTCCGCTCTGATCCATTTCCGCGTTTTTGCGTGGAGAAGAGATGAGAAGCGTTCCATTGAAAAATAAACACATTTCCACAGAAAATAAAATTAAACCACTGCTGTTCAAAGGTCCAGAGGCTCAGATAAAGGACTTCCGAGCCTAGAAACACTCGGACATGCCTCCAGGCAAATAAAAAAACGCATTTCGCATTGCCTAGCGCATTCACAGTCCAAACTCTCTGGGCGTTATTTACAGAGACGCTGAGTAGACACAGACGGGGGGGTGGAGCTGCATTTTTCGATCTGACGTCAATAAGGTGCCTTGTTGAGAATCGCCTGTTTGAGCTGTGTTTTTTTCTAACGCAGAAAAGGACCGCTCAGTTTAGACATTTCGCAACTTTTAGCCATGGAAAGTGAAAATTTCATGCCATGGGACCTTTAAACATCAGCCATCTGCGTTTCTCTCTCTCTCTCTCTCTCTCTCTCTCTCTCTCTCTCTCTCTCTCTCTCTATCTATCTCTCTCTCTCTCTCTCTCTTTTGGTCCTGGTTTGGTCCTGGAGTTTTTACTCTTGATGAATTAACACTAGAAATCCCAGAGAGGGGTCATTTGATCTTTCTACCTTTAAAACCCAGAGATGGGTCGATTGACCGGAAGGATTTTAGCTAACATCCTGTCTTCAGCTAGATCTTGTTTAGTCTTGATGGTTTTAGTTTATTTATAAAGTTTTGGATGTTCATATGATTCACACTTTTTTGTCTTCAGGGGTAAAAGTGCCTTTTGCATTTGACCCATCCACAAAAACCCTTGAATTTAAACGTCATGAGCAGTGCATGTGACCACATTAGTGTGCGTACAGCTGGAGGATTTTCCTGTTTTAGGTTGATAGTGTTGCTGTCAGGTCTGTCCACAATCACTACATCTCTGCACCCGCCTCTCTTTTTTCTACCTCTCTCCCTTCCCTTTCTCTCTCTCCTTCCCTCCTTCCATCTCTCCCTTTCCCTCTCCTCTCTCTCCCTCTCACCCCCTCTCTCTACCCTCTCTCTCTCCTCTCTCTGAACTCACTCTCTTTCTCTCTCCTTCCCCTGTCTCCCCCTCTCCCCTCCTCTCTTTCACCCCTTCACATGATCTCATTGTTGCTTTCTGAATGTATATTATTGCATATGGCCCTGACCCCATCCTCCTGTCAGTCTGGCCCTTTCCTCTTTCATGCCGTTCATTTAAATTCATGCAGCGTTGTTTCTTATCTGTTTTATCTGTTTTCCTGTCTCTCCATCTCTCCATCCTACCCTCCCTCTCCTTCTTTCCTTCAATGCCCTTTCTTTGTTCGGAGCACCTTCTTTTGTCTAAAACTAAAGCAGAATCTCTATCTAGATACAAGCCTTGTGAAATGTCCCATTAAACTCTGTGTGGAGAGATGTGTTGCCATGTTGGGTGTAATCGCAGTTGCCAGGCATAGCTGTGGACAAATGGATCAGTCGGGTTGCCAGATGTCTTGACAGATCCCTCCTTTTGGCTCCTCCCTTTCAGATGGCATTCACACCATATAGAATGTTGAAGAGGCTGTTGTTTTGATATGTAGCATTTTTTCTGACAGGTTAGAATTGCGTTTAAAAAGGATTTTGTTCAGCGTCTGTTCACATTTTACTGCAGGGTTGTGCAAATTTGAGAAAAGACTGAAATATAAACATGTTTGTAAAGGTCTAAACTACAGGTACAAGATTTTTCAATAAAAACAAGATATGTTATTCTTTACAGAGGAATATAGACTGTATAAAGACGTGGACTAAGGGTGTGTGACGTCACCCATAGTGTTTGACTCCAGTCAACTGAAGCTCATCAAGGCTAGCAATTATAGGGGTGAATTTGAAGCTGTGTTTTAGAAGTATCATAGCAACTAATCTGGAGCGAGACTGTTGAAAGTAACACCCCTTCTTGCCCGCACCACAGGTTTAGCATGGAGCGGGTACTTTGCAACGCTGTCAATCAAACCTGTTGCTAATTTTATCGGGAGCAACCTCTGTGGAAGAACGTGCTTGATTTAACTGTTATTTAAGTTAATCTCTTGATTTATGGACAACATAATGAAATAAAAACACCAGGATCATGTAGAGTGGGTTAATACGAACATTTGAAAACCAAAAATGAGGAGCATGACAACAGCAGTTACAGAGAGAGAGAGAGATGATAGTTTTTCAATACAAAGTGAATTGGAGGCAGAGTCGATGGAACCAGAAGAGCACCCATGCTCACTTCCTTTTTGGAATGCAGCGGCTTGCAGGTTAGCTATGTCCATTTATATATACAATCCTTGCAGGGGACATTATATTATTTAAGATTGGTAACTGTTCCAGCTTCTGATGAAGGTCGCCAGCTTGTCTCCATGGCCATGTTATTGTGTTGCCTTTCAAGTTCCACAGTATGGCATTAAATTTGAAAACTATTCTTTAAAAAAGTACAGTGGTACCTCACCTTACGAATGGCCCAACAAACGAAAATTTCAAGTTACGAAACGCCTTCACGGCAAATTTTGGTCTCTAGATACGATTCAAGTTACGAAACGCGAAATCTCAAAAATTCAAATAATGCGCGCTCAGCCACACACATTATACGCTTTTCTCAGACTGGATTTAAACTTTTCTCACATTTGTCTCTCGTTTAAACACTCAAACTTTCATAGATTTTCAACAAAATGTATTAACAGTGAAGTGTGGGGGGAAGGGGGAAGGGGGAGAAAACTGCGCTCTGACACGTGTGATAGCCCACATGACCCGGCGCGGAGCTGACAGCAGGTCTAGACCTGGATTAAACCAGGACTAAACCTGGACTAAACCTGGACTAAACCAGGACTAGACCAGGACTAGACCAGCTGGATTAAAGCGCTGCGCGCGGGTCTATTTCCTGGTTTCGTTTCGAGTCACAGCTGAGGCGAGCAGCGAGGACTCCCCTCGGGACGGCATGCAGTCTGAGCGCATGAACGCATGAACGAGACCCACGAACGCATGCAAGAGCCGTGGTGGTCTAGACCTGCTCTAGACCAGGTCTAAAGGAGGCACGGTTTGAGCACGGGTCTCGTTCATGCGCTCAGACTGCGTGTGGTCCTCCTCGCTGCTCCCCTCAGCTGTGACTCGAAATGAAACCAGGAAATAGACCTGCACGCGGCGCTTTAATCCACCTGGTCTAGTCCTGGTTTAGTCCTGGTCTAGTCCTGGTTTAGTCCAGGTTTAGTCCTGGTTTAGTCCAGGTTTAGTCCTGGTTTAGTCCTGGTTTAGTCCAGGTCTAGACCTGCTGGCAGCCCCGCGCCGGGTCATGCTGCGCTATCACACACGTGTCAGAGCGCAGTTTTCTCCCCCCTCCCCCTTCCCCCCACACTTCACTGCTAATACATTTTGTTGAAAATCTATGAAAGTTTGAGTGTTTAAACGAGAGACAAATGTGAGAAAAGTTTAAATCCAGTCTGAGAAACCAATCAGGACGCAGAACACAATGTTACACTATTAAAAAAAGTTACACTATAAAAAAAAAAAACTTGGATCGGGGCCTTGGAACGAATCAGGCTTTTTCCATTGAAATAGCTACTCAACTTACGAATTTTTCACGTTATGAAACCACTTCTGGAACAAATTAATTTCGTAAGGTGAGGTACCACTGTATTCTTAAAAAGCCAACGCTGACCTCCCCTATCAATGTTAAGGTTCTTTAAAAGTGCCCTGATTTTGAAGCAGGAGAAAAAAACAAAACTCTCGAGGATAGTCCCAGGTGCTCACAGTCAGTAGTGTTTCCATATGGTTCTCATCCAATACAATTCCTTGTAAAATGTATAGGCAATATCCATTCAGTCATTTTTCCTCACAAACACATGCTGTAAGGTCAACACATGTTTTTACATTAGCTGTCTGTCAGAACTCTCGAGAATCCATTTACCCTCCCCAACACCCCTCCATCTCTCTCACCCTCTCTATCGATCCCCTCTCTCCATCTGTCTCCCTTTCTCCCTCTCTCACTCCCCGCCTCTTCCTCTCCCCCTTCCTCGTTTCTCCATGCCCTTCGTTACCTCTATACACTCGTAAATGCCGTTCCCTCCGCCACCCCTTCTTTCTCTTTGTTCCTCCCCCCTTATCTCTCCCTCTCTCTCTCTCTCTTTCTCCATATCTCCATATCTCCCTCTTCAGTATCCATTTATATGTCCAGTACTACATTTGTACTTGTATTTGTCATGTGTATAATTACTATCATTACAACAGCTTTGAGAAGGGCTCTTCAGGTGAAACTACAGTGTATTCTGTGTAATTACATGTTTTTATTTTTTATTTTCTATAGAATGGCCACACGACACAACCAGATCTGGGATAGTGGTTCTTTTTAAATGGCATAACCTGTTTGAGACAGCAGCGAGGGACGGACCACTTTTAAATCCATGTTATTAACTCACAATACGACACCTGGTTTAGTCTCTGCTGACGGACATGATATGAAGGTTTAGAATATTGACTATTGTCTGGAATAAAACCCATTAATAAAAGTTTAAAACACAATAAAATAAACTTGTAGAGACGCAGTGAATTCAATTTAGCAGTAAATGTTTAAATGATATACATTTTTAAGTCCTTTTACATTTTCTGTATGTAATTGTTTTTCCTATATATTTCCTATGAATTGCAAAAGTAGAATCTACTTTTTGTAAAAATAAATACATAAATAAATAACAAACAAATAAATACAAAATATACAAAATTGCTATTAATAATATTTGCTAATTAATGATTTGCTATTAATAATTATTATCACAGCTAATGAACTGCATATTAATTGGATATTTTATTTTATATTTTATTATTTATTTTTCTATTTAATTCTGATTTGTACATATACATTTATTATTTTTTTTTATTTTTAGAATTATGTCTCATTTGACACCGGTCTACTGCTCTTTTTTTTGCTATTCCATCTATTTTTTTTTGTTACTCTCTGTTATATATTATAACATAATATTTGATGGGTGAGCTACTGTACACAAATAATTTCCCTCGTGGATCAGTAAAGTTTGTCTAAGTCTAAGTCTAAGTTCTACAGTACACTGGCCTCATGTTCCTGTGTGTGATTTACTCATAAACAACAGCAGTCTGACATAATGTCATTTCTCACAGGGCCATGGGCTCAGCTGCTCCTCCTGCAGGTGTTTGAGGTTATGTCACTAAAAACAACTACATCACCACAACTGTCCAATCAGAGAGAGCAAAGGAGACAGCTGTCCAATCAAGGCAGAGCAGCATACTCAAATAGGAGTATTGTTACTTTGACATTATATAACGTTCTTTGTAATAACATTGCCTTACACTGTCTCGTTATTCATTCATTCATTCATTCAGTCAATATTGTAGCCATGGCTGCCCTGGGACAGAAGCAATACTGCCAACCTGCACCATTGACCCCTCTGACCACCACAACACTCACCATATTTATAAGGTGGGTGAAGTGTCTAGTATAAGGACACAACAACAGAACTTGGTCTGAGTTGGAGAACAAGTGCTCTAACCCCTGAGCCACTGACCCCATGTAGAAGTATTCACGTTGAAACTTTCTGTGTTACTGCAGAGACTCAAATATAAACTTCACCAAAGTCAAAGTTTGCTCCTTAGACCTGTTTTGTGTGTTTTCCTTGACCTCCTCCTCAGGCTGAGCTTAGTCCAGCCTGCTCCAGATGTGTCTCAGATCAGCTTTAGTCCCCCCAGCTTTGGACTTAACCAGGACTTAACCAGGACTGGGGCCAGGAACTTAAGACCTCATGGGGCTCTGGGATGTCTCGTTGGTCGTGCACCTCTGTGTCTCCAGGGAGTAGCACAGAGGACACGTCCAAATGTCCAACAGCAGCAGAGGGAGAACTTAGGTGAGTTTAGGAAAGAAATGAACAGTCATTTTACTTCAAGAAACAAAGCTGTATCAGGTCATGGAGGTAACAAAATAAGATCTTGCCTTATACGGTACAGTTTTATAGTGTAAATGTTCAAAGAGCACGTTAGTATTAGCTGTTTCCTGTTTATCGATGCATGCCATGCACTTCAAGATTAAAATATACATTAATTCAGGTACAATTACTTTTATGTTTGTGTTTGGGTAATATCAGCAGCTGCACTTAGACCAGACCTGAGCTTAGACCAGAAACTGTAGATATAAATGGACATTTTGGACTTTCTCCCCAATTTAACTGCAATGAGCTTCATTTGAACGGCTGGTTAGCTCAACTGGTAAGTCACTGGCTTTGCCCCTGGGGGTTGTGGGTTCAAATCCCCCCTGGCAATGGGTCCTTGGGCAAGACCCTTCACGGTACTGCCCCCCGAAAAAGTTGGCTGCTCACTGCTCCTGAAAAGGATGGGTCAAATGCAGAAGTCAAATTTCTCCCGTGTGTCATTGTGTGTGAGACCAATAAAGGCTTAATCTTAATCATAATTTGACTGGAGCCAAATGCTATGGGTGACGTCACACCACTTTGTGTGTGTGGCCTGAACACTTCGAGAACCTACACAAAGAAGTTCATAATGAATCCATCCAAAGCGAAGTGTTTTCCTCCAAATGTGCCGCTTGTCTCATGTCACAGAAACCTCTTCAGTCTGGATCATGTGGATGTGTCTCTCTCTGTTTGCTCTGCTGTGTACATTTTATACCTTATTCCCCCCATTATATACACATTAGGGATGCAAATTATCGATTCATTCATTCATCTATAGTTGATTGACCTTATCGATCGACTTACGATTAACTGATAAGCGGCGTTTTTCACCTGAATTTTAGTGTTTCAATAGGGTCTTTAAGAATATAAGCTATAGTATACATAACACTGAGTCATAAATATATCATAGTATTATTATATTGTATATTCCTCAATTAATTATTCCTTAGTAAAAAGCAGACAAATGTATTGATGCTGAATAACAAAATACATTCTTTATTGAAAATAAATTGAGGACTGGCTCAGTTGTTGCACTTGCAGCATGGAAATCTTGAAATTAAAAGGAACAGAAGAAATTAAATAACAGAATGTTATTTAGTCTACATATTATGATGAAACCAGTGAATCCAGGCTATTTTTAGGACATTCTCAACATTTATTTTGAACTAAGGCATCAACAATATTTCTCTCCCTTAATCTGTGAAGGGTTACAGTACAAAATATAAATTTCACAGGGCCCCTGGACACAGCATAAAACATTACAGGGCCTCAAACCAGAACAATCAAGAAATTATAAAAACATGTAAGTTACATGCTTTTATAATTTCAAAAATATATGGTTCTAGGTCCAGCTCTACAGTGAGTTGTATGGCAACATCCAGAGAGGAAAGGGTTACATGATGTAACACTATGGTCTTTCTCACGAGTGGGTTCGCATCTCGTGTTCATATTCCAGTGTAGCGCCCTCTAGCGATTACTGTAGTTACAATTAATGCATTTTGTTCGGCCAACGTCTTGATCGACAATTAATTGTAAGTCGATTAATTGTTGACATCCCTAATACACATACATACAGTATATTTCTCTTTTTCTCTCCCCTCTCTTTGTCTCTGTCTCTCTCTCTCTATCCCTTCTCTGTCTCCCCCTTCTCTCTCTCTGTCTCACTTTGTCTCTCCCTCCCTCTCTCCTTTTCTTCCCTCTTTTTCTCTCCTTTCTCTTTATCTCTCCCTCCCTCTCTGCCCCCTCTCTCTATATATAACTATCTCTGCGGAGATAACTATCTCAGTGTCTGCGGACACTGGTAGCCCCCATGGCAGAAGATACATCGAGGCCCGTTGTGACGTGAGCCACCTGTGGGAGGATTCTCCAGCCGAGGTCCTGACCAAGCCGAAGCAAGAAGATCGTGGAGATGGTCCCCGGGCACGCCTCGGGTGCAGCCCACTGCTCCTGATGACAGGATGGGTCAAATGCAGAGGACAAATTTCTCTAAGGAGACAATAAAATGCTTATCTATCTTATCTTATCTATCTCTCTTTGTCTCTCCTTCCCTCTCTCTCTTGCCCCCCTCTTTTTCACTCCCCTCTCTCTGCCTCCATGTCTCCCTCCTTCTCTCTTCTCCCCCATCTCTCTATTTCTCTCTCCCTTCCCTCTCTACCCCCCTCTCTATCTGCCTCTCTTTGTCTCTCCTTCCCTCTCTCTCTCTTGCCCCTCTTTTTCACTCCCTTCTTTGTGTCTCCATGTCCTTCTCTCTTCTCCCCATCTCTCTATCTCTCTTTGTCTCTCCCTCCCTCTTTCCCTCTGCCTCTTCTTTTTTCTCCCTCCTCTCTCCCTTTCTGTCTGTTTGTATCTCCTTCCATCCCTCCCTCCCTTCTCTTTTTCTCTCCCCCTCTCTTTCTCTATCTCTCCCTCTCTCATCTCCTTTCTCTCCATCTCTGTCTCCAATTCAACAGCTTTTGCCTTCCATAAGGTCATGTCTGCGTCTGTCTGCCTCTTTCATCCCCCTCTCTCCCTCTCCCTCTTCCTCCCACTCTCTCTATCTTTCTCTCCATATATATTTCTGTCCATTATGCCCCAGGCTACACGCTACGATCATTTTCACACGCTTTACAAGAGACACTGGAACAAAAGGTGTAGATGATGAAGAGGAGGGAGAGGAGGGAGAGGAGAGAGAGGAGGAAGAGGAGGGAGAGGAGTGGAGTAATTTGCCAATAATACGTCTCTCCTCGTCTGCTTTTGGAACACATAAAAACAACGTAGCATTGTATGTGTCCATGATTACGTCTGACACTAAGTCTAATCTGTATTGTGTAGTGGCTGGGTTCATTTACCTGTTTTGCTTTTATCAAAATCACTCCTTTTACAAGTTCTAATGATCTGAAATGGCCAGAGGAGAGGAGCGCTTTGGTAACATCACAAAGGTTTAAATAAGAGAAAAGTGCTGTGGTTTGGACCAAAACTCAATGCAGGAAATAGCTGGCATAATTAAAGGTCCCAAATTACACAAAATGGACTCTTGTTAAGCCATGTTATAATGTTGTTACCTCCTACCTGGAGTGTTTTGTTTCATTCACACGTTTGAGTAATAATTTAGTACTAATCTGTCTACGTCTCCAAATCAAAATGCTCTGTTACACCTTGTGATGTCATGAAGCCATAGTTTTAATGATGATAATACATACATTACACATGTACTTTACAGGCTTGTTGAATTCTCGCAAAGCTCTACACTGTAATTCTTCATTCACAACGTACTGGTGGTAAGATACTCCTGTAGCCACAGTTGCCCAGGGAAAGACTGACAGAAGAGAGGCTGCCAATATATGCTACCTTCCACCACCATCACTCACACATACCACATTTATACTGCATACTAGGCAGTATGGGTGAAGTGTCCTGTCTAAGGACACAACAACAGAACTTTGTCCAAACGTGTTCTGCCTTGAGCCTCTCGAAGGTTCTTTCTGACGCGGCACGTACCAAAATAAAGAGTCTTGAATCCAAAGTTTGTCTTTTCTATCTTTACTAAAGTGAAAGTCATACAGAGTGGGAAAAAGGAACAACAAAAGAAACAAAAAAGGAATTTTAAAGCTTGTAACTTCCTGACATGACGTCCTATGTGACATCCCTACAATGCCTCATGACGTCCTACATGACGTCCTTATGTGCTACGTAACGTCCTACTTGACGTCCCTACGTGCTACGTGACGGTCAAAAGACTGTGTAGCTTCTGTAGCCCGAGGCTTCTAACCAGCTACCTACGTCGTCTTGGCTTACCCCTCAATGTTGACTGAAGATAGATTAAGGATTAATGATCAATGATTAAAGTAGAAGATCAAAAAGATCAAAGTACATCAAAGTAGAGCATAGCAACGCATAGCAACGTAGATATAACATAGAAAAATGGCTCTAATAAAGCGGGAACCCAAAAGGAACCCAAAGGTCAGTGGTCCCCTGACCTTTGGGTTAGGGGACCACTGCTTTAACCACTGAGCCACTGTTATTGTTTACATTCATTCATTCATTTTCTTCCACTTCATCCATGGTCTGGGTCGCAGGGGTAACAATCCAATCAGATCTGCCGCCCGGATCTCCCTCCAGCAGCCTCCATGGATCCTCCTGCCGGTGGTGGGTCCATGGGAGGATGGCCTTCATGTATTTCTTGTCATGGGGGCTCTCTACCAGTGTACCAGACCCTGGGGGCGAGGTGGGTTAACACTAGAAGTCCCGCCCAAGAACACAACATTTACATTTAGTTCAGCAGAAATGGGCAATTCCAAGGCTGAAATGAGTAGTATACTAGTTTCATGGTGTCTGAATGTCCAGTGTGTGAAAATGTAGTGCACTTATAATTTCCCACAATGCACCTGGAAAAGTCGTGTCCAGTGCCGGTAACTAGGCCAGTCAATATAGACCACGATGCATTGCAAGAGTGGGTAAAACAACAGTGTTCAGAGACAGGTCTGTAACTGGACACTTGAATGAAGCAGATAGAAGTGCTGGTTTATAGCACTGTTTATCCTGAGTCTGAATAAAACACTCTTAAATAAAGTTTTTTCAATGTGATTTACTGAAAAAAGAGGGAAAAAATATTAGCGCCCTTTAGCAATCTGCATTTAAATCAGGGAATTACTTTCATTGGAGTTGATTTGAAACCTTTTATAAGAAACTCTCCTTTGTTTTATGGATGCATTTCCTTTCTAAAACATCCCAAATGACGATAAAGGCCTCACTAATAAGGAAGTGAACGACGACATGTGTAAGATTCCATTGTCTCCTTTATCCGATTTTAAAACGCTCATTAAACACGCCGTAATAGAAAATGGCTTCCTCTGTGCTCCCTCTTTGTGTAAACTTTAAACATGGAGCATTAATAAATCATGAGGCGTTTAACTGGATAAACGTGTTACCGTGGAGATGACAGCGTGCAGTAATTAATAAGAAGAGATGGATCTGTGTGCTGCATTTTTCCACAGCCTGGTCCCGGCGGAGGAATGAAATCAAATCATATGCAAATGTCTCTGTGCTTAAATGTCATATGTGGAGGGAGCAGTACTGGTATTTACTAATAAAATGATATCAATTACTTATAGGAACACTACCTCATTTTTACTGTCTTAAAATACTGTCTTAATGCTGTTCATTTCAAACCATTTGCAGTGTTCTTCCTCACTTACCTCATGCATTCAGAGCATCCCAATTCTTCACCATCAGGAGTTTATAAGCACAACTTTCAGAGACCAGAGCGGAGTTTTGCTTGCAACGGGCTAGCATGTTAACAGTGTACTTCCTGATTCTTGGACAAGTGGGAGACAACCTTAAAGGGATATGCCACCCCCAGGTCAAATTTGGGCATCTCCCCACAGTCCAGAGACTAAAATAAGTGGTGGAAAGCGTTTTCCTGCTCACCCAGCCATTGTCCGAGTCTGTCGCCACTGACCGCCGCGGTATCTGGTGCTCCTCCGCCTTAGACTGGAGTCTAACGTCGCCAGAGAAAGATTTCGGCCAAAAGGAATTAATTTGCTCGATGCGTTTCCCAATTACTTTGTGTGTAGTGCGCATTCATATCGAGTGCAAATAAATGTGCAAATCAACACGGAGAGCTTGACTTGGTCATTTTGGGTGGGAACTATTTTCCAGTGCGTAAGAATACAGCCGTATCACGCACCATGTTGTGCAACAGGGGAACTCCCTTCCCGGTGCGTAACTGGGATTCCCCTGGCAGCGTGGTGCGTGATACGGCTGTATTCTTACGCACTGGAAAATAGTTCCCACCCAAAATGACCAAGGCAAGCTCTCCGTGTTGATTTGCACATTTATTTGCACTCGATATGAATGCGCACTACACACAAAGTAATTGGGAAACGCATCGAGCAAATTAATTCCTTTTGGCCGAAATCTTTCTCTGGCGACGTTAGACTCCAGTCTAAGGCGGAGGAGCACCAGATACCACGGCGGTCAGTGGCGACAGACTCGGACAATGGCTGGGTGAGCAGGAAAACGCTTTCCACCACTTATTTTAGTCTCTGGACTGTGGGGAGATGCCCAAATTTGACCTGGGGGTGGCATATCCCTTTAAAGGAGAATTTACATTTTTTTTTTTTACAATCTGAGCCTTATTTCTGTAATAAAACAAGTTGTTTTACTCACCCATAGCACTTTGGTGTCATATGGAGCAGTTTCGTAGATGTGTTGTAGCGGTATCCGTGAACGTGAGTTCTCGTGGCAAATGTTTGCGGGCTCCAAATAACACAAACTTTAGCACTTTTCAAATCACAGAAGATCGCTGTGTCAGCGTACACTTTAAGTGGAGTCCAAAGCGGCCTGAAACCTGATATCCAGCTATAGTTTCATTTGATGACGTCATCATAGAGGACAGCGCGCATGCGTGAAGTCTCAGCTGTTTAGCAGATAAACATCGCTAGTCCGAAAGAAGCTAACACCTCTGAACTTTTATGTTGCGAGACATGGCTGAAGATTCGGACTTTGAGATTGAAGAGGACTTATTTGAGTATGATGGCCGTCCCTATCGTTTTGAGCCTGAGTATACGGAGGAAGAGATATTAGAAGGAAGCGGAGACTGAGGAGCAGCGCACAAAAGAACAGCGAGCGACGGCCCGTCTACGAAAAGACAGTACCTTGTGGTGTTTATGTGGACATTGTCTGTCGATGGCCACAGAGGAAGAATGCCTTTGCTATCTCGAGTGTGATATCGGGTGTCAGGCCGCTTTTGACTCCACTTAGTCTACGCTGACACAGCGATCTTCTGTGATGTGAAAAGTGCTAAAGTTTGCGCAAACATATGCTCCGAGCACTCACGTTCACGGATACCACTACACCACAACATCTACGAAACTGCTCCAAATGACACCAAAGTGCTATGGGTGAGTAAAACAACTTGTTTTATTACTGAAACAAGGCTCAGATTGTAAAAAAAAAACCTTAATTCTCCTTTAAAGTGTGAGCTTTTAGTCATGTTATAATGCAGTTTCCTCCTCAAAAACAGACCTGGAGTTGTGTTTTGTTTCATTCACACATGTTTGAGTAATCCTGCATTAGTCTGTCTACATCTCCAAAGATTAAAATACTGTTTTTCCACTTTGTGATGTCACACAGTGGTAGTTTCAAGTTAACAGCTACCTTTTATCCTTTGCTCAGTAAAGATTGTCAGTTTCAGGACTAAAATGATCCAGATGATTCTAGTGAAGATGTATGGAGTTTAAAAACACATGGAGCACTTCCTGTATTATCACATGACATCACAAAGTGGAATGCGGAAAGTGTTTTCTGTTTGAGAGAAGAACTCAGTCTAAATATGCAGGGTTCAACATACAAACAAACAAAACAAAATACAAATCCAGGTCTGTTTGTGATGAGGAAACAACATTAGAACAGAGATCAGAAAACAGCCTAATATGGGCCCTTTAAAGATCCCATGACATGGTACTTCTTGATGCTTTTATATGGCTCCTTAATGGTTCCCTAATACTGTAAATGAATCCTTCTTCAAAATCAACACTCAGTGCATGAGAAACAGAGATAAGATGAGAAAGAGTATTTTTTTTTCTCTCTGAACAAGCCATAATGGGGGTTGTTGCTTGAATGCAAATGAGGAGAAAAGAGCTGGCCTATAGTAGCGGGTGGGGGCGTGGCCAAACTCTCCGCTCTTGCTCTGAGCCCTCAGCTGATCCATTTCCGTGTTTTTGCACAGGGGGAGAGATTTGAAGCGTTCCATTTAAAAATAAACACATTTCCACAGAAAATAAAATTAAACCACTGCTGTTCAAAGGTCCAGAGGCTCAGATAAAGGACTTCCGAGCCTAGAAACACTCAGACGTGCCTCCAGGCAAATAAAAAAATTGCCTAGCGCATTCGCAGTCCAAACTCTCTGGGCGTGATTTACAGAGACGCTGAGTACAGACAGACGGGGGTGGAACTGCATTTGCATTTCTTTTTTCGATCTGACGTCAATAAGGTGCCTTGTTCAAAATCGCCTGTTTGAGCTCCGATTTTTTCTAATGCAGAAAAGGATCACAAATGCTCAGTTTAGACATTTCGCAACTTTTAACCATGGGGGGGGGGCTAAACAGGGTAGGGGAGCTCACATTAACGTTCAAAAACCTCAGAAAGTGAAAATTTCATGCCATGGGACCTTTAAGTAGCCTGTCCGTAAGCATCTCCATGAAGATGTATTTCCCTGGAATGTTCAAAAGTATTGTGTTTAATTTATCTGTTTTGCATTTATTCAGTTAGCTGTTTTTATTTGTGCAAAATACCTTGAAAAAACTACATTCTTACTGTTAGTGCTGGGTGTGCCTCTCCACAGATCTGAACCGTAATTTGGTCTGGTGGCATCATCTGCTCGTCTCCATGGATATTAATATGTGTAAGAGTGGTGGGAAAAGTAGTTAGTGTTGTTTTTGAATTAAAAGTACAGACAATGGAGCAAAACATACACAAGAAAAAGTAAGTGTGTAACTTTTCTGGTGGAGGGTCTCAAATTCTTTTCTTCATAGAGATGTTATTGCTTCATTTGGAATGTTTCACAGTATGGCATTACACCTTTCTATATTCATGGAGACCTGAGGAGGTTATTGGTCAGATCTGTGGAGAGGCGACCCCACTCACAGTCAAAATGTTTTTCTACATATTTTTGAGCCAAAAGTTGAGCTGTTTAATGTCATACTGTGGAACATTCCTGGTAGCACAATGAGATCTCTATAGAAACAAGGAGTCGACACTGATCCCCAACCAAAAACTTACATAGTGCACCTTTAAGTAAAAGTATTAAAGCACCTGTTTAAAAATGTACTTAAAGAGTAAAAAGTAAAAATAGTTCATGTAGACTTGATCCAATAAAGCTTCAAATGTAGCTGTAGCTGTTTTTATTTGTGTATTTATCAGAAGTGTATGATTCAAGATTCAAGGATTTATTCTCAATGTTACAACAACCACACAGATGTACACAGGGCATTAAAGGAGAATTAACGGGTTTTTTTTTTTTGGTAATAAAACAAGTTGTTTTACTCACCCAGAGCACTTTGGTGTCATATGGAGCACTTCCAGAGATGTTTTAGATTAGCGATAGCCGTAGCACGAGTAATGTAATATATGCCCCGAACAGTCTCCAAATAACACAAACTTTAGCACTTTTCAAATCATAAAAGCTCAATGTCTTAGTCTACGCTTTCGTTTGAGTCAAAAGTGGCCTGTAATCAGAGATTTATCCATAGTTTTGAGTAGATGAGGAGGCCAGTGCACATGTGCGGAGTCACAGCTTATTTCACTCTCAGCTCACGGGACCCAAACATGAAACTCAAAGCTGTAAATTATGGATAAATCTCAGATTACAGGCCACTTTTGACTCAAAAGAAAGCGTAGACTAAGACATTGAGCTTCTATGATTTGAAAAGTGCTAAAGTTTGTGTTATTTGGAGACCGCTCGGGGCATATATTACATATATTACATATATTACATATATTATATGTCCCGAGAACTCGCGCTACGGCTATCGCTGGAAGTGCTCCATATGACACCAAAGTGCTATGGGTGAGTAAAACAACTTGTTTTATTATCTAAATAAGGCTCAGATTGTAAAAAACTTTAATTCTCCTTTAACCTGTATGTTTGGTTTTAGTGCAAGTATTACATAACAAGCAATAGAAACACATGTAATGGATAAATGCTAGATAGATGTGTTTAAAGTCATATCATGGAACATTCCAGGCAGACAAGTAGGTAGAAAAGTTGCACAGTGCACCTTTAAACTGCCCGTGTTACACTATTTTCTGATTTTCTAATGTTGTTTCCTCATCACAAACAGACCTGGAGTTGTGTTTTGTTTCATTCACACATGTTTAACACTCAAACCCTGCAGATTTAGGCTGCGTTCTTCTCTCAAACTGAAAATACTCTGTTCAACCTTGTGATGTCATGTGGTAATACAGGAAGTGCTCCACTGTGTTTTCAAACTGCATACACCTTCATTAGAATCATTTGGATCATTTCAGCCCTGTAAGTGACAATCTCCACTGAACTAAAGGTAAAAGGAGCTGTTCACTTGGAAACTTCATGACATCACAAGGTGGAACGGAGCATTTTGAGCTTTGGAGATGTAGACAGACTAATAATAAAAGGTTACTGAAACAGGTGTGAATGAAGCAAAACACAACTCCAGGTCTGTTTTTGAGGAGGAAACAATATTATAACATTTAAAACTCACAAAAGTTCAATTTTACATAATATACTGTAGAACCTTTAAGTATGCAGTGTTTCTCAGACATTTCTCAGATGTGAAAACAAAACAAAATCACTCTTGGGAATTTTAGAGTTTGTTTGACAGATGTGGAGCATAAAAATAAACTTAATTGTGGCCCAGCTTTTGGTCTAATGCGCTCTTCTTTTAAAGGAGGGACACAATGTTCAACACAAGAGCTCAGAGACATTTGGACTGATCTACACAAAAACCCCACACTGGGCTATTCAGCACTCTCTGTGTATTTCTCTATACCTTTATCCTTCTCCCTCCTGCTCACTCGCTCTCAGCCTTCTCTGTCACCTCTTCTTTCTCTCTCTCTCTTTCTCTCTCTCTCTCTGCTTGTTCCTTTTTTCCTCCTAGTCTCGATCTCTCCCTTTCTCGATGATTGTTCTTTTTGCCCCTAGTCTCTCTCCCTCTCTCTATGATTGCTCTTTCTATCCCTAGTCTCTCTCTCCTTTCTCCATTCTCCTTCAGCTCTGTTTTTTGCCCCTAGTCTCTATCTCTCCCTTTCTCTATAATTGCTCTTTTTGCCCCTAGTCTCTCTCTCTATCTATCTCTCCCTTTCTCTATAATTGCTCTTTTTGCACCTAGTCTCTCTCTCTTTATCTCTCCCTATGATTGCTCTTTCTATCCCTAGTCTCTCTCTCTATCTCTCCCTCTCTCTATGTTGCTCTTTCTATCCCTAGTCTCTCTCTCTATCTCTCCCTCTCTCTATGATTGCTCTTTCTATCCCTAGTCTCTCTATCTCTCCCTCTCTCTATGATTGCTCTTTCTATCCCTAGTCTCTCTCTCTATCTCTCCCTCTCTCTATGATTGCTCTTTCTATCCCTAGTCTCTCTCTCTCCATTCTCCTTCAGCTGTTTTTTGCCCCTAGTCTCTATCTCTCCCTTTCTCTATAATTGCTCTTTTTGCCCCTAGTCTCTCTCTCTCTATCTATCCCTTTCTCTATAATTGCTCTTTTTGCACCTAGTCTCTCTCTCTTTATCTCTCCCTCTCTCTATGATTGCTCTTTTTGCCCCTAGTCTCTCTCCCTCTCTCTATGATTGCTCTTTTTATCCCTAGTCTCTCTCTCTATCTCTCCCTCTCTCTATGATTGCTCTTTCTATCCCTAGTCTCTCTCTCTTCTTTCTCCATTCTCCATTCTCCTTCAGCCCTGTTTTTTCTGCTCTAATCACTCACACAAAAAGTCAGTTCTGAGGTGCTCGCTGTCTGGGATCAGCTCCTCTCTACTTCTGCTTTCTCTGTATCTCCCACTTTCTCTAACTCCCTCGCTTTTCCATACACCCTCTCTCTCTCTCTCTCTCTCTCTCTCTCTCACTGAAAGAGATCGGAAAATGCACATTGTCATCGCTACTTCCCTTCTCCACAAATACTGCGAAAATCCATCTTCAAGTGTGATCTTCGCCCTATCCCATTACACAGAGGATACAGGGTCATGGTATGGGTATGTAAGAATGGGCACTACAGAGAAAAAAGAATACCTTTTTTAATAATCAGATTCTGTGTGGAGTTTGCTTGTTCTCCTTGTGTCTGGGTGGGTTTCCTCCAGGTACTCTGGTTTTCCCCATCCAAAAACATGCAGAGCAGCTCAAATCCTCCAGAGAATGTAGTCCTGACCAAGACTAGCTCAAGATTGGCATGAGAAAGTGGGTAAGGAAAAGGAAGAAGAGAGGGAGGTAGAGAAAGAAAAGAGACAAGAATAATACACCATAAATCTACAGACAGCATAAGGACTTTTACGAGCAAGAAAACAATTGGAGTCTGCACCAGCGCCTGGACATTAACAGTCTATAATTCTGCTTTACAAGTCTACTCATCATTTTTAATCCCACGTTTGTGCTCCTCAGATTAATTCCAGCAAACGCCTCTTCTATAATCTGTAATCTCATGTTTTATCTCATCTCGTATTTCTCACATTTACAATTCATAATCCAGAATCTGTTTTATGGCAGGATTAAGTCTTAAACACTGCTCATGTCTTACAAGGAAATCATGTTTTAGTCAAGTATATGAAATGATCATTAACAGGCTCATATTACGCCATTTTCTGATGTTATAAATGTAGTTTCCTCATCACAAACAGACCTGGAGTTGTGTTTAGTTACATTCACACATGTTTAACACACAAGCCCTGTAGATTCAGGCTGAGCTCTCTCAAATTAACAACACTCTCTCCGTTTTTGTGATTTCATCTGGTAAGGGAGTGAAAAAGAACAATAGAAAGAGAGAAAGGTCCTCACTTTTGTCGGTTTGTGTAATGTATTGGTGCGGGTTGTGTTTTATTTTAGCATGTCCCAACGGCTCGTACAAGATGTCCTCCTGTCAGCAGGACTCTGTATCTAATGTGCCTGTCTGTGTTTTGTTTCAGCGTGTCCCCCCGGCTCATACAAGATGTCCTCCCGTCAGCAGGAGTGTTTTCCATGCCCTGAGAACAGTATCGCCGAAGAGGACGGCTCCATAGTGTGTGTGTGTAAAGAGGACCACTTCAGAACGCCCCTGGACACGCCCTCCGCCCCTTGCACCAGTAAGCCGCATATCTTTTTCAACTCTATGCTTCATAGGTGTAACATTGTGGCCTCCTTGTCAAAGCCTGATCTGGTCTGACCACAGAGGATAAGCAGGGCAGGGCCTGGAGACTGAAGGGAATAAATGAAAAATGGTCACATATTTATACAGCACTTAAAGCACTTTACATCAAGGAACCACTTACCTGTTCACACGCATTTATACAGCAGTGTACACAGACACTGGGGCGTCTGTGTGTGTGTGTGTGTGTGTGTGTGTGCGTGCGTGTGTGTGTGTGTGTGTGTGTGTGTGTGTGTGTGTGGTGGTTCTAGTCTAGAGGTACTTTTTAAAGATAAATTGTCAAGTATCAGATAATTTCACAACTTTTAAAGGAGAATTAACATTTTTTACAATCTGAGCCTTATTTCGGTAATAAAACAAGTTGTTTTACTCACCCATAGCACTTTGGTGTCATATGGAGCACTTCCAGAGATGTTTTAGATTAGCGATAGCCGTAGCGCGAGTTCTCGGGGCATATAATATATGCCCCGTGCGGTCTCCAAATAACACAAACTTTAGCACTTTTCAAATCATAGAAGCTCGATGTCTTAGTTTATGCTTTCGTTTGAGTCAAAAGTGACCTGTAATCCGAGATTTATCCATAGTTTCGAGTAGATGAGGACGCCAGTGCGCATGTGCGGAGTCACAGTTTATTTCACTCTCAGCTCCCGGGACCCAAACATGAAATGCAAAGCTGTAAATTATGGATAAATCTGGGATTACAGGCCACTTTTGACTCAAACAAAAGTGTAGACTAATTGACTGATAGATTAGTGTTTATATCTTAGATTTTGGCCAAGCTTTCTTGCAGTGCAGATACATTGTGTAGTACGAATGCATTGTGTGTGTGAGATTTACTGCTGGTCAGAAGGGCACATGATGCAGATTGGAAGACTCACTTCCATCTGTCTGCCCCTGGACAGCTGAACACTGAAGCTGGGAGGCCATGATCTGTCATATACTGAGGACACATCCTATCATAGAGAGCCCATCTGGATTTAGTACAATATTTACATCATTTGGACATATTATTACTTTGCTTGGAATGTTCCACAATATGGCATTACACTTAAATAGCTTGTATTACTTGATAAATGTAAATTCTTACTGTGGGCAGATTTACCTGTGCACAGATCTGAGGCAAAGCAATAACATCCCCATGGAAACAAGCAGATGACATACCCACCACCTGAAAACATACAGTACATATTGCACCTTTCTGTCTGTCAGTGTGAGCCATCAGGGCCACCGTACATGACCTTCGTAAATGAGATCACCTTATCCCCTTTCACACTTTAATCCGACCTCAGCGCCCCCTATAGGTCTGTTCTTCATGTGCATCACCTCGTGTGTCTCCATTAACTCTCGTTAGATCCTCACATCCTCAGCTCATTCTGTGTGAGGCCTCTACAGCGTTCACCTCTCATTCACCATTAGGACATTTACAGGTCAGAGGTCAGTCTGGTATTATCATGACTTTATTGCCCTATCAGACTTAGCTTTAACGACACACTTTGTCTAATGCCAAACAGTAGAACAATATATGTGAAGATAGTCCTACATTTTAATCCCAATTATAACATGTGCCAAATGTGAATTCAAATGCTAATTAAATATAAAAATAACTCATATTGTATTGTTTTTGTATCACGTATTTGTATATTTATGGAGACGGAGCCTTGTCCAGAAACGTACAGCTAACCATAAAGAGGGTTTTAATAGGGCCCAAGAGAGAGATCGCTAAATTACTCAAACATGGATTAATTACTACAAGCTCTTCAGGCAGGTTTTTGTTGAGGGAACATTATAAAATGGTAGAAAGCTCCATAAAGTTGTACTTCTTTAAAGGGAACTATTTTTCAGTGCGGAAAAACACAGCCGAAGCACACACCACGCTGACAGGGGAATCCCTGTTACGCACCAGGAAGGCAGTTCCCCTGTTACGCAGCGTGGTGTGTGCTTCGGCTGTGTTTTTCCGCACTGAAAAATAGTTCCCACCCAAAATGACCAAGTCAAGCTCTCCGTGTTGATTTGCACATTTATTTGCACTTGATATGAATGCGCACTACACAGAAATGCATAACAGGTATAATTGAGTTACTGATCGGTACAGAAAGTAATTGGGAAAAGCATCGAGCAAATTAATTCCTTTTGGCCGAAATCTTTCTCTGGCGACGTTAGACTCCAGTCTAACGCGGAGTAGCTGCAGATACCACGGCGGTCAGTGCTGACAGACCTGGACAATGGCTGTGTCACCAGAAAAACGCTTTCCACCACTTATTTTAGTCTCTGGACTGTGGGGAGATGCCCAAGTTTGACCTGGGGGTGGCATACTTACACCTTATTTGATCTTGATTTAATCCTACCTGCACCTTGTACATTGTACCTTGCTTTTTATTTTATTACATATTTTATTATATTGTTTATTATATTGTTTATTATATTGTTTACTTCTTCCCCTGCACTTTGCAACACTTTTTTTACCATGTACTATTATTGCATGTTATTAGTACTTCTTGACTATCTTAGCGAGTCAACGGTTCTTCTGATCCTAAGCATTTCATTGCATTGTTGACCTTGTGTTGATCCTGCATATGACAAATAAACAATCTTGAATCTTGAATCATATCCCTTTAAGTACAATTGTACTTTGTCTTTCAAAAATCATATTAAAAAACTTGCCAATACTGTCAAATATAATCTTAAAAATTTTAAACAAATCAGGTCTTTTATAACACTTGGTGCTGCTAAAATGTTTCTTTATTCAATGATTTTATCCCATATTGAGCCTAGATCAAGCAAACAGGGGAACAATAGGGCTAGCCAGGTCAGGGCCAAAGGTGTGAAAAGCAGTCGTTGTAGGGATGAATAGGTATGGCAATCTAGACGCCAGAGAAACAAAAGACTGAAACCAATGAGATAGTTTCGGAAAGTAGTTAGCTAGTTAGCTCCTCCCTGCAGCAAGATAGAAGCAAGCGTCTTACCAGCATTCTAATTAGAGCTGACGACGCCTCTCGGATGAGCGGCGAAATGTTTTCGACCAAACAAACTTTGTCCAGTTGACAAATTGAATTTCTTCTTTTATCATATTGAATACTGTATTGCATCACAAGTTGGTCTCTCACCACTGTTAGCAATTTGAAAATAATTGAATCACTGTTTTAAAAATCTCTTAAAGTTTTTGACCAAAAATTTAATTCATTTTGTGTATGTAATATTTCAAATAAGTACAATCTTTTAAATTTTGAAAATTTTTATACATTTTAAGTATGTATGCTTCATTTACAAAGCGCTACATGGACTAACCCCACCCCCCCATGTCTGTCTTTTTAAACCTAAGACATGAAGTGGTCCAAAAACCAGGGACTCCTCCAGAGGAGACTGTGAGGTCCCCCACAGAAGAACCGCCTTTGGTCAGAACCCTCTCGCTGTGAGGGCCACTAACATCTGGAACAGTCTTCCTCTGCACATACAGGAGAGCCCTACACTGATCACTTTTAAAACACAACTCAAACTATGGCTGAAAACCAACCAGGCATGTGACCACTAGACTTTTGTTTGTGCTGCTTGTTTTGTATGTTGTATTTTTATGTATTTGCCTCCCGAGGGACTATGGATGAAAACTAGCTTTGTAGCTAAAATACGGCATATTTACATTTGTTTTATACTTATGTTCATTAATGTGCATTGTCCCTATCAAATAAATAAATAAATACAATAAATAAATAAATAAATAAATAAATAAATAAATAAATTTTGATATTAGTACTTGTAACTGAGTACATTTGTAGCAATGTAACTGTACTTTTACTTAAGTACAAATTTCCAAAACACTTTTCTGGGTAGATCCAAGCGGTATTCCTCTTTTTAATACTCCTCCCAGCCCTGCCCTCCGCCCCTGCACTCTCTCCATAAGATCTGTGTCATAAACGCTTTTTCTCTTTTGTTTCATTTGTTACATATTTTATTCATACTTCTGCCTTGGACTTTCCTTGAACCCAATCAGATACTGGACACGGCCTCACCTTGTATAAATCTTATGAACTCATCCTCCCGGGGCTGCTTCCCATTTTCACCCTCCGCTCTCCACCCTCTCCTCTTTCCTCTCCAACATTAAAGATTCCAGCTCGATAATCCGGTCCATCTTTTATCTCTCCTCCCTCTTTCCTCCTCCTCCTCTTCCACTCCTCCTCTTCTTCTCCCCTTCTCTCTCCTCCTCCTTCCTCTTTCCTCCTCCTCTTCTTCTCCTCCTCCACTCCTCTTCTCTCTCCTCCTCTCCATGACCACCCCTAAGCCCCTCTTCTGGGCATTCATCTGTCTAACTCTTATATCTCTTCTTCTGCACATTTCATTTGTTTCTATAGATTGCTCCACACTGCCTACTATATTGTATATTTATTGTTTCTCTGCGATGTCTTCAAAAGTTTTTGTTAATAAGGTTATGTATTTACAGTTAAAGTTGTAAAGTGGTATATCCTCCTGAGACCCGGCCCATTCATTTGTGTCCTTTTTGTGGACATAGAGTTAACCAGTCTATCTTTTAATTGTTTTGAGACTCTAGTTTGTGGCTGCACTATGATTTAAAAAATAAATAAAAATAAATTAAATCTAAAAAAAAAATCTAAAAATGTAAAAAATATATATATATATATATAAATAAATACATAAATTATACATAAAAATACATAAATATGTAAATAAATACTCAAATAAATAAAAATAATAATAATACATAATATATATATATATATAAAAAAACAAGAAATTAAAAGGGAGGAGACTGTAGAAGCTTGTCAGAGATGTTGGTCATCAAAAAAAAAAAAAATGTTTTTGTTGTTAACTTCACATGATTTTGACACCAAAATGTCCCAGACATCCATTACAGATGACATGTTATGACATTATAAATAACAATAAAATTAACAAAATGTAAATGCTAAGGTGTCCATTTACCTCCAAATAGAAAATTAAAATAATAATAATAATTTAGGTACACTTTTCTTCTTCAGGTTCCAGGAGGATATACAAGTGTCAAAAACAAGTCCACAATTATCTTCATAATCTCGTGATGGTGGTTGGAGGAGCAGCAGCTCGAGTTCAGGGAGAAGAGTAGAGGAGCGGGGACAGTACACAGCCCTGTGGACACCCTGTGTTCATTCACCCATTGTCAAAGACATTCAGGAAGTATGTGCGCCCCCTGCAGGTGGAGTCTGGCAGAGCACAAAGGGCTTGAGAGAGAGAGAGAGAGAGAGAGAGAAAGAAGAGGGTGCAAGAGAGAGAAAGAGAGAGAGAGAGAAGAGGGTGCAAGAGAGAGAGAGACAGAAGAGGGTGCAAGAGAGAGAGAGAGAGAGAGAGACAGAAGAGGGTGCAAGAGAGAGAGAGAGAGAGACAGAAGAAACAGAGAGAGAGAGAGAGAGAAGAAACATAGTGAGAGAGAGACAGAAGAGGATGCAAGAGAGAGAGACAGAAGAGGGTGCAAGAGAGAGAGACAGAAGAAACAGAGAGAGAGAGACAGAAGAGGGTGCAAGAGAGAGAGAGAGAGAGAGAGACAGAAGAGGGTGCAAGAGAGAGAGAGAGACAGAAGAGGGTGCAAGAGAGAGAGCGAGAGACAGAAGAAACAGAGAGAGAAGAGAGACAGAGATAAGAAGAGAGAACAAGAGAGAGAAGAGAGAGGGCAAGACAGATAAAGAGAGAGAGAGAGAGAGAGAGACAGATAAAGAGATAGAGAAATATCTCTCTCTCTATCTTCTTCATATATCCTGAGGGAAATTCAGGTTTTGCTGCAGCAACATTTCCGCTGCTCGTTGCAGTCTCTTTGTGTTTGAGCCAAAGGTCAAAGGTCTCACATCAGTTTAACAGCAGGACTGGTCAGGGAGGGTCAGCAGGAGAGGAAGAGGAAACAAAACAAAAAAAGAACTGAAGAAGTAGCTTGGATGAGCTGCGAAACGTATTCAACCAAATAAACTTTTGTCCAGTTGACAGAAGTTTTTTTGTTTTGTTTTTGTTTGTTTTTGCTTGAGGCATCTTACCTTAAAGCCCAGTTCAGTCTTGATTTACTATTCCAAACAAATGGCCTGTGTTAAATCCTGTTGTATCTGTGCCGCTGACAGGGCCTATCTCTCTGAACATCTCCACTGCTCTTCCATTCATTTCTACTGGAACATTCACAGATAGAGGGCGCTCTTCTTATCACATATACCATCCCTCATTGGAACACACACACACTCTTCTGCTGTCTGCTCAGGGCCTATCACATTCATCTGAGCCTCCATAAAGACGCACTGTACAGGCCTGTTAATGACACAAGGGCCCAGTATGGATCGGGGCCTATTCATATGAGACTAATTACATGTACAATCATGAGTTTTATGCCGGGAGTGGTCAGGCATTGTAATCACAAGGTCAGAGAGATTATAAAGGATTAGATGTGCTTTAAAAGTGTTTAGGAGTAGTTTATTTAGACCTGGTTCAGAACTGGTTTAGACAACAGTAGGTTAAGTCTTGATCTAAACCTGATTTGAAACTGGTTTATTCCTATAAATCAGATGTTACTTGGTACTTATTTGGACCTGGTTTAGTCCTGATTTTGATTTGGTTTAGTCCTGGTTTGGACCCAGCTTAATCCTGGTTTGATCTGGTCTAGTCCTGGTTAAACCCATGTAACTGTGCCAATGAGTAGCAGGTCAAGCTCTGGTTTGGTTTTGGTTTAGACTTTTTTTTTTTGTAATTATTTCAGGTTTAGTTCAAAATCCATTGGTATTGATACTGATATTTTGAAAATCTGTGGTATTATCCATCACTGGCTCAAAAGACCAAAACAGGACAATGCACTCTTAGTCCTGATTTAGTCATGTTTTAAATCAAAGTTCAAAAGTTCAAAGTCAGCTTTATTGTCAATTCTGCCATATGTGTTCAACATACAGTGAATCGAAATTTTGTTTCTCTCTGGCCAGGTAGTGCAAAAAGACAGTGTACAAAATACAATATGAAGACAAAACACAACAAAAAACTATCTAAGACAGAGATCTAAAGTTAAAACTAAAGTCTACGATCTAAAATCTTAAAACAGTGCAACATAATAAATAAACTATACTATATACAGATTTCCAAAGTGTGCAGTGTGCATCAAAAATGTGCAATGGAAGATACAGCAGTGACTTGGTCATGTGCAGTAGAATGTGCATAGGAGTTAAGATAAAATAAAAATAAATGTGCAACAGTAGTAATTCTAGTGCAGTAACAGGAGTAAACAACAGTACTAAAATTCCAGTAGTCAATGTGCAATAACAGTAGTAAACAACAGTGCAACGGGGGTAAAATTCAACAACAGGAGTAAACAACAGTACTAAAAATTCCAGTAGTAAATGTAAGTGTGCAATAACAGTAGTAAACAACAGTGCAACAGGAGTAAAATCCAGTAGTAAATGTAAATGTGCAACAGTGCAACAGTAGTCCTTAGCAGCAGTTTTTTTTTTTTTTTAAAGTGTCTAGAGTGATAGGTCTTTTTATGGAATACAGGTTATGCCAATATGGGGGGTGGGGGTGGGAGATGGGTAAGGTGGGAGTTCGGGTGTGAGTTCAGCCTCCTGACAGCCTGGTGGATGAAGCTGTTTGAAAGCCTGGTGGAGTGGGCCCGGAGACTCCGGTACCTTCTCCCCGAGGGCAGGAGGCTGAACAGGCTATGTGCGGGGTGGCTCGGGTCACCCACAATGCTGGACGCTCTGCGGGTGAGCCGGGTGTTAAAAATGTCTAGGAGGGAGGGAGAGAGACACCAGCGATCCTCCCAGCTGCATTCACTATGCGCTGCAGAGCTTTCCTGTTCTGTTCAGTGCAGCTCCCGTACCACACAGTGATGCAGCTGGTCAGGACGCTCTCAATGGTGCCTCGGTAGAAGGTGGTCATAATGGGTGGAGGGGCTCCAGCTCTCCTCAGTTTGCGGAGGAAATAGAGGCGCTTCTGAGCCCTCTTTGCCAGTGATACAGTATTCACTGTCCAGGAGAGGTCCTCACTGATGTGCACCCCCAGGAATTTGGTGCTGCTCACCCTCTCTACAGCAGCACCATTGATGGACAGTGGGGGGTGCTGGGTGGGGCCTCTCCGGAAGTCAATAACAATCTCCTTGGTCTTTTCAACATTAAGAAGGAGATTGTTATTGCTGCACCACTGGGTCAGAAGGCTCACCTCACTCCTGTAGTTTGTCTCATCGTTATTAGAGATGAGACCCACCACAGTCGTATCGTCCGCAAACTTCACTATGTGATTGGTGCTGAACGCTGGTGAGCAGTCGTGGGTCAGCAGAGTGAAGAGCATCGGACTGAGCACACAGCCCTGGGGGCTCCTGTGCTCAGTCTAATGCAGCTTGAGGTGTTTCTGCCGACCCGCACTGCCTGTGGCCTCTCACTGAGGAAGTCCAGCAGCCAATTACAGAGTGAGGTCTGAAGCCCCAGGTGGTCTAGTTTGATAATGAGCTGCTGTGGGATTATAGTGTTGAATGCTGAACTGAAATCTATGAACAGCATTCTCACATATGAGTCTTTATTGTCTAGGTGGGTGAGAGCCGGGTGAAGTGCAGAACAGATTGCATCCTCGGTAGAGCGGTTGGCCCGGTATGCAAACTGGTATGGGTCTAGGGTGGGGGGAGGATGGATTTGATGTGTGCCATGACTAGCCGTTCAAAGCACTTCATGATGATGGGGGTCAGTGCAACAGGGCGATAGTCATTAAAAGTGGCCGGAGTGGGCTTCTTTGGCACGGGAACGATGGTAGTGGTTTTGAAGCAGGAGGGAACGACAGCCTGGCTCAGAGAAGCATTAAAGATGTCTGTGAAGACATCCTTGAGCTTCTCTGCACAGTCTTTCAACACACGACCAGGAATGTTGTCCGGGCCTGCAGCCTTGCGGGTGTTGATCCTGGAGAGTGTCCTCTTCACGCTGGCTGCAGACACACACGGGGGCTGGTCGTGGGGAGGTGGTGGAGTTTTTTGGGGCCGGGTGTCATTTCCTGCCTCAAACCGTGCAAAGAAGCTGTTGAGGTCATTGAGCAGGGTGATATTATTGTCACAGGTCTGTGGCAAGGGTTTGTAATCCGTGATGTTCTGGATGCCCTGCCACAGACTCCGTGTGTCCCTGCTATCTCTAAAGTGTCCGGTTATTTTCTGTGTGTATTTGTGTTTGGCTTTCCTGATTCCATGGGACAGGTTGGCTCTTGCTGCCCTCAGATGGGGGACATCCCCAGCTCTGAAGGCAGCGTTCCTGGCTCTCAACAGCCTGTGAACCTCCCCTGTCAGCCATGGCTTCTGGTTAGCCCTGGTGGTGATGGTTTTTGTGTGTGTGACATCACCAATGCATTTGGTGATGTAGGAGGTCACAGTATCTGCGTACTCCTCAATGTCAGTGTGATTGTTGTATGTGGCGGCCTGTTTGAACACTGCCCAGTCTGTTGTACCGAGGCAGTGCTGTAGTGCAGACGAGGCTCCCCTGTGGCCCCCCCTGCATCCGGTTCAGAGCCGGCCTAGAGACCTTTACACGGGGACTGTATGCCGGTCTGAGCACAACAGAGATGTGGTCAGAGAGGCCTATGTGGGGGAGGGGGTAAGCCTTGTATGCTCCCTTGTGTGTAGTGTAAACCATGTCCAAAATGTTGTTTCCCCTGGTTGGGAAATCAACATGCTGATGCATTTGTGGCTTGACAGTTTTGAGGTCTGCATGATTGAAATCCCCGGCAAGGATAAAAATCCGTCCGGGTGAGCAGTCTGTTGCTCGCTAATAGAGTTATACAACTCATACAGTGCCTCTCTTCTATCAGCGCTGTTCGGTGATGGGGGGACGTAAACAACCACTAGCAATATTGCCGTGATTTCACGCGGGAGATAAAAAGGCCGGCACTTCAGAATCATAAACTCCACTAGGGGTGAACAGTGTCTACATACCACCACAGCGTCCCGACAATAAGTGTCCCGAAGAAAAATTATTAAACCCCCTCCGCGGGATTTAACTCCGGGGACACCGCTAGCTCGGTCCGAGCGGTAGCATGTTAGCTCGTCCAGGCGCACCGCTGAGTCCGGGATGTTGTCATGGAGCCATGTTTCCGTAAAAACAAAAACACAGCACTCCCTCACGTCGCGCTGGGCAGCCCTCAGTCTGATGTAGTCCATTTTATTGTCCAGAGACTGCACGTTGGCGAGGAGAATGGATGGAATGGCCGGCCGGTGCGGGCTAGCCGTTAGCCTAGCTCTGATACCGCCGCGCTGGCCTCGCTTCTGCCTCCTCTCACACCGCTTGCGGCGTCTCCTCTCCGGGCGGGGGGCGGCAGGCGAGTCCGGTGTAGCAGCGTTAGCAGCATTAGCAGCAGGCCGGCGGAGTAGTCCGAAGCGCGCCAGCTTCTCCTCTAGTACAGTGTCCAGGGAGTTGTGCTGGCCAGTTCTGCCTATGTCCAGCAAGAACTGCCTACTGTACTTGTTAGAAAACACTGAAGACGAACAAGATAGACTAGACAAAGACGGTGAAAACACTACGCTATCGGCCGGACGAGGGGCCGCTGCGTCTTCACGCGCCGCCATCTTGGATCCAGGAGTATCTAATCATAAATCTAATCATTTCAACTTTATTCAGGTTCATATGAGTCCGGATTTATACCTGGTCTAGTCCTGGTTCACTTCTGATCTACAGCTATAGGCTTATGGTCTTGGAAACAGGTGTAATTGACTTATTGATCTGTACAAAGACCTGTTTTCGTCCTGGTCTAGTCCTGGTTGACTCCTGCTCTATATTCCTGGATGTGTTTAGGTTTATGGGGCAGTAGCAAATGTAATTGGGATATTGATCCATGCAAAGACCCGGTTTAATCCTGGTTTTTGTCCTAGTCCTGGTCTAGTCCTGGTTCTCATCTGGTCTATACCCCTACATGTGTTTATAGATGCATAACAAGTATAATTGAGTTACTGATCGGTACAGAGGTATGGTTTAGTCCTGGTTTAGTCATGGTCTAGTCCTGGTTTAGTCCTGGTCTAGACCTGGTTTAGTCCTGGTTTAGTCCTGCTATAGTTCTGGTTTAGTCCTGGTTTAGTCCTGGTCTAGACCTGGTTTACTCCTGCTATAGTCCTGGTCAAGTCCTGGTTTAGTCCTGGTTTAGTCCTGCTATAGGCCTGGTCTAGTCCTGGTTTAGTCCTGGTTGACTCCTGCTCTATATTCCTGGATGTGTTTAGGTTTATGGGGCAGTAGCAAATGTACAGTGAACCCTCGCTCTATCGCGGTTCACTGTTCGCGCAGTGTTCGCGCAATTTTTTTTTTTTTTCATTTTTTTTTTTTTTTTTATAGTATAACTTTTTTTATAGTGTAACATTGTGTTCTGCGTCCTGACTAGGACTAAACGTGGACTAAACCAGGTCTAGACCAGAACTAAACCAGGTCTAGACCAGAACTAAACCAGGTCTAGACCAGGTCTAAACCGCAGGTCTAAACCTGGACTGGCCCTGGACTAAAGTAGGACTGGACCAGGCCTAGACCTGGACTAAACCAGGATTAAATCACTCCGTGCGGCTCTTGCGTTCGTTTGTGCATTTTTGGTTTGTGGCTTGGGCTGAGAGCACGTAGTCCGGGCGCCGCGGTTCGATCTCGTGCTTGCAGCCCCGGTGTACGCGCGACACGTGCTGCTCTGCTACGGATTTGTCCACGATGAACCCCTCATCGTGGACAATTCCGTGACAGAGCAGCACGTGTCGCGCACTTCTCCAAGAGGTTGCTGCACGTCGCGTCCTCGCGTCCGCCGGGGCTCCCGGAGCCGTGTCTCCCCCCACGCGTCACTAATAATACATTTTGTTGAAAATCTATGAAAGTTTGAGTGTTTAAACTAGAGACAAATGTCAGAAAATGTTAATTCCAGTCTGAGATAAGTGTATAATGTGTGTGGTGAGGCGTTTAAAGCTATGCCTTTATTAGTCCCACAGAGGGGAAATTCCATTTCTGCATTTAACCCATCCTGTTATTAGGAGCAGTGATCAGCACATTACTGCGCCCGGGGACCATCTCCATGATCTTCTTGCTTCGGTTTGGTCAGGACCTCAGCTGGAGGATTTTACCTATGGTGCATGTTTTGGGTTGGTGGGGGAAACCGGAGTGCCCGGAGGAAACCCACCCAGACACGGGGAGAACATGCAAACTCCACACAGAAAGGCCCAGGCGACCCGGGGATCGAACCCAGACCATGCATGCAAACTCTACACAGAACACACACAGAAAGGTCTGGGCGACCCGGGGATCGAACCCGGAACCTTCTTGCTGTGAAGCATGAGCGCTAGCCACTTAGCTTACAGCCTTAAAACATGTAGAATAATTGTAAAATATATAATTGTCCTACTTCGCGGATTTCTCTTATTGCGGGTTATTTCTGGAACCTAACCCCCGCGATAAACGAGGGATTACTGTAATTGGGATATTGATCCATGCAAAGACCCGGTTTAATCCTGGTTTTTGTCCTAGTCCTGGTCTAGTCCTGGTTCTCATCTGGTCTCTACCCCTACATGTGTTTATAGATGCATAACAGGTATAATTGAGTTACTGATCGGTACAGAGGTATGGTTTAGTCCTGGTTTAGTCCTGGTCTAGACCTGGTTTAGTCCTGCTATAGTTCTGGTTTAGTCCTGGTTTAGTCTTGGTTTAGTCCTGGTTTAGTCCTGGTTTAGTCCTGCTATAGTCCTGGTTTAGTCCTGGTTTAGTCCTGGTTTAGTCCTGGTTTAGTCCTGGTCTAGACCTGGTTAAGTCCTGCTATAGTTCTGGTCTAGTCCTGGGTTTTGTCCTGGTTTAGTCCTGGTTTAGTCCTGCTATAGTCCTGGTTTAGTCCTGGTTTAGTCCTGCTATAGTCCTGGTTTAGTCCTGGTTTAGTCCTGGTCTAGTCCTGGTTTAGTCCTGGTCTAGTCCTGGTTTAGTTCTGGTCTAGTCCTGGTTTAGTCCTGCTATAGTCCTGCTCTATACCCCTGCTTGTGTTAGCTTTGTGGGGCAGTAGCAGGTGTAATTGTCTTATTGATCTGTACACAGATCCCTGACTCTTTTGTGATAACATTTATAGCGGCCTAATGACCACATTAATTACACTATTGAACGGCTAATTATGATTTGGCTAATTCACTGCGCACTAACAAGAGAGGGGGAAAGGAAACAGTAACAAACCTAAAGAAAATGTACACTTTATACTTTAAACTGAAGCCTTTGTCTGGACCAGACCAGGTGTAATTATAGTTTTAATTTAAAGTCCCAGTGTGTAGGATTCGTGGCGCATAGGTGGATAGTTGCTATTGCACTTTCTGTTTTAGCTACGGCAGACCTCGAGGGACCTTTTTTTTTTTTTTTTTCTCATGAAAACACACATTCCCGATCATGTACCATGACACTCTACACATCAAATGAAACCTTACAGTCTCCTCTTTTTGACTATGCAATTCATTTCCCTGCACAACTCCCGAGCACATGGGGCTTTTATACGGAAAAGTACAAAACGAGGTTAGCTTACCTTAGAATGCTTTGCACAGGTCAAACTCTGTATTTCACCATAGACTTGCTCTCAATTTGTCCGTAAGGATCCAGCGAATAAAATCCAGTAAAACAATTTAGTCCAAAACACGTGTTAGATCCATTACGACGTCTGATCCGGCAGCATGCTTGTGTTGTTTACCCAAAACCACGAGCCTTGCCGAAGGCGGAGCCCAAATGTCCTTCTGCGGCTCTCGTATTCAAAATGGCTGCCTCTGCATGGGGAAGATCCCCCTTTTATGTGACTATATCTAAGTCCAACAGAATACTTTGATTTCATGATGGAAGTGAAAAGGCTTGGAAAACAATGTATTTTTGAATGGGTATCTTCAATTTCAGTAATTAATTAATTGATTAATAAATAATAATAATATATATATATATATATATATATATATATATATATAATAATAATAATAAATAATAAATGATTAATAATCAGTAATTAACGGGTAAAAATCTTACACACTGTCCCTTTAAGACTTATTGTGTCTCTATTGAAATCACAGACGTTTATTAATCCTCTTCATGAAAAATCTATATCAGGATCACAGAGAAATATAGAGAGTAGAAGTATATGCATAGTCTACATCAGCACATTGACATTTGAACTGTTCTTTATACATGAGTATTATTAAACCAAGAACATTGAACTTGATCTTCAAAACTTTAAGACCAGAAAAGACTTGTGAAAGTTTGTGCAAAGATTGTGGGATGCAGAAAGAGAATGCTAACAGGAGCTGTCTGTGTATTGTAACCAGAGGCTGGTACTTGGGCATTATTAAGCTGCCGGTGTGAGGTTTGACTTTATTCTTGGGAGGTCCACACCAGCTTGTTTCCATGGAGAATGATGAGTCAAGATATCTCCATGGAGCAGGCAGGTGTGGAAGCTTCACCTGAAAAGTTACAGTGCTGTCTCCCCACATTCTCTAGGTCAATTGTTGGGTTTCAGGTGATGTCATAACATTCTAAAGGCCAATATTATTTAATAAATGGGGGGCACCTTAGATTAATATATTTAAAATATAAAATTATGTTGTAATAAAGTGAGTTTTAGGGTTTAGTCAGTAATTGAAAATACCAGGTGAAACATTTATGAATATATCTTTTGGATTGACAAAGTACAATGTTGTCAATAGGGAAAACTACGGACTATAAGCTTCATGGTTTGGGTGGTCCTGCGATTTATATATTCAAATATATAATTTCAGATGTTGGTTATTTTCACATTGACAGCTGTTAGAGGGCACTCTAAGCGTGTGTGCCAGTATCCATTATTCCTATTCTTTACAAGTTGATGTTTAAAAATGTAAAAGGTCGCCCAGACCTTTCTGTGTGTGTTCTGTGTGGAGTTTGCATGCATGGTCTGGGTTCGATCCCCGGGTCGCCTGGGCCTTTCTGTGTGGAGTTTGCATGTTCTCCCCGTGTCTGGGTGGTTTCCTCCGGGCACTCCGGTTTCCCCCACCAACCCAAAACATGCACCATAGGTAAATCCTCCAGCTTAGGTCCTGACCAAGCCGAAGCAAGAAGATCATGGAGATGGTCCCCGGCGCAGTAATGTGCTGATCACTGCTCCTGATAACAGGATGGGTTAAATGCAGAAATGGAATTTCCCACTGTGGGACTAATAAAGGCATAGCTTTCTTTCTTTTATAAAGACAACTGAGAAAGACTGAACACAAATTCTCCCAAAAAGAAAATCATGTTCTGCAGATTACAAGATGCAATTAGTGAAATATACAGCTGAAAACTGTAACCAAGCAGCAGAAAGAAAGTCTGGAGTAAGCGAGAAACTTGTGAGGGATTGGCAAAAAGCGGAAGATACTCTAACTGCAATGAAGAAAACAGCAAAAGTTCATCCCGGGCTAAAAGCTCGAAGGCCACAGCAGGAGGAACAAGTTCAAAAATGGGTGCTTGAACAACTGTTAATATGTTACGTTAACATACCAGACACCTGTTCAGCCTGTGGTGCTCTATTTTATTACTATTGTAAGAGCCAGTTAATGGGGAATTCATTAGAGAGTTATAATTTAGTTTAAACATTTATAAATATGCTTAATTTAATTTTAAGAAATTCATGATGATTATTATATTTCATAAGAATGCGTGAAAAGTCCCTCAGTCGTCCAGGTAGAATCCATGATAACAGGAGAAGTTCAATTTGTCAACTGGACAAAGTTTGTTTGGTTGAAAACGTTTCGCCGCTCATCCGAGAGGCTTCGTCAGCTCTAATAAGAATACTGGTAAGACACTTGCTTATATCTTGCTGTAGGGAGGAGCTACCTAGCTAACTACTTTCCGGAACTATCTCATTGGTTTCCGTCTTTTGTTTCTCTGGCGTCTAGCTGACGATCTCTATTCATCCCTACACGCCTGTTTTTCACACCTCTGGCCCTGACCTGGCTAGCCCCATTGTTTCCCTGTTTGTTTGATCTAGGCTTAATAATGGAATTGTAGATGGGATGCAAATTATGTCTTACTCCACCATTTCTGTTCAGAGAAGGATTCTCTTTTTTGACAAAAATAGCCTCTTTAACTCCCCTCTCAAACCAATTCTTTTCCCTCGCTAAGATCTGAACCTCACTGTCCTCAAATGAATGACCCGTGGCTTCTAGGTGAAGATATACGGCAGAAGACGGTCCACTCTGGCACGCCCGTCTGTGTTGGTACATCCTCTTGTGAAGTGGCTGTTTTGTTTCTCCAATATAGCGCTCACTGCAGTCTTCACTACACTGAATGGAGTAGACCACATTGCTTTGTTGGACAAAACACCGAGCCACAAACAAAGCAATGTGGTCTACTCCATTCAGTGTAGTGAAGACTCTAGTCTTCACTACACTGTCTAGGGGGGCGGCGCTGAAAACGCGCGGAGCCTGCATAAACTAAGCCACACAGACCGATTTTCTGGGCACAAAAAATAAAAAATAAAAATAAAAACACTAATCAGCGTGAGAAATGCCATGTGTGGCGTGTGCGCGTGTGAATACGTCGAATTGCGTGTGTCACACTCTCAATGCGTGAGCCTTGAGAGCCCTGCAACACAAGCAATCTGCTTCCGTCACAAACATGTCCTGGAATATGAAGAATGCACGAAACTAAGATCCGCATCCTCTTGCACATCTGCAGGGAACGTTCAAGTTGGCACTGCAACACAAAACACGACTCAGACGTAACTCAAAGACGTGTTTGCTAAGGGGACTGCCTACGACAAGAAAAGCAAACAGTGGATCGATATTACCAACACTGTTACTGTCCACTTAGCAAAAGACATGGAACCACTTCGTTAAACTTCTTTTATATTTTAAATAGTTGAATACTACCTTTTTTTTTGTATTTACCAGTTTCAATACTATTTATTGTTGCCTTAATGAAAGTTCAGTGGATAAAGAAGGCTTCACTTTGCAGTTACAGGGGACGTATTGTTTACATTGTAGTCAACTTAAAAAAGATGTTTTCAAGTTGCAAAACTTGCACAATAAAGCATTGTATATTTTGACCGCAACAGTCAACAGTCACCTCATTACAATTATGAGTGCCACTGTCACCTCAGCAGCATTTTGTGAGACCATTTAAAACTAGGGTTAATACTAGTCATTCTAAGCCAATTTATTGCAGTAATTATTCTCAAAATTATTAGGAAATGGGTTTAACAATGAGTCATGGATTTAAAAAAAAATACTGACAAATACCGTGACACCGATATAATTTAGAAAAATACCGTGATATAAATTTTTGGTCATACTACCCAGCTCTCGTGGTAGGGAGTATTATCTGTTACATAAGGGTGAGTTGTTATGCAGTTGTAGCGAGTATTATCTCCTCTGTCCCTCTATTGTCTGGTGCAGTGGTTGAGCAGGAGTGTCCATGATGGAGAGCAGTTGTCCATTGTCCTCCTGTCCCTCACTGTGACATGTCTACAGCTGACAGATCATGTGACCAGCTTTACAGATCACTTTGTCAATCCACCGAGTGTTTAAACTGTCTCACCACAACAGAGCTGATTCTGTTGGACTCTTCATTTGGCACCTAAAACATTCACCAAATACCATTTTATTAGAGGGAATTCTGTGTATTCATTAGTGGATTAGACAAGGCAACACTCTGAGTTTGAGACAAATAATTAGACACAAAAATGTTCAAGTCTTCATTTCCGTGTCCCATGTCAATTTTTGTAATATTGTGTAGTGTGTGTCCTACTGTATGGAATATGGTATGAATTATAAAATGTTGTAAACAAGATTAGCATACTAAATATTGACTATAAAGATTCCATTCTGACACATTTCAGCATTTGGCTAGGTCCCATCTTGAATTGAAAATGTATTTGAAATTGTTGTTACTTTCTTGTGGGCTGTCTTTCTGAAAATGTTTACTAAAACTATACCAGAGTACTACGATGACTAAGTGCATACTGTTGTTGTGTCCTTAGGCAGGACACTCAGCTTGCCTAATATGAGTTTGGGGTATGTGGAGCTGATGGTGCAGATTGGCAGCCTCACTTCCATCTGTCTCCCCAGAAGTAGCTACTGTCAAGAATATAAATCTATATTATATTATTAAATATCTATAATCTATAAATTGTTCATAATGTAGTCATAATTATGTTGGGTTCTACTGACCTCGGCATCTCAAAATTGATTCCCTGCTCTGTTATTGACAAATAACAGACTGATTTGCACAAGGGGAAATTACTGGACACAGTGTAACCCACACTTTAAAATATAATAACTAATAGCAAAAAATAAATATATTTACAGTAGTAAAAATAGAAAGAAACATCATTGCTCTCCTTATACAGCAGAACATCTCCATGTCCACAGCCAGAGATGATCTACAGAGCTACTGCTACGATGAGAATCAGAGACTTGGACTGGACTATATTACATTTATTGAATGAAAAATACAAACAAATAAACTACTCTCATCTAGAATTCTCTCTCTCTATCCCTGCAGGACCCCCCTCTCCCCCTCAAGACCTGGTGTACTCTCTGAAACAATCAACGCTGGTGTTGGAGTGGGCACCCCCTGCTGACAGTGGGGGGAGAGCAGACCTGTCGTACAGTGTGGGCTGTAGGAGGTGTACCCCCGGGCGATGCGACCCCTGTGGCGCCAGTATCGGCTTTGTGCCACAGCAGATTGGCCTGACAGAGAGGACGGTTACCGTGGTGAACCTGTTACCAAACACTAACTACAGCTTCACCGTGGAGGCGCTCAACGGAGTCTCAGAGCTTCTGCCCAAGAAGAGGTTCTACACCCAGGTCAACGTGTCCACCAGCCTGCCCGGTGAGAGCTGCTTTACACTGGACTGCTGTTGGTTTTAGGGAAGCACCCATCCAGCTTTTTCAGTTCCCATACCGATTTCATTACTATAGCTTAACCTGTCGATTCCCATTATCAACCAATATCAGAGAAGAGACTGAAAACTGTGTTTAATGCCTTTAAATCAAAATTAAATAAGACAAACTGATCCATATGCCTTATGTAACTGTTATTTATCTCTCAAGTAACTACAGAACAACTTTGTAAATAAAGCTTATATATTCTTAGACTTTTGGGACTGACTACGACCAGTAAATTGTCTTAATACATCAGCATGTATGCCAAACCAGTATACCAACTGAACAATGTTTCAAAGCTGATATCCGATCCTGCAATTTTTTTAGTAATGGCGTTGATATCAGACAGGATTCATATGGTTTTGCTAGGTTTCAGATAAGGTTGCACAGATACAATACAGGTATCAGTTATTGACACCAGTACTGACAAATTTGGATTGGATATCGGCTTCCATTGATGTAATTATGAATTTTCTGATTGTTTCAGAATGTTTGAACTTTCATCATTCTGTAGCGAGATAAATAACAGTATCAGGATCAATTTTGTCTTATTCTATTTTAGTTTGAAGGAAATCAGTCTCTGCACTGGTATGGCGGCACAGTAGCTGAGTTAGCGCTCATGCTTCACAGCTAGAAGGTTCTGGGTTTGATCCCCGGGTCGCCCAGGCCTTTCCGTGTGTGTTCTGTGTGGAGTTTGCATACATGGTCTGGGTTCGATCCCCGGGTCGCCTGGGCCTTTCTGTGTGGAGTTTGCATGTTCTCTCCGTGTCTGGATGGGTTTCCTCCGGGCACTCCGGTTTCCCCCACCAACCCAAAACATGCACCATAGGTAAATCCTCCAGCTGAGGTCCTGACCAAACCGAAGCAAGAAGATCATGGAGATGGTCCCCGGGCGCAGTAATGTGCTGCCCACTGCTCCTAATAACAGGATGGGTTAAATGCAGAGAAGAATTTCTCCTGTGTGAGATCAATAAAGTTGCTTTCTTCTTTCTTCTATCAGTCGAAATCAGAAGATGCTTAAAATCGGTATTGGAACTGTTAAAGCTGGAATGGCACATACCAAGTTTCGGATCAGGCTGCAGGCCTTTAGTCCTTGATCGGTGATGGTGTCTTAGTTGACCAAAAGGTGTATGAGTTTTATTTCGATTATCGAGTGAGTGAGTGAAGATTTGGTACTTTTACTTCTTAAGTTTAAGTTTATTTATTTAAATGGGACAGCATGTATTAATGAACAGCTAGGGCTGTAAATACACAAGATTTAGCTCAAGGCTAGTTTCCATCTGTAGTCCCACAGAACAGGGGTGAAAGTCGATAAAACAAGGTACAAAACATGTAAAGACCAACAATGAAAACAACAGAAGCAGTGACAGAATCAAAGCAGCACAACAGTTTTACAAGGATTTTGAGTTAATAGATCTAATACAAAAGTGCTTTTAGTTACATGAGGTAGTTTAGTAGTAAAGTGCTTTAGTTACATGAAGTAACACGATGTGATACTTTTAATTTTACTTGAGTATTTTTTTTATTTTTTATTTTTTGCTCCAGTATCTGCACCTTTACTTAAGTAACAAAATGAGTAGTTAAGTTGGTGATCAGGTGAGTGAGCTGAAGATTTGGTATTTTTGGGCAGATTAAACTCAACTCAACAAGTTTAATCAGTATATAAATACTTTGTTTCCTAGTGCTTTTTTCCTGCCTAAATACTCATTTTTGCATGAGCTCCCCCTGCAGGCGTAGTCTTGTGAGTGCAGTTTGAGTCAGATACACATGAACCGTGTCAGTTCTCAGAGTGCACAGTTTGGAGCGTGGTTTTAAGGGCATGTACGTCAAATCCGGCACGACGACTGCTGTCCCATTTCTTTTTTGTCCCATGCACAGTTAACACGTGGTCTGAAGACCGCAGTCGTTTCCATGGAAATCGGGGCGTGGACCAACTGCGTGAAAAAGCACACTTCGCGCACTCATATATCCCAGCATGCACCGCGCTACTTCTTCTACGGGAGAAAATGGAGTCGGCGGCTGCATCTGGTAGTTGCAAGACCTGTCGCATTTCGCCGACGCCCATGCGGTTCGCGGACTGCACTCAGGGCTGAGCAAGTATGCACAGTCTTGACTGCAGTCTGAGCCCCCTTAAAACCACGCTCCAAACTGTGCACTCTGAGAATTGAGAAATAAGGAATATTTTTGAGAGCTTTTGCCATGCCCCCTTTTTATTCAACCAGTTGATCAGCAGGACAGGTCTTTAGTCCAACAAGAATTTCTTTAGTGGACGACAGGCCTAGTTTCAGACGTTATAACATTCTCTAGGCCAATATTATCACAGAATATCACAGCTCACAGTAAGGAGGGTTCGAATAGGCCTAACATGCATGGTCACACATCTATCTGAAGGCAGCAAGAACCAACCTGTCCCGTGGCATCAGGAAAGCCAAACACAAATACACACATAAAATAACAGGACATTTTAAAGACAGCAGGGACACACGGAGTCTGTGGCAGGGCATCCAGAACATCACGGACTACAAACCCCCGTCACAGACCTGTGACAGCAACATCACCCTGCTCAATGACCTCAACAGCTTCTTTGCACGGTTTGAGGCACAAAACGACACAGAAAATTCCACACCTCCCAACAACCAGCCCCTGTGTGTGTCTGCAGCCACTGTGAAGAGAACACTCTCCAGGATCAACACCCACAAGGCTGCAGGCCCGGACAACATCCCTGGTCGTGTATTGAAGGACTGTGCAGAGGAGCTCAAGGATGTCTTCACAGACATCTTTAATGCTTCTCTGAGCCAGGCTGTCCTTCCCTCCTGCTTCAAAACCACCACCATCGTTCCTGTGCCAAAGAAGCCCACTCCAGCCACTTTTAATGACCATCCCCCTGTTGCACTGAACCCCATTATCATGAAGTGCTTTGAACGGCTAGTCATGGCACACATTAAATCCAGCCCCCCCCCCCCCCCCCCGAGGATGCAATCTGCTCTGCTCTTCACCCAGCCCTCACCCAACTGGAGAATAAGAACTCATATGTGAGAATGCTGTTCATAGATGTAAGAGCCAATTTATGTGTGTTTTATGCGTGGCCGCCATTTTATGAGTTCTATGTGTGTGGCGGACATCTTATGAGTTTTCCAAGTATCTGCTTTCTCATTGGACGTCGGTCCCGCTTTGATGTTAGAAAACGCGTCCTGATTGGTTCGCTTTGATCCTTTATTCTTTGATCTTTTATCTTTGATTCTACCTGGTATATATTCAGACGTAGGGAACACACGGCCCACAGACACAGAAGGCTCAAGACACAGAAGACTCAAGACACAGAAAGACAGAAGACACCACACCAAGACACACACATATACACACACAGGAAGAAACGACTACGCTACGTAAGGATAGAAGCCGCGGTCTGGTGGCCAGGAGGATACCCCGAGACCACAGATACTTCAAGCCGAGAGATGACGGGGTGTTAGGACGTCCTGGACCACAGAAGCTACACAGTCTTTTGACCGTCGCGTAATAGTCACGTAAGAATGTAACACTGGACGTCAAGTAGCACCGTCAACAACGAAACATAGGGTGAGTCCTGTCGGGAGCCAAGAAGTACAAGAAAGCCCGGTCTCCCAGTGACAGGCAGGAACTCACCACTATACGACACGCAAGGACGCCAAGAAGGACATCACAACACATACAGAGCCTCACACAACACGCATAGGAAAACCACAAGCCTCAGAAACTCCTCTTTCCATTTCCTTCTTTCTTTATTCACCTTATTTTTATCAACTCTGTATGACCTTCACTTTAGTCAAGATAGAAAAGACAAACTTTTGATTCAAGACTCTTTATTTTACGTTACGTGACGCGTCGGAAAGAAACTTCAAGAAACACCGAGGCCGAGGCTAGTGAGTCGGTTCGCTGCACTCACAATAGATTTCACTTCAACATTCAACACCATAATCCCACAGCAGCTCATCACCAAACTGGACCACCTGGGGCTTCAGACCTCACTGTGTAATTGGCTGCTGGACTTCCTTAGTGAGAGGCCACAGGCAGTGCGGGTCGGCAGAAACACCTCGAGCTGCATTAGACTGAGCACAGGAGCCCCCCAGGGCTGTGTGCTCAGTCCGATGCTCTTCACTCTGCTGACCCACGACTGCACACCGACCTTCAGCACCAGTCACATTGTGAAGTTTGCGGACGATACGACGGTCTCATCTCTAATAACGATGAGTCAAACTACAGGAGTGAGGTGAGCCTTCTGACCCAGTGGTGCAGCGATAACAATCTCCTTCTTAATGTTGAAAAGATCAAGGAGATTGATATTGACTTCCGGAGAGGCCCCACCCAGCACCCCCCACTGTCCATCAACGGTGCTGCTGTAGAGAGGGTGAGCAGCACCAAATTCCTGGGGGTGCACATCAGTGAGGACCTCTCCTGCGGACAGCAAACACTGCATCACTGGCAAAGAGGGCTCAGAAGCGCCTCTATTTCCTCCGCAAACTGAGGAGAGCTGGAGCCCCCCCACCCACCATGACCACCTTCTACCGAGGCACCATTGAGAGTGTTCTGACCAGCTGCATCACTGTGTGGCACGGGAGCTGCACTGAACAGAAGAGGAAAGCCCTGCAGCGCATAGTGAATGCAGCTGGGAGGATCGCTGGTGTCTCTCTCCCCTCCCTCCTGGACATTTTTAACACCCGGCTCACACACAGAGCGTCCGGTATTGTGGGTGACCAGAGCCACCCCTCACACAGCCTCTTCAGCCTCCTGCCCTCGGGGAGAAGGTACCAGAGTCTTCGGGCCCACTCCACCAGACTGTCAAACAGCTTCATCCACCAGACTGTCAAACAGCTTCATCCACCAGGCTGTCAGGAAGCTGAACTCTCACCTTACCTGTCTCCCACTCCTTCCCCTTCTCTCCATATTGGCATAACCTGTACTCCATAAAAAGACAGATCACTCTAGACACTTTAAAAAAAACTGCTGCTAAGGACTACTGTTGCACTATTGCACATTTACTACTGGAATTTTACTACTGTTGTACGGTTGTTTACTCCTGTTATTGCACTAGAATTACTACTGTTGCACATTTATTTTTATCTTTACTTTCAATGCACATTCTATTGCACATTACCATTTCACTGCTGTATCTTCCATTGCACATTTTTGATGCACACTGCACATTTTGGACATGTAAATAGGTATTTATTTATTTATTCTGTTGCACTGCTTTCAGATCTGAGATTTTATTTTTTAGATTTAGATTTTGTTGTGTTTTGTCTTTATATTGTATTTTGTACACTGTCTTTTTGCACTACCTGGCCAGAGAGAAACGAAATTTCGGTTCACTGTATGTTGAACACATATGGCAGAATTGACAATAAAGCTGATTTTGACTTTGATCTTTTTGATCTTTGGATGACATTTAAAGGGATATGCCACCCGCAGGTCAAATTTGGGCATCTCCCCACAGTCCAGAGACTAAAATAAGTGGTGGAAAGCGTTTTTCTGGTGACCCAGCCATTGTCCGAGGCAAGCTCTCCGTGTTGATTTGCACATTTATTTGCACTCGATATGAATGCGCACTACACAGAAAGTAATTGGGAAAAGCATCGAGCAAATTAATTCCTTTTGGCCGAAATCTTTCTCTGGCGACGTTAGACTCCAGTCTAACGCGGAGTAGCTGCAGATACCGCGGCGGTCAGTGCTGACAGACTCAGACAATGGCTGGGTCACCAGAAAAACGCTTTCCATCACTTATTTTAGTCTCTGGACTGTGGGGAGATGCCCAAGTTTGACCTGGGGGTGGCATATCCCTTTAAAACCTCTTTAAGTGATGTTTTTAATGAGAGAACAACATTATAACATGGTAGAAAACATTATAACATGGTAGAAAGCATACTGTAATACTCCTTTAACTTACAGATGAGATCATTTGACTTTCCCGAACATAAAAAGTGAATTGCTCTTTTATTTCTCCGGTCTGGTTCTGTACTTAACCCAAACATTTGAGGCAAAGTAGGTCAGAGGCTTTCAGGGAAGATGATGAAGTTAATTAACCAAACTAGGTCTAGTCACTGCTCCACTGTCTGTTCTTATAATATACAATCTGTATCCTCATCTTTTTATGTCTTTTTTGCCATGTGTTAAGCCAAAGTTTGAATAGTGAAGGAAGACACTTTATAAATAGACAAAGTTTTTCTTATCACAAGGTTTCATGCATTTTTCATGGTTTGAGCAGAGAGAAAGTTACAACCACGCTTAAAAGTCCACAGCTCACTTAGCACAGTTGACCCAAATTTGGAGCAATCTGTGAGGCTAGAGTAGATTTGAAAAGTTGGTTTTAAAAATCTCCCGAGTGGGTATAGTACAGAGGAGGGACAGATAGAGCAGAGGATGAAGAGCAGAGGGTCAGATGTGGTAGTGGAACGTAACAAAGTAAAAGTAGTAAAGTGCTGTACTTTATACATTACAAGTAGACTAGTAGAGTAGAGAAGAGAAGTAGAGAAGTAGACTTTCTGCTTCTGTACTTTCTACTCCACTACATTTTTTTTAAACAGGACTGAAAAGTAAAAGTATTTTTAATATAGTTTGAGACCTGCTGAAAAGGCTGAGGGTGTCACGGTGAAACAGAGGGAGGACCCAAAATGCAGTACTGCTGTTATTCACTATAACAAAGAATATCCAAAAATCCAAAAATAGAAACTGACAAGACATGACAAGAAACTCAAAACTACAAATGTCAAAATAAAACACCAAGGGAACACTAAAGGAACAAGACACACCAAAATATGGAAAAATAATGACTACAAAACATGAACCATGACTGAGGGTTTATTTTTCACACTTTTAAAGTTTGAACAAACAAAAATATGCAAATAAAAACAGCTAGAAGAAAACAATACATTGTTCCTATTGAACAAAATTCAGCTCAAATATGTATCAAAATCATCACCTTTGAAGCTTTATTAGATCTCAAAATCTGCACAAAACACTTTTACTTTTTACTCTTTAAGTACATTTTAAACTGTACTTAACTTGTTTTATATAATACTTTTATTTTTACTTCTTGGTTGATTTGAGCTTTATTTAGTTATTTTTTCAGTTGTTTTTTCCAGTAACATTGAAACCTCTGGGACACACATCGGCCATAATAATAAAAAGGCGAAGTGAAAGTTGTGTGATTGCTGCTGTAGCTGCAATCAGTGTGTGCTCTGATCTGAGCCGGTTAAAGGCACATTCTGTACTTTTCCAGAAGAGGACCCTTGATTAAAAGCTGAAGGAGTTTGTTTATTACATGATCTGCATTTTGGCATAAATCAGCTCCTGTTTAGCACCAGGAAATATCAAGTGTTTTGAAAAGAAAGAAGCAAGTTGTTTTTGAGGGAGTGAAATCATTCATCTTCTTCCGTTTACTCCATTTCTGGGTCGTGGGAGCAGCAGTCCAAGCAGATCTGCCGCCCAGAACATAATGCACCCCCATGAATCCTCCCACAGGTGGTGGGTCCACATCACAACTGGCTTTGATGTACTTCTGCCATGTCCACAGATACTGGGGGCGAGGTGGGGTTAAAGGGATATGCCACCCCCAGGTCAAACATGGGCATCTCCCCACAGTCCAGAGACTAAAATAAGTGGTGGAAAGCATTTTTCTGGTGACCCAGCCATTGTCCAGGTCTGTCAGCACTGACCGCCGCGGTATCTGCAGCTACTCCGCGTTAGACTGGAGTCTAATGTCGCCAGAGAAAGATTTTGGCCAAAAGGAATTAATTTGCTCGATGCATTTCCCAATTACTTTCTGTGTAGTGCGCATTCATATCAAGTGCAAATAAATGTGCAAATCAACACGGAGAGCTTGACTTGGTCATTTTGGGTTGGAACTATTTTTCAGTGCGGAAAAAAACAGACAAAGCACACACCACGCTGCGTAACAGGGGAACTCCCTTCCTGGTGCGTAACAGGGATTCCCCTGTCAGCGTGGTGTGTGCTTCGTCTATCTTTTTCCGCACTGAAAAATAGTTCCCACCCAAAATGACCAAGTCAAGCTCTCCTTGTTGATTTGCACGTTTATTTGCACTCGATATGAACAGAAAGTAATTGGGAAAAGCATCGAGCAAATTAATTCCTTTTGGCCGAAATCTTTCTCTGGCGACGTTAGACTCCAGTCTAACGCGGAGTAGCTGCAGATACCGCGGCGGTCAGTGCTGACAGACTCGGACAATGGCTGGGTCACCAGAAAAACACTTTCCACCACTTATTTTAGTCTCTGGACTGTGGGGAGATGCCCAAATTTGATCTGGGGGTGGCATATCCCTTTAAGTGTCTTGCCCAAGGACACAACAGCAGCACTCATCTGTGGGAGCTGGGATCAGTTCTGAACTGACGAAGCCCCTCGGATGAGCGGCGAAACGTTTTCGACCAAACAAACTTTGTCCAGTTGACAAATTGAATTTCTCCTTTTATCATGGATTCTACCTGGACGACTGAGGGATTCTTCACGCATCTTAAGAACAACTACGAGCCTAACATCTTTGTTCTGAATGTTACAAGAGTTTTGGAGAGGAGATGTCTTCAGCGTTTGAGAGACACATGATACAACTATTTGGATTGATGGAGGAAACCCACCAAAACACGGGGAGAACATGCAAACTCCACACAGAAAGGTCTGGAAATTGAACCGTTGCCACCATTATGATATTATAGAGCAGAGAGGAACAGATAAGTGTGTGATTGTTGCAGATATAGGCCCGGACATATCTCGGGGGTTATTTTGGAGTATATTAGGTGTTTTACAGTAGCAGGAGCAGCCTGTGAGCAGCGGAGACAGTGCATATGAATGAACAGCTGCAATTACACTGCAAATATGCAAGATTAGAGCAGATAATGTACACCTGCTGTCCCTGTAGGCAGGTTACACACAACGCTCTTATGAAATCTTACAAAGTCATTCACAGAACAGTAGGACCACAGTCTCTCTGAAGAGGACATGTGCTCTGGGATTTCCTCTGAGACCTGCAGTGTTCTTGCGGGGGTTTGGAGGTCAACAGTGACTCCCACACCTCTGGGTACTGAAGAAAATATCATTAATTTTTTCCATAGACTTTCCAAAAATAATAATAAGTTTGAAAGCTCAGAGCTAATTAGCTCTGTGGTAACTAATGACCACAAGACCTTATGTAAAATCTGTTTCTGAAACTTTACAAACCCACAAATCATTGAAGCATTTTACTGAATCTTGCATTTGAAATGTTATTTTTGATTTTAAACAACCGTGTTATGGATATTAGTTAGCATGTTGCTGTTTAGCCTCTATGTCTATGTCTTTGAACTCTTAATATTTGATATTTTCTATGGGAAATCTATTGGAATGAATGGAAAATTTACTTCCAAACTTGAAGTATGAGTCATGGAATTGCATAAGCAAGATCTGATGATAAACTAAAGATAGTGTTGTTTTCAATGGCTTGTGCTCATTGGGCCTAAAAAGTATTATTTTTTTCTTCATTACTTCCTGAGGAGTGGTCTAGCCCCACCCACCATGTAAAAGTCAGAAACGTGCAGCACATGGCCAGTGCTGACCAGTCAGATTGCTAGCAGCTAGAGCGGTGCTGGTGTGGGCTCAGAGTGGGGCTACGCTAAATCTTTTAACCCGATCTTTGTGAAAGCTCTGCATGCCCTTTCAGCTGAACACAGGCAGTCTGAATGAACACAAAATACATTTACGTATACGGTGTCCTATGGGAGGATATTTTATGGGCCAGAGCTCCCAGGAGCTGCAGTACCTAAGGCAGCCACTAGTCAATATTACACTGGGAGAGAGGGGGGTGTCTTCTTATTTGAGCTCCATGGCGATTATGGGATGTATTATAGAGTGTATTATCAGTTATATTTCGGTAGTATGAGAGTGGACTCAGACTCTAGAAGTGAGATGTGTGCTGGGATTTCCTGTTACCACATCTCCCCTTTAGAGACAAGATTCTCTACCCCATTGTACAGAGTTTTTATGTGGATATTATCAGGTGTATTACAGTATCACAGCGACAGGACCGGACCACACAGCCCTACAGTTTTTATAAAGGATAATATCATGGTGTATTCCAGTAGTAGCAGCAGACCGTGCAGTTGGAGAGTGGATTCTGGCTCTAAAGGTGAGACATGGTTGGGGATTTGCTGTGACATTTAAACTTCTGTCAGTCTGTGCCTCTGCTCAGGGACAGCATCGCATGGAAAAAGGAAATGTTATATTGATATTTGACAGCGACATCATGCTGGGGGTGTTCTACAGGTATGTGTATGGCGTAATGTTCAGCAGTTACCATGGTGACACAATGCACACTTCAGCAAACACTGGCAAAAACACAAAATCAACTCACCTGTTGCAGTTCCAGCTATGTCAGTTCTTTATGGTCAGATTCAATTAAAGATTAGATTAAAGTCTAACAAACATCATACTTAATATATTTTTTGGGTGATATGTCCCCTTTAAACCTATACTGTCTCAGTGGACATTATCTTGACATTATCAAGTCTTGGTTCATATAATCTCTGTGTCCTTATTTCACCTCTTCTTTCTCTTCTCTTCTCTTCTCCTCTCTCTCTCTCTCTGTTTTTCTCCCTCCATCTTTCACCTGCTTCCCCGTGTGGTCTGATCATTTGTGTTTCTGCTGAGTAAACAGAACACAGCGCTGCTATAGATCCACACACAGGCTTAAATCATGTAATATGGATCTGTCTGTGTTTGGCCTGTTTAAATAAAGGCTTACCATGGCAACAGACTAATGTTTACCATAGCAACAGGCCAACATTTACCATGGCAGCAGACGGTGAGAAAGAAGAGTAAGGATCAACACAAAGTGGAGTGATTTAGTGCTTTATCAGATTGTGCTGTCACAGATAAAAGACTTGTTAAAGACTAATGTTAAAGCGGTGGAGATTTTAAAGGGCTCATTCTGCACTATTTTCTGTTGTTGTTTCCTCATCACAAACAGGCCTGGAGTTATGTTTTGTTTCATTCACACATGTTCACAAACCCTGCAGATTTAGGCTGCGTTCTTCCCTCAGACAGAAAACACTCTGTTCCACCTTATAATGTCATGTGGTAATACAGGAAGTGCTCCACTCTGTTTTTTAAACTCCACTACACTAGAATCATTTAGATCATTTCAGCCCTGGAGTTGCCAATCTCTATGGAACAAAGGGTAAAAGGCGTTGTTAACTTGAAAACTACCACCACATGACATCACAAGGTGGAACAGAGCATTTTGAGCTCTGGAGATCTCTAGTTGGAGCTGTGATGCACCTCTTGGATGCTGTGGACGAAAGTTGGAGAAAAGTGTGTATATAAAGTGTGTGTATAAAAATAAAAAAAATGTGCTCCTCACTTTCCACGGTGGTTGGTCTTTCACTCTCATCCAGCTCGGGTCCTCTACCAGAGGGCTGGGAGCTTGAGAGTTCTGCGCAGTATCTTTGCTGTTTCTGTACTGCACTTTTCTGGACTGAGATGTCTGATGTTTTTCCTGGGATCTGTTGTAGCCACTCCTCCAGTTTGGGGGTTACAGCCCCAAGTGCTCCGATCACCACGGGCACCACTGATGCCTTCAACTTCCAGGCCTTCTCCAGTTCTTCCTTGAGCCCCTGGTATTTCTCTAGTTTCTCGTGTTCCTTTTTCCTGATTTTACCATCACTTGGTATTGCAATGTTCACCACCACGGCTCTGTTCTGTTGCTTATCCACCACCACTATGTCTGGTTGGTTCGCCATCACCATTCTGTCAGTCTGTATCTGGAAGTCCCACAGGATCTTGGCTCGGTCATTCTCCGCAACCTTTGGAGGTGTTTCCCACCTTGACCTTGGGGTCTCCAGCCCGTACTCTGCACAGATGTTTCTGTACACTATGCCCGCCACTTGGTTGTGTCGCTCCATGTATGCTTTCCCTGCCAGCATCTTACACCCTGCAGTTATGTGCTGGACTGTCTCAGGAGCCTCTTTGAACAGCCTACACCTTGGGTCTTGTCTGGTGTGGTAGATCTGGGCCTCTATTGCTCGGGTGCTCAAGGCCTGCTCCTGTGCAGCCAGGATGAGGGCCTCTGTGCTGTCCTTCAGACCAGCCCTCTCCAGCCATTGGTAGGATTTCTTGATATCAGCCACGGTTATGTTTCGGTGGTACTGTTGCACTGTCACCGTCAGACGGCAAAAGTTTCACTTTTTCTTTCCCCTCTGGCATCGGATGGCCTGGACGCCTGAACAGAGCACTGTCGATGTCAGAGTCACAACGCACTGATGCCTGATGACTTGTATCACATGTAAACTTAACACCCTGACGCGGCGGTCTGAACGCAGCTTCATAGTGCAAGATTACTCAGATATGTGAGAATGAAACAAAACTCACAAAACTCCAGGTCTGTTTTTGGGCAATAACAATATTCTAACATGGCTTAGAGCTCACAAGTCAAATTTGGGTAGTATAGGACCTTTAAGATTTAATCAACCCTAGCCATACCAGTTCTAAGCAGGGCAGGACCTGGTCAGTGCTTAGATGGGAGACCAAAAATGTTGTTGTGTCCTTTGTCCTTAAGACATTTCACCCACATTGCCTCGTATGAATGTGTGTTGGTGGTCGGAAGAGCAGATGGAGCAGAGCTGAATTTCCTGGTAGCACTTTCCTTAATCCTCTGTTGGATCTGGAGGTCAAAAATGATCCAAACATGCACCGCCCCTCCCAATGCCCTCCCTCCTCCCTCCCTTTCTCTCTCAGTTGCTCTCTTCTTCACATATTCCTTTTCTCTCATTTCCATTTTGTCCCCCGTCTCCCTCTCTCCTGTCTCATTCTCATACTATTTTTTCCCCATGTTGCTCCTCTTATTTCTTCTCTCTCTCCCTCTTTCTCTGTCACTTTCCTTACCCTATCCCTCTCCTTTCTTTCTCCCCATATTTGTCTTCTCTTTCTCTCTGGTTCTTCTCCCCATATTCCTTGTATTTCTCCTGTCTCTCTTTTCGCTTTCCTTTCTGTCTCTCTCCTTTCTCCCTCTCTCCTCTGTTTTTCTCCTCTCCCTCTCTATTTCTCCTCTCTCTCTTCTTCCTCCCCTCTTTCAAGCATGCCTGAGACTTAAAGACCCCTGTAGCCCTCTGTGTGGCTCTCTGCTCTGGGACCACTCGATAAAACCACATTTCAGTGAACACATAGAAGCATTTCCGAAGGAGATTTAAAACTTCAAATTGGTTTTAATGAGACTCTTTTCAGGTTTGTAGTGAACGCTGGATACGATTGTGAACCCGCTAAATGCACATGACCCAGAATGGTTACATATTTGAAAACTGAATGTTGGTTTAAGGTTATTTTTGGAACTTGTGGAGAGTGTGAAATAGAGAAAATCTTCAAGAAATGAACTACTCTGGTTAGTCTAAAATCTGGTTTAATTTGGTGTAGCCTGAGAATAAGTCGAACAAAATGTCGACAAAGAGGCCATAGACCAGGGGTGTCAAACTCATTTTGGTCCGGGGGCCGTATCCATCCTACTTTGATTCCAAAGGGGCCGGATCAGAAAACTCATTGCATATATACCCCAAAAATAGCAATAAGTCCAAATATTTGTGCAGAGAAACGCAAATCTATTACAGACGTCTTTTTTATTTGATTAACTCTTTCTTTTACAAAATTATAATATTATGAACAACCTGAAACTTTAAGAAAAATGCAATTTCAACACTATGTTTTAACATTAACTTGTTTGCATTTCACTGAATTCAGTCATGCTTTCTTTTTGCTCCTGAAACTTGGCATCTTTTAGCACAAGTGCATCAGTATCAGGCCCATGTCCTGAGGAGCTGCCAACTTCAGAATGTCATTCACGTGTTTGTGTGTTTGCTTTGAGCTTGAGTTAGTTTTATTCATGTTCATTACTGAGAAAACCTGCTCACAGAGGTAGGTAGTCACGAACATGCAAAGCAGAAAAAACAGCGCAGAAAATTACCAATATTTTAATAGAAAATGAAAATATAATTAAAATATTTGAATAGAAAATCAGCCGAGGGCCAGATTAAAGGTCTTGGAGGGCCGGATCAGGCCTCCGGGCCGCATGTTTGATACCCCTGCCATAGACTGTATATAAATGGACATAGCTAACCTGTTACTCGCTGCGTTCCTAATAGGAAGTGAGCGTGAGTGCACTTCCAGCTCCATTGTCTTACTTTGTATTGAGAATCTGTTGCCCCTCTCTCTGTAGCTGCTACTGTCAAACTCCTCGTTTTTGTCTTAAAATGTTCATATTAACCCGCTCTACATGATCCTGGTGTTTTTATTCTACTATTTTGTCCGTAAATCACGATATGAACATTATTATAGAAAAATCAGACGCCTTCTTTCCCTCATTCCTAATATGAAACTCGTCTCTAAATTCACTCCTATAACTGCAGCCTCTGCAGCTGGCTCCTCTCAACATGGAGGAGCAGCGCCTCTACTCCGAGCCCCTCCCGTGTGACTGAGTTCCTCACCCTATCGCTAAGGGAGCGCTCAGCCACTCTGTGGAGGAGAGTGTATCTGCGATCAAGCTGCCGAAATGAGTTTCCTCTGGAGAGGAGGTTGTATGTGTTCATTTAAGATAATTGAATGAAGTTCTCTAACTTTTCTAGTAGACCCAGAACGTTCCATAGTATGACATTAAATGTTTACATAGAGACAAGCAGGTAACCCATTTACAGGTCAGCTCTGTGGAGAAGCAAACCCACTCAGAGTAAGAATTGTAGGTATTATTTAACAAGAAAAACTAAAGCAGAGTAAAGGCAGGCTGTGGAATTTTGCAACAAACATGCAGAGAAACTATAGTGCAGGTTTAAATAGGTTGCGTGAAGAGTCCCTCAGTCGTCCAGGTAGAATCCATCCTCATCCGAGAGGCTTCGTCAGAACTGACGAAGCCTCTCGGATAAGCGGCGAAACGTTTTCGACCAAACAAACTTTGTCCAGTTGACAAATTTAATTTCTTCTTTTATCACGTTTAAATAGGTCCAATATTTCTTTTTCTTTTTTTTAAGCTTTTCTGACATTTTTTGGTTGTGGTCAAATATACCGAGAAAAGGATGGTCAGTGCGCGTGTATGTGAAACGAAAGCCAGTCCAGTCTAAAGCACGGTCAGAAGTGTAAGGCTCAGTTGTGATTAGAACAAGTGTCACTAAGATGGAGGGACAGGCAGAAAATGGAACTCAAATGACTCTAAGAATAGTCAGAGAAAAGAGAGATGGCGATATGAGGGTGAAAGAAAGAGATGAAGAGAGAAATGGAGATATGGAGAGATGAGAGGAAATGAGTGAGTATAAAAAGACTGGAACAAAGCTAAAATTATAGTCTACATTACACGGAGTCATAATGAGGTTGAGGAGATGTGAGGTTAGATATCTGTCATCTGTACATGGTTTTGAATTATAAAGGTCAAATCACTTATTATATAGGCCTACTATTTGTAGTCCACCTAAAATATAGGAAATAAGTGTTCCTTACTAACTCTAAACTACAATAAATATATATAGAAATCAAATTGCTTACAGCTCTAGTTAGGGCTGGGCGGTATACCGCTTCATACCGAATACTGGTGTGTTTTTTTTATGATACAGTGGTACCTCACCTTACGAATGACCCAACAAACGAAAATTTCAAGTTACGAAACGCCTTCACGGTAAATTTTTGTCTCTAGATACGAATGAAATTTCAAGTTACGAAACGCGAAATCTCAAAAATTCAAATAATGCGCGCTCAGCCACACATATTATACGCTTTTCTCAGACTGGATTTAAACTTTTCTCACATTTGTCTCTGTTTAAACACTCAAACTTTCATAGATTTTCAACAAAACGTATCAATATTGAAGTGTGGGGGGAAGCGGGATGGGGGAGAAGACTGCGCGGACACGTGTGCGCAGCATGACCCGGCGCGGGGCTGACAGCAGGTCTAGACCAAGATCTAAACCTGGACTGGACCAGGACTAAACCTGGGCTCACATGCGCTCAGACTGCCTGCGGTCCCCTCCTCCCTGCGGACTCCTCCTCGCTGCTCGCCTCAGCTGTGACTCGTGAGAAACCAGGAAATAGTCCCGCACGCGGCGCTTTAATCCACCTGGTCTAGTCCAGGTTTAGTCCAGGTTTAGTCCTGGTTTAGTCTTGGTCCAGTCCAGGTTTAGATCTTGGTCTAGTCCTGCTGTCAGCTCTGCGCCGGGTCATGCTGCGCACACGTGTCCGCGCAGTTTTCTCCCCCCTCCCGCTTCCCCCCACACTTCAATATTGATACGTTTTGTTGAAAATCTATGAAAGTTTGAGTGTTTAAACGAGAGACAAATGTGAGAAAAGTTTAAATCCAGTCTGAGAAACCAATCAGGACAGAACACATTGTTACACTATAAAAAAAAGTTACACTATAAAAAAAAAAAACTTGGATCGGGGCCTTGGAACGAATCAGGCTTTTTCCATTGAAATAGCTACTCAACTTACGAATTTTTCACGTTACGAAACCACTTCTGGAACGAATTAATTTCGTAAGGTGAGGTACCACTGTATTAATTTTTTTATATCCCAATACTGGCGAGTGTGTGCGTACAAAACGTCAGGAACACACGTCGGCGAAACGTCGCGCCGCGGGACACTGTTTGAGAGGGATTGTTATGGAATGGCGTGAGAGCGGTGGAAGCTCAGTGTGTGTTGAGCGGTGAACAACACGGACGGAGAAAATGTTACAGGCACAGAGGAACCATGTCAGTTGTGTTGAAGTACAAATCTGACGCTGATCAAACAACCGTATTCTGTAAATGCTGTAAGGCTAAAGTAGTAGCCGCAGGAGGCAATACAAGCAATCTGCTTCGCCACGTCCGTCACAAACGTGCTGGAATATGAAGAATGCATGAAACTAAGATCTGCATCCTCTTCCACGTCTGCAAATCTAACCTTCAAGTTGGCGTCGCAAAACAACACACGACTCATACATCACTCAAAGACACGTTCGCTAAAGGGACTGCCTACGACAACAAAAGCAAACGGTGGAACAATATTACCAACGCTATTATTACTATCCACTTCGCCAAAGACATGGTATCACTTAGTATTATTACTATCCACTTCGCCAAAGACATGGTACCACTTAGTACTGCTGGGAAAGGTGCTTCAAGGAGATATGTTTTACCAAGTTGAATTTACTGCAATAATTATTCTCTAAATTATTAGGAAATGGGGCTAACACCTAGTGATGCATGAAAAAAAAAGTCAAATACCGTGACACCAATGTAATTTTGAAAAAAAATCCATTTTTGGTCACACCGCCCAGCTCTAGTTCTAGTCCTGTATTTCACTCTCTAAATGTAAACAATAACTTCAGTCACACACAGTAATAGAAGTGACGAAACAGAAGTAGTTCAGTATACAGTTGTCACCACGTTTTGGATGAAACAACGCCATGGGGTGTCCCAAGATGGCAGCTCGGTCACGTGCACTGGTCCTCCTCTTGCACGTTCCTCACACACGGGTCCGGTCTGGAACGACTGTTAGCTCTTCTGAATAACAAATGTTCAAATCTCAAGCCCAGAACATGAAAACGGTCTTTCTAGCAAGCTGATTTAACTTAATTGGTTGAAAGACTGAAGTTAACAACAAGAACTTTCTTCAAATACTTACTTGCAGGTCCGTCTTCGGGCTGAAAAACATCCCTGAGATCTCAAAATAGGTGTAAAACAAGTTTCCATCTCCAACTATTTGGCAAAGACTCCAGAGGCTTGTTTTTCACGCTTAAAAGTTCAGACAACTTTCCTTTTTTCCCTCTTGTCTCTTTTGTCTCGACTTCTGGTTCGACATGTAAGTTAAAAAAAAGTAAATACCAAAGATGTCCAGCAGCAGTAGTACACATGCATAGTACTTCCTGTACATATTCAAGATAAAATTAAATAAACTGACTGCAGTATACTTTGTACAGCTTTTAAACTTATTTCTAGGTACTTTAAACTGTTAAAGCACATTACTTAATAAATGAAATATGCTTATAAGAATATGTATGCAACTTATTATTTATACTTTTTAATAATTTTAAACTTACATTTAACTTAATATGAACTTCTATATTGTGACTGTACATTTTTATCTAGGTTACATATTAAACTATTAAGAAAACTGCAGTAATTAGTAGTACAATAGTCAAACAGCTTTCGATTTTGCTCAGTTCTAAACATGCACTGCGTAACATTTCTAGTGGAGCGTCCGCCACCTGATGTCTCCATGGAAATGTCATTGCTTTGTCTAGAATGTCCCACAATTTAGATTAAATCTATCTGTCATGAGGGAGACAAGCAGGTTACAGCACTACACTAGATTACAATTCAGATCTGTGGAGAGGCGCCCCTATACACAGAAGGAATGATTGTATACTTGAGCAACACCGTAATGAATAAATGCTAGACGGATATATTTAAAGTCTTACCCTGGAACATTCCAGATAACATCTCCATAAAGACAAGCAGGTGGCAAACCCTCCACCAGAAAAGTTGCACAGTGCACCTTCAAACTTCATTTTAGTTGTGCGGTTGGGATTTCTATTAAAGGAGAATAAACGTTTTTTTTTTACAATCTGAGCCTTATTTCGGTAATAAAACAAGTTGTTTTACTCACCCATAGCACTTTGGTGTCACATGGAGCACTTCCAGAGATGTTTTAGATTTGCGATCTCCGTAATATGAGTTCTCGGGGCACATGTTTGCTGTCTCCAAATAACACAAACTTTAGCACTTTTCAAATCATAGAAGCTCAATGTCTTAGTCTACACTTTCGTTTGAGTCAAAAGTGGCCTGTAATCCAAGATTTATCCATAGTTTCGAGTGGATGAAGAGGCCAGTGCGCATGTGCGGAGTCACAGCTTATTTCAGTCTCTGCTCCCGGGACCCAAACATGAAACGCAAAGATGTAAATTACAGATAAATCTCGGATTACAGGCCACTTTTGACTCAAACAAAAGTGTAGACTAAGACATTGAGCTTCTATGATTTGAAAAGTGCTAAAGTTTGTGTTATTTGGAGACCGCTCGGGGCAGATATTACATGCTCGGGGCATATATTATATGCCCCGAGAACTCGCATTACAGATCTCGCAAATCTAAAACATCTCCGGAAGTGCTCCATATGACACCAAAGTGCTATGGGTGAGTAAAACAACTTGTTTTATTACCGAAATAAGGCTCAAATTGTAAAAAACGTTAATTCTCCTTTAATACATTGCAGCTGATGTCATCAATCTTCCCTAAGATTCTGAAGCTAACTGTAGGCACTGCCCTGTCTGAAGCTCTGTCAAATAAGACTTTAATCTGAGCTTTGTTTTTAACCAGAAATAATTAATATAGTTCATATTTGTGCGATTGTACAACATTTTGTGTTGAAAATCAAACTCCTAAACAGAACCATGAACACTCGTATTGATTACAGGCTCCTGAAAATGTGCTCTTTAAATTCATTTTGTAGTTTTTCTTGAGATTGACAGTATTTGCTAATGTGTACATTGTGTAGCTACGGTAACTCATGAACATTCAACCGTAGAGATACATCTAGATTAGATTAGCCCTGGCTTCCTGTGGTTCACTTTTAGTCTTGGTTTAGTTCCTAATGTGTTCCTAGTTCCTTTTTAGAGCACTTTCTCAAAGCTAAATTCAAATTCTTGTGGTGAGAATTTTCTTGCAAAGATTTCATGTTCTGTGAAAAGTTTGTGAGTCCCTGATGTGAGGAGGTCCCTGCTCCATACGGGAAGTGTGTGATGAAAGGGACCATATAGACAGACTTAAATCAAATGTAACAAAGGTGAGAAGAGGAGGAAAGATGAGGATTACACCTTCTTTTGACAATATAATACTATATTTTTTATTTGCATTTTTTTTTAACAGTGAATTCAACGCCATGGCCAAAGTCAGTCTCTCCACTGAGGTAATACAACTGAATATGGAAGTTGTGATAGTGGTGCTAACATTTGTAGCAATTGTGGTTGCAGTACAGTATTTAAGGATGGGTCAAATGCAGAGTAGTAGTAGTAGTAGTTGTAGTAGATGTAGGCCTAGTAGTAGAAGTAGTATTAGTAATAATAAATGGTCACATTTTTAAATAGCGCTTTTCCACTTTCAAGGCTCAAAACACTTTACATCAATGAACCACTCACCCATTCCCACACCCACACTCATACACAAATGTACACATGTTGTTGTGTCCTGCCCAAGGACACAACAACAGCATTCATCTGTGGGAGCTGGAATTGCACAGCTGTACCAATGATGTTTTTATGTTGAGAGTGGGATTCAAACGCAGTAGTAGTAGTAGTAGTAGTAGTAGTAGTAGTAGTAGTAGTAGTAGTAGTAGTAGTAATAGAAGTAATAGTAGTAATAGAAGTAATAGTAGTAGCAGTAATAGAATTAATAGTAGTAGTAGTAACAGTGGTAGTAGTAAGTGGTAGTAGTAGTAGTAGTAACAGTGGTAGAAGTAGTAGTAGATTCAAGATTCAAAGCTTTTATTGTCATATGCACAATAAAGAAGACTAGACCAGGACTAGACCAGGACTAAACGTGGACTAAACCAGGTCTAGACCAGAACTAAACCAGGTCTAGACCAGGTCTAAACCAGGTCTAAACCTGGACTGGTCCTGGACTAAACCAGGACTGGACCAGGTCTAGACCTGGACTAAACCGGGACTAGACCAGGTCTAAACCAGGATTAAATCACCCCGTGCGGCTCTTTGCTGGTTTCGTGCGGCTCTTGCGTTTGTTTGTGCATGTTTGGTTTGTGGCTCGGGCTGTGAGGACGCGGTCCTGAGGGGGAGGCATGGTCCGGGCGCCACGGCCTTGCGCCGGTCGTGCTGCTCTGTCACGGATTTGACCACGAGCACTTCCCCAAGGGGTTGGTGCACGTTGCGTCCCGGGACGTGGCAGTGAGCGCAGTGCTTCCTGCGGATCCAGTGACTCATGTCTCCACTCCGCTCGCACGTCCGGCGGGGCTCCCGGCAGAGCCCCCACGCTTCACTATTAACTCATTGACTGTCGGTGACGTCTATTGACGTCATGTTGAATCCAAACGTTGACTGCCGTGACGTCTATAGACGTCAAAGACGTTTTTCAGCGGGGGTCGCTAGGATACGACCTGGAGCAACTTTGAAGGTGTAATTCACGTCTCCCAACCTGTAGGTAGCGATCTTATCTGCCGATCGGAGACCCAGAAGAGAGGAAGAGTGTAGTTTGTGTACTGTGTATTGGCGAGAGAAGCAAGATGGCGAGGCGAGGGAACCCGAAAAAGCAGAAAACTCTTGATCAGCGCCTCTGGAGCGGTTTGATCGGTCTTGGGACTCAGGATCTCGGATCAGAGGATCGCAGAGACACGCCGGATCAAGCAGCGAGGTCGGAGCAGAGATCTGCTCGGCCCGAGGCAGAAAACGTGTCGTGCGCGCGTTGCGTGGAGCAGGGACTCTGATCAGAACTACGACAGCGCCAAAGAAGACGTTTACTGACTTGGAGCAGTAGATCCTCGTCTCCAGAGAGGCATGAGATGAGAAGAATTAAGTTTACATGATGCTGCTGTGTGGTAATTGTAATGAATGAAGTTATATGTGTGTGTACGTGCGTGCGTACGTGTGCGTGCGCGCGCGTGTGTGTGTGGGTATAGCTGTGTGTGTGTAAAGGTTTATGCATGGGCTTGTGTGTATGTACATATATGTATGTATGTGTGTGTGTGTGTGTGTGTGTGTGTGTGTGTGTATATATTAGTTTTATATATATTAGTCAGGGCAGTAGACGGGGGGAGGGGGGCAGCACTAGTATAAGTAGTAGTAGTAGTAGCAGTAGTAGTAGTAGTATTAGCAGTAATAGCAGTAGTAGTAGTAATAGTAGTAGCACTAGCAGCAGCGGCAGCAGCAGTAGTAGTAGTAGGAACAGTGGCAGTAGTAATAGTAGTAGTAGTACCAGTGGTAGTAGTAATAGTAGTAGTAGTAACAGTGGTAGTAGTAGCAGGGTAATAGTAAAAGTAGCAGCAGCAGTAGTATTAGTAGCAGTAATAGTAGTATTAGCATAATAGCAGTGGTAGGGGTGTGCAAAATAATCATCATGACAATGCATCGCAATACTAACTTTCACAATATACTGCATCGATTCTTGATGCCAAAAATCGATTGTTATTAATTAATAATTTATTTATTAATTATTAATTAATTAATTAATTAATTAATAGTTTTTGGTGTTTGTTTTTTTTTTTATAAATCCTAGGCACTTTTTTCTTTGTGAAAGGGTGTTGTTTGTTATGATGGTAGCTACCTCTAAAATGACAAATGTTTGAACATCATTTTTTTTGTTTTAGAAAAAATCCAATGCACTTTTTTGTTATTGGTTTGGTGTATTTGTTTTTGTTATTCAAGAAATTCAGTTATGAATTGAGTTGCTCAGAGTTCTGTATCAATTGAAGACACTACCCAGATACACAGCCACTGATATTTAAGTTATCCTCTTTTGTTTTGGTACATTTTCACTGAAGTATGTCGAATATATTGCAATGCATCACAATAATTCAAGTATCGTGATGCATTGTGATAGTATCGCATCGTGGCATATGAATCGTGATTCGAACTGAATCGTGACTTCTTTGCCAATAGCCACCTCTAGTAGTAGTAAGAGTAGTAGCACTAGCAGCAGCGGCAGCAGTAGTAGTAGTAGTAATAGTAGCCCCATTTTCAAGTAGCCTACTTTTTACTTATGTTATTAAAGATGCACTGAGTAACTTTTTTAGAAGTTTTATTTGGATTTGTGTTTTGTGAGAATTGTATCATTAGATGATCCAAATAAAGCTCGGAGTTGGGGAGGAGACAGAGGAGAGGTTCAGATGAGAGGCAGAAGCACCTCCATCTAAAGTGTGCGACGGTGTTCACGGTTCTGTGGGGGGCTGTCTTTGTTTTCTCTCTCTTTGTTTATATGAAAGTCAGATGGGAATTTTACAACCGCCATAAAACCTCTGAGCTTTGCTATGTTCTGCACAAAAATATGAAATAAAACAGTAAAAGAGCAGAGTTATGATCAAACAAAGATACAACTAAAAATACACTATTTTCATGAAACTACAGAAGCTTAAAGAGCATCTGCCAAGGCGCGGCTTGTATCCTGCAACGGGGAAGATACAGAGTCCAGTTCTTGACTTATTTACCTCAAACTGGTCTTGATTCAACCTGGTTTAGAAGAGATTAGGTCATATTCTAGTCCTGGTCTAGTCCAAGTTTAGTCCTGGTCTAGTGCTGTTTAGTCCTCATTTAATCCTGGTTTGGTCCTGGTCTAGTGCTGATTTAGTCCTGGTTTAGTCCTGGTCTAGTTCTGGTTTGGTCCTGGTCTAGTCCTGGTTTATTTCTAGTCTAGTCCTGGTTTATTCCTGGTTTAGTCCTTGTCTGTTCCTGGTCTGGTCCTGGTCTAGTCCTCGTTTAGTCCAGGTTTGTTTCTGGTTTAACCCTGTTCTAGTCCTGGTTTATTCCTGGTATAAATTTAGTTTAGGCTAAATTGAATGTGGTGTGTGTGCAAATGTCTCGACAGAATTGTTATTTCTTTGTTCTGTGTTCCACAGTAGGGCATTAAACTTATCTAGATCCATGGAGATAAGCAGGCGATGGTTCAAGGCCAAGTGACAGATCAGCTCTATGGAGAGGCAAGCACACTCACAGTAAGAAGGTGTGTTTTTGAGCACTAAAAATACATTAAATCGTCTTCATGTACAACGCCACCAGTTAGCCTCATGTTAGCGTAACTGCTTCCTGTCCAATCTCTGAGGTTTTGGCTTAAAAGAATTAGTATTTAAAGTTAAGGCAATGAACAGGGAGCTGTGGTTGGATGTTATTGGCAACATTTTAAAAAGTACACAAATAAAATAAAAGCTTTGAAACTCGTGTTTGCAAATAGAGATGTTTGTGTCTTGATGCTAACACTAATGCTAATGTTGAAGCATATTACAACTCAGGCGGGAGGTTGAGCGGCTGGCCTGGGAACACCTTGGGGTCCCCCTGGAGGAGCTGGAGGAAGTGTCTGGGGTGAAGGAAATCTGGAAGTCCCTGCTTAGACTGTTCCCCCCGCGACCCGGCCCCGGATAAGCAGAAGAAAATGGATGGATGGATAAAATGAAGTACTCCAGATAGAAAAAGAATTGGGGAGTATTTATTTTAATGAATTTAGGTTGATTTATTAAGAGGTTGTTTATTTTATGTCTTACAATTTGAATAAAAGTGACTGTTAGCTTTGATAGACAGTGAAATTTTACATTGATTTACATTTACTGCCATACTGTGAAATATTCAAGGCAATGCAGTAATATTTCCATGGAGATGAGCAGGTTGCGGCCCCTCCAACAGAAAAAGGTGCATAGGGCATTTTTAAACATGTGAAGATGGTCAAATATGTGATTTTTCATTTTTCAGCTCCGACCTGAGTCACCATCTGCTCCATATGACTATTCAGTCTACAGGCACAAGTGTACACACCGTTAAGAATGGGTTTATAGAAAGAACGGTGGGAGGCCCGCTGTGAGACAGAAAGAGGGAGAGAGAGGGTGTGAGAGCGAGAGAAGAGGAAAAACATAGGAATAGAGAGAAAAAGAGGAGAGTGGGAAAAGAGAGAGAGAAGAGAGAGAAGAGGAAAGAGAGGGGAGGAGGAGAGAGAGAGAAGAGAATAGGAGAGAGAGAGAAGAGGAAAGAGAGGGAGAGGAGAGTGGGAAAGTGAGAGAGAGAGAGAGAGGAAGAAAGAGGGGAGGGAGGGGAGAAACAGAGGAAGAGAGATAGAAGAGAGTGGGAGAGAGAGAGAGAGAGAAGAGGAAAGAGAGACAGGGTCTAACAGGGTAGTTAGACCCTGTCAGACTCAGAAACAGGGTTTAACAGGGTCTAACAAGGTTTAACAGGGTCTGACAGGGTCTAACAGGGTCTGACAGGGTCTAACAGGGTAGTTAGACCCTGTCAGACTCAGAAACAAGGTTTAACAGGGTCTAACAAGGTTTGACAGGATCTAACAGAGTCTGACAGGGTCTAACAGAGTCTGACAGGGTCTAACAGAATCTGACCCTGACAGGGTCTAACAGAGTTTGACAGGGTTTAACAGGGTCTAACAAGGTTTAACAGATCAAAGACACATCAAAGACAGATCGGTTGCTAGGTGCATTGCTAGGCAATTCCTGAAAATTCCTGCAACTTTGACCTGCTGGTGGCACTAGACGGTTGGGGCTGGGGGCCTATAAATTGCTGTGGATAATGAGGAGACTGGCTGGAATGTGCATGCAAAATTTCACAACTTTTTACCAGACGGTTCTAGGGGTTGCCATAGACTCCCATGGTGAAAAGAATATAAAATAATAAGAATCAGGAGACCAGACACATCAAAGGAAAGATCAAAGGGTTGCTAGGCAACGTCGCTAGGCAACGCAGTACAAACACTATAGGGTTCCTAGCACCTACGGTGCTTGGCCCCTACATATAGCTGCAAGCAGCAATGTGGGGCCAAGCACTGAAGGTGCATGTAGGCCTCAGCATGTATTATCGTTTTGTCATGACAGCCAATCAAACGCTACGTTATAAGCAGAAATGTCCTTCAAATTTTGTCCTGTTGGTGGCGCTAGAGACCCTAACAGGGTCTGACAGGGTCTAACAGAGTCTGACAGGGTCTAACAGGGTCTGACAGGGTCTAACAGGGTTTAACAGAGTCTAACAGGGTCTGAAAGGGTCTAACAGGGTCTGACAGGGTCTAACAGAGTCTGACAGGGTCTAACAGGGTCTGACAGGGTCTAACAGGGTTTAACAGAGTCTAACAGGGTCTGAAAGGGTCTAACAGGGTCTGACAGGGTCTAACAGAGTCTGACAGGGTCTAACAGGGTTTAACAGGGTCTAACAAGGTCTAATAGGGTTTAACAGGGTCTAACAGGGTCTGACAGGGTCTAACAGAGTCTAACAGGGTCTGACAGGGTCTAATAGGGTTTAACAGGGTCTAACAGGGTCTGACAGGGTCTGACAGGGTCTAACAGAGTCTAACAGGGTCTGACAGGGTCTAATAGGGTTTAACAGGGTCTAACAGGGTCTAACAGAGTCTGACAGGGTCTAATAGGGTTTAACAGGGTCTAACAGGGTCTGACAGGGTCTAACAGAGTCTAACAGGGTCTGACAGGGTCTAACAGAGTCTGACAGGGTCTAACAGAGGCTGACAGGGTCTAACAGAGTATAACAGGGTTTAACAGGGTCTAACAGGGTCTGACAGGGTCTAACAGAGTCTGACAGGGTCTAACAAGGTTTAACAGATCAAAGACACATCAAAGACAGATCAAAGGTTGCTAGGCGCATTGCCTAGCAATGCAGAAAATTGCTGAAAATTCCTGCAAATTTGACCTGCTGGTGGCACTAGACGGTTGGGGCTGGGGGCCTATAAATTGCTGTGGGTAATGAGGAGACTGGCTGGAATGTGCATGCAAAATTTCACAACTTTTTACCCGACGGTTCTAGGGGTTGCCATAGACTCCCATTGTCAGAGGAATAATGTATTATAATAATAAGAAGAAGAGTGAATGACTCCAGTGAATGACTGGAGTGGTCTACTCCATTCAGTGTAGTGAAGACTGCAGTGAGCGCTATATTGGGGAAACCAAGCAGCCACTTCACAAGAGGATGTACCAACACAGGCGGGCGGGCCAGAGTGGACCGTCATCTGCCGTTCATCTTCACCTAGAAGCCGCGGGCCATTCATTTGAGGATAGTGAGGTTCAGATCTTAGCCAGGGAAAAGAACTGGTTTGAGAGGGGAGTTAAAGAGGCTATTTTTGTCAAAAAAGAGGATCCGTCGTTAAACAGAAATGGGGGAGTTAGACACAACTTGTCTCCCATCTATAATTCGATTCTCAAACCAAAGTCAAAAACAGACAGAAGAAACATTAGGACAGACAAGCCATTTGCAGAGGGGTGGAGAGGGTCGTTGTCTTGAATAGGGAATTGGACGCCAGAGAAATTTGAAACACAAAGAGACAGATTAGTTGATAGTTTCAGAGCTATTTCAGTGTAGTGAGCGCCGCCTAGGGCTTATAGATATGCTAATACTAGACACCAGAGGAATTCGTAAAACAAAAGAGAGTAGCTGGGATAGGTTCAGAGCTTGGTTCAGGGTAGGTAGCTCCTCCCTTGCAGCTAGATATAAACAGGGTCTAACCAGCATGAGGGCCAGAGCTGACGAAGCCTCTCGGATGAGCGGCGAAACGTTTTCAACCAAACTTTGTCCAGTTGACAAATTGAACTTCTCCTTTTATCAATAATAATAATAAGAAGAAGAATCAGTAGAAACACTATGGTGCCTAGCACCTTCGGTGCTTGGCCCCAATTATACAAGAAATGATCAGGAGAGAAACTATGACGTGTACATATTTGAAATGAACTTTGAAAACATTTTATAAGGAAAAATAAGATGTTTTTGTTCAAAAATATGTGTAGACCAACATGACAAATGACCATTTTGGTTAATGGATCTCCATGGACATTTAGCCTTTTTACAATCAACATGAAAGATTTTGCCAGTGACTTTTGGTTTGTGATGTTTGATTCAAATCTCCATAGTCTTTCTGTGTGGAGTTTGCATGTTCTGCCTGTGCCTGAGTAGGTTTCTGCACCATAGGTCAAATCCTCCAGCTAAGGTAATCCTGACCAAAGCTCTCTCTCTTCTCTCACACATTCTCTCCATCAGAAATGTTATGTAGTGCATCTTTAAAGGGACAGTGTGTAAGATTTTTACCTGTTAATTACTGAAATTGAAGATACCCATTCAAAAATACATTGTTTTCCAAGCCTTTTCACTTCCATCATGAAATCAAAGTATTCTTTTGGACTTAGATATAGTCACATAAAAGGGGGATCTTCCCCATATAGAGGCAGCCATTTTGAATAGGAGAGCCGCAGAAGGACATTTGGGCTCATCCTTCGCCTCGGCTCCTGCTAGCGCCTGCTCATGTGGGAGAGAAGGAGCGAAGGAGAGAAGGGGAAGGGGAGGGGGGAAGGGGGGAGCCTCGTGTAAAGAAGCATGCTGCTGTATCACACATCGTAATGGATATAACACGTATTTTGGACTAAATTGTTTTACTGGATTTTATTCGCTGGATCCTTATGGACAGATTGAGACCAAGTTTATGATGAAATACAGAGTTTGACCTGTGCAGAGCCTTCAAAGGTAAGCTAAGTAAGCTAAGTTTTGTGCTTTTCTGTATAAAAGCCCCATGTGCTCGGGGAGTGATTGTTTTGCAGGGAAATGAATTGCATAGTCAAAAAGAGGAGACTGTAAGGTTTCATTTGATGTGTAGATTGTCATGAATCATGATCGGGATTGTGTGTTTTCATGCGAAAAGAAAAAAAAAAAGTGAACGGGGGACAGCGTTTTATGTATACAGCGGTGCGCGGTTCGTGCGCGGGCACGCGAGATTTCGGCGCTACGTCGCGCCCGGGTGACCCTCGAGGTCTGCCATAGCCAAAAGAGGAAGTGGAATAGCTAGTAACCACCTATGCGCCACGAATCCTACACACTGTCCCTTTAAAATAGCAATTTAATTATAACTCCTTTTCAGGTCTTCCAGTGGTTGCATGACAGCTCAGTAGTTTTTTCTCTTTTATATCTCTGGTTTATGTTTCTTCACCTGAGAGTCAACACTGTGAGTATGAAACAAGCAGAGACACGTGTGATGGAATACAATCAAAAACACTGGCACTTTTATACAAGAACTCCACATTATACTGAAGAATGGAAGATATGTACTCTCTCCTCCTTGCTCTCATCCTCTCTCTCCCTCTCTCTTATTCTCTCTCTCTCTCTCTCTCATTCTCTCCTTCCCTTCCTCTCTCACATTCTCTCTCTCCCTCTCTCTCACTCATTAGGATTATGTAGGGCGGGTTCATCTAAACATTTTAAAACCAAAATGACAAAGCTCACAGCAACAGTTACAGTGAGAGGAGCCACGTTTTTTATTTGAACTAAGAAAGTTTTATCATGCATTGTGTCATTTTTCTGGTGGAGGGTCCTCCAACTTATTGCGTTGTCTGGAATATTTCAAAGTATTGCATTAAACCTTTCTATCTTTATTGAGACCCAATCAGGCCAGGTTACAGGTCAGATCTGTGGAGAGGTGACCCTGCTCACAGCCAGAAAGCCTGTTTTTTGAGCTATAAAACCACCTGTAATTGAATAAATGTAAGGTAGAGCTGTTTGATGTCATACTGTGGAACATTCCAGGCAGAGCATAGGCAGATCTCCATAGAAACAAGCAGGTGACAGACCCCCAACCAAAACGTCACATAATGCACCTTTCAGATAAGAAAAACAACTCTTTGCACTTAAGATAGGACACAAAATCTAATGTTTGAATTAAGAAAAACACTTTGACTTTACTTGTCAAGTTGAATCTACTCAAATAAAATAAAATGTTCTTAATTTAAGTCATTTTAACTTACCTAGTTGTTGCTTTTTACAGTGCAGTCTATGGACAGCACACAGTAGACATATTTTGACCTCAAGAGATGCTTATATAATATATCTGTAGTGGAACAAGACAGATTTGCTCAAATCAGGGCGGCAGTAGCTCAGTTGGTAGAGTGTTTGTCCACTGATCCAAAGGTTGGTGGTTCAAATCTCGCTCTTGACATAAGAAACATCAGTGGTTGAGCGGTCAGATCCACTGACCCACAGGTTGGTTGGTACGATTCCAGCTCCCACAGATGAATGCTGCCGTTGTGTCCTTGGGCAAGACACTTAACCCTCCTCGCCCCCAGTGTCTGCGTACACTGGTGTGTGAATGGGTGATTGGTTCCTTGTTGTGCCTTTGGGTGCCTTGAAGGTGGAAAAGCGCTATATAAAGATGTGACCATTTACCATTTACCAAATCCACAAAAATAAAAATCAGGTACAGAGCCTTTAATACTACAGTGGTACCTCACCTTACGAAATTAATTCGTTCCAGAAGTGGTTTCGTAACGTGAATTTTTCGTAAGTTGAGTAGCTATTTCAATGGAAAAGGCCTGATTCGTTCCAAGGCCCCGATCCAAGTTTTTTTTTAATAGTGTAACTTTTTTTATAGTGTAACATTGTGTTCTGCGTAGAGACTGTAGACCCAGGACTAAACGTGACCCGTGCTCAAACCGTGCCTCCTCTAGACCTCCTCTAGACCAGGTCTAGACCACCTCTTGCATGCGTTCGTTCATGCGCTCAGACTGCGTGCGGTCCCCCTTGCTGCTCGCCTCAGCCGTGACTCGAAACTAAACCAGGAAATAGACCCGGGCGCGGTGCTTTAATCCACCTGGTCTAGTCCTGGTTTAGTCCAGGTTTAGTCCTGGTTTAGTCCAGGTTTAGTCCTGGTCCAGTCCTGGTTTAGTCCAGGTCTAGACCTGCTGGCAGCCCCACGCCGGGTCCGCGTGCAGTTTTCTCCCCCTTCCCCCCACACTTCACTATTAATAATTTTGTTGAAAATCTATGAAAGTTTGAGTGTGTAAACGAGAGGCAAATGTGAGAAAAATTTAAATTCAGTCTGAGAAAAGCGTATAATGTGTGTGGCTGAGCGCGCATTATTTGAATTTTTGAGATTTCGCGTTTCGTAGCTTGAATTTTCTTTCGTATCTAGAGACCAAAATTTAACGTGAAGGCGTTTCGTAACTTGTTGGGTCTTTCGTAAGGTGAGGTACTACTGTACTGCAGTAGTGGCTCGTATTAAACCATGGCATAATACAAATACATGAGCTGGTGCGAGGGACAGGGGCCCGCAGTTGCCAGGTGCTGAGGGGGCAGATTACACTGTGGCAGAGTGGTTGACAGGTTGCCAGATAGGACGTGAGTGCTGATAGGGCAGAATGATATACGCTTTATACAGCAAAGTGCCGTCAGCCACATTCATATTCATACAACACCATTCTGTTTTGGATGCAGAGAAGGTTTAAATAAAATATCAAATGTAGAGTGGAGAGAGGTTTGTGAGTGTAATGACATTATTTTGTGCAAATTCATCTCGTCTGGGACTGAGAAACGCTGCAGCAGAAATTTACAAACACAGAGAAACTTAAAGGGAGAGGTCCAAAGAATATATAGTGCTATTATGGATATATTTACAATTGTATTAAACTGCTTTTATGCAATATTGAATTTTTGGAACTTTTAATCATGTTACACTATTGTTTTCTCATCCAAAACACAGTGGAGTTGTAATAATAATAATAAATCTTTATTTATACAGCATTCAAGGTTTACGAAGTGCTGTACAAGCCTCAAAGAACAATACAAAAAGCAAAAAATAGCATACAGAAGGCATACAAAGGCAGATGCAAACAATTAAATAAATTATAATAAATAAATAAATAGAATAGAATAGAATAGAATAAAAATAAAATAAAGCTAAAAACCAGCTAAAGATTCAAGATTCAAAAGATTCAAAGCTTTTATTGTCATATGCACAGTAAAGAAACACGTTTCCCTGAACAATGAAATTCTTACTTTGCTGCCCACCCTGGATGCCAACAGCATGCAAAAAAATTGAATAGATAAATAAGATAAAGAGAAGCATGTAAAAAAAAAAAAATCAAATAGAAACAATCTTTACAGAATTATACACTATGAAAAATACAGGCTAGGTGCTATATTCATATTTACAGATAATGTGCAACATTAGTTTTATGTGCAACTGTCAGTAGTAAAACGGTGTGCAAATGTGGTTGATATAGTGCAAACAGGAAGTGTAAACATGGATTAATATAGTGCAAACAGGAAGTTTAAACATGGATTGATATAGTCCAAACAGGAAGTGTAAACGTGGTTGATATAGTGCAAACAGGAAGTGTAAACATGGTTGATATAGTGCAAACAGGAAGTGTAAACGTGGTTGATATAGTGCAAACAGGAAGTGTAAACATGGATTGATATAGTGCAAACAGGAAGTGTAAACATGGATTGATATAGTGCAAACAGGAAGTGTAAACGTGGTTGATATAGTGCAAACAGGAAGTGTAAACGTGGTTGATATAGTGCAAACAGGAAGTGTAAACATGGATTGATATAGTGCAAACAGGAAGTGTAAACATGGTTGATATAGTGCAAACAGGAAGTGTAAACATGGTTGATATAGTGCAAACAGGAAGTGTAAACATGGTTGATATAGTGCAAACAGGAAGTGTAAACATTCGAGCAGTTACATGTGCAGCTGTAATCTGACAGTTAATTTAACAGTTGGTCAACAATAATGCAAATTACTCATGTGCAAAGTATAGGTCAATCCAGGAGAGGGGGTGTGAGTGCAGCGAACCGACTCACTAGCCTCGGCCTTGGTGTCTCTTGAAGTTTCTTTCCGACGCGGCACGTAACATAAAAATAAAGAGTCTTGAATAAAAAGTTTGTCTTTTGATCTTTACTAAAGTGAAGGTCATACAGAGTGGATAAAAAGAGGAATGAGGAAGGAAACGAAAGAAAGAATTTTTGTGGTTTTGTGCGTGTTGTGTAAGGCTCTGTATGTGCTGTGACGTCCTTCTTGACGTCTTCTTACGTGTCATATAGTGGTGAGTTCCCGCCTGTCACTGGGAGACCGGGCTTTCTTGTACTTTTTGATTCCCGACAGGAATCACCCTAGGTGTCGATGTCGACGGTGCTACTTGACGTTCTTCTTTGTTGTCCGTACGTGCTTTGTAGCGGTGTGTATTCCCGTCTGTCACTCGGGAGACCGTGCTTCGTATGCTCCCGACGGGAATCCGTCTTACTTACTACTTGCGGCTGTTACGTGACGTCCCACGTTACATTGTTACGTGACATTTCACGTGACGTTGTTACGTGACGTATAGTGGTGCGTATCCCCGCCTGTCACTGGGAGACCGGACTTCTTCGCTTCTTGGCTCCCGACGGGAATCCGCCCTCGATGACTGTGTAGCTTCTGTGGTCCGAGGCGTCCTAATACCCCGCCAACTCTTGGCTCAAGGTAACCTCTTGGCCACCACCCTACCTACGTAGCGTGGTCTCTTTCTTCGTGTGTGTGTGTGTGTGTTATGTGTCTTCATGTGTCGTGTCTTGTCTTGTGTCTTCAGTCTTGTGTCTTGTGTCTTGTGCCGTGTGTTCCCTGCGTCTGAATATATATTGAACTGGATCAAAGATGAAAGAAGAAAGATCAAAGTAGAACGTCCGCCAATCAGAAGCAGCGAACACATCAAAGCCAATGATGCAGCCAATGAGAAAACAGATACTTAGAAAACATACAAAATGGCTCCTACACATAGAAAACATACAAAATGGCTCTTACAGGGGGCTATTGCTCAGCAGTTCAAGAGTCTGATAGCAGCTGAGAAGAAAGAGTTCTTAAGTCTAGTAGTCCTGCTTTTCACACTTCTGTACCTCCGGCCTGAAGGTAGGGGTGTGAATAGTCCATGTTGGGGGTGGGTGGGGTCTTTGATGATGGAGGCAGCTCTTTTGCGGACTCTGTGTGTTTTTGTGGCCGTCTTTACTACTCTCTGCAGGCGTTTGCGGTCCTTCACAGTAGTGCTGTCGTACCACACAGTGATGCAGCTGGTCAGGATGGACTCGATGATGCAGCTGTAGAAGTAAAGGAAGGCCAACTTTACCTTTCCAAGGTCTGGCCTATAAGACCTATATAGAGTTTTAAGAAGTGATTTAAAAGATGATACTGATGGTGCAAGCCTTACCTCCTTAGGCAGGTTATTCCAAAGCTGAGACGCCCGGACTGAAAAGTCTCTTTCACCCTTCGTCCGGAGCCTGGACTTTAGAACAGCTTGTATTTTGCCTTATTCACTCTTCTTTAACAAATCCTGTTTAGTAATTCTGCTCCTTCTAAGTCCCATGAAAACAAATAATTTTGAATTTCCCAGTTCTGTGACGTCTGGAGGTCTTCTGTTTGTCTTCTGAAGGTCCGATGTTAAACAAAGCTGACTCTTGTCTCCTCAAAAAGAGACTGGAGTTGTATTTTGTTTCATTTACACATGTTTGAGTAACCCTTTATCATTTGTCTTTCTACATCAACTCCACTTGCCTCATGTTGCTCTGTTCCACTTTGTAATGTCATGTAGTGGTAGTTTTCAAGTTAAGGTCTCATTTTACCTTTAGTTCAAAATCATCCAAATGATTCTAGTGATTCTAGTGTATGGAGATTAAAGACACAGTGGAGCACTTCCTGTATTACCACGCGACATCACAAGGTGGAACAGAGCCTAAGTATGCAGGGGTTTTTGTGGGGTATGTATGTTAAATGTGTGAATACGGGGACAACATTATTATAGATCAGGAAGTATCAATAGTTGTCTTCTTTGCTTAAAGCGTGCTCCTGCCTCTTTCACTTGGCCTCTATATCATTGCACACACACACACACACACACACACAACACTCACACTCACACACACACACACACACATATGCATTTCATATGCAGTCACACAGGAGCCCAGAGCTGGAACAATGATGGATGTTAGCCTAGCCACGGCGCATTCGGGGACCACTGGGAAAGCGCGACCTCCCCGGGGAATAGAGAGATTTGCACCACACAAAAGCAGAGAGAGGGGCTGTCTCCTCCGATAAGGAAACTGAGACAAGCCTACAGCGCGGACGCCATTTTGTGCAAAAGTTTAATCTGTTCACAGAGCTGCAGAGGACCAGGATGTGGAGAGTTCAGGTGGTCAGGGCCCAGTGAAAACATGAGAGAGAGAAGGACTCAGAGCAGGGTTTTAAGAGGCAAAGTTCAGAAGGTAAAGAACGTAAATTCAGTTTGTTTTTAAGGTGCACTTTTCTGGTAGAGGGAGATGCTATTGCTCTGCCTGATATGTTCCACTGTATGGCATTAAATTTCTCCACAGAGACGCGACCAGACCAAGTTATAGGTCAGATCTGTGGAAAGGTAAGGTATCTTACACTATGCAGATTATTCAATATATTATTTTGCCAAAAAAAAAAAAATGTAAAGGAACAAAGATAAATAACTTAATGGTACACTGTGTAACATTTCTTTTGGAAGGTACACCATTTGCTTGTCTGCTTGTCTCCATGGAGACATCATTGCTTTGCCAGCTGTGTTCCACAGTATGGCATTAAACATACCAGTGGAGACAGGTGGTACCAACAGGTAAAGTTACAGGTCAATTCTGTGGATAAGTGGCTCCACAGCTGAATGTGTTTGAAATAGGGCTGTCAGTTTAACGCATTAATTAGATTAATTAATTATACTGCAAATTACCGCGTTAGAAAAATTAACACAATTAATTATGAGTGTGCATTTTAAATTTGGCCGCGGCGAGCAAATTGCTGCTCGGGCCTTTGACCGGCAAGATTATTTATAAAAGATGGGACGATCAGCAAGAACGCGCTGATTTGTAGCTTTTGTAAAAAAGAATTTTCCAATCACCGAAGCTGCTCCAGCCTGACGGATCATATGAACGATAAACACATCCGGACAAGTTCCATCGTTACCGGTGATAGTGCGTGCTTCACCAAACCACCAAACCACGCTCACAGAATTTGGGAAACGAATAAGCAAAGCGACCACATGAAAACTGACTAACTCAATCGCAAAGTGGGTTCATTCGTTCGCTCGATCGCTCACTCACTCACAATCTCACAATCTCTCTCTCTCTCTCTCTCTCTCTCTCTCTGTATGTATATATATATATATATATATATATCCCGCTCTCTCTCAATCTCTCTCTCCCTCAATCCCCCCCCTTTCTCACTCTCTCTCACACTCATAAAATGCGATTAATTAGATTAATTAATTACAAATCCTGTAATTAATTAGATTATTCTTTTAATTACCTGATAGCACTAGTTTGAAGTTATTATTTTATTGTTATTTTGACTTTTCAGGTGAGGGGTCCACCACACTGTGGAAATGTTACTGATTAGCCTGGAATGTTTCACAGTATGGCATTACACTTATCTGTCTTGCATTCAGTTATTTTTAGGCTCAAAAATAACTTAAAGCAAGATAGATAGTGTATTGTGAGTGGGCTCACCTCTCCACAGACCTGACCTGTAACTTGGCCTGGTCTTGGCCAAGATAGAGGTTACTTGGCTTGTTTCTATGGAGATAGATGCCATATTGCGCAACATAGGCAAACCAATTTCATCTCCATGATACAAGCACATTGCAGACCCTTCACCAGAAAATTTACATAATGCACCTTTAAATACAAGTTAAAGAAGTCCACCAGCTACACACTCCTGACCAAGTGAGGCGTGTCCCAATAGAGATACTGTATACAGTATAAGCAGCTCGTGTTCTTATAAATTCATCATGGTGAATAATGAGGACGCTCTGAATGCATAGGGTAAGTGGGGAAGAACTGTTTAAAGGAACTTGTTCTGTTTTTCAGACAGAAAAAATCAGCTACAGCAGCTTTAAGATCTAGAAAACAGTCCCCAGGTGTTATAGTCGTATAGTTTCTTGCATTGAAGGATGGCTTAAATTGAGAACACTGATTTCCCCATTGTCCCTAAAGCTCACCTAGCCGTATCTTTACATAACACAACACTCACACACGTCTGAGCTTGTGTCTTATTTACACCTTTTATATTACAGTTATATTTGTGCCCAGCCATTACAGCAGATGTGTGGAGCCTTTTTCTCACAGCCTGATTGTTCCTGGGTGAGAGCCGTGGAGCTGGATGAGAGTTTGAATGGCTCTGCGCTCTCTCTGAGGTAAAATCAGGGACGCTTATAATCGCGAGGCCATCTCCGCTAGGATACATGCTCAGAAAATCACTGTAAGGGACCAGGAGAGGAGAGAGAGGAGTGCCAGTGAGGAGGGAGGGAACAGGGAGGAGGTGAGAGAGTGAGAGAGGAGGGAGAGAGGAGTGAGTGGGACGAGGGGGAGGGAAAAGAGAGGGAGAATGAGGGTAAAGAGGGAAGGCAGGGGGCAGTGGGAGAGAGCGAGATGAGGAGGAAAGAAAGAGGAGGGAGAAGGCAGCAGAGAGGGAAGGCGAGAGAGAGGAGGGAGAGTAAGAGGAGGAAGGAGGAGAAGAAAGGAGGGACAGTGTAAAATGAAGGAGAAAGAGGGAGAGGGGAAGGAGAGAGAGATGAGATGGACGAGGAAGGAGTAGGGGCTAGAGAAGAGGATGCAGCAGGAGTGAGGTAGGATGAAGGGAGGAGAGAGTGGAGAGTAAGGAGAGGGGAGAGGAGAGTGGAAAGGCAATTTGAGCTGAGAAACAGTCGTGGTTTCCTCTGTCTGATACACAGCAATCACAGGAATGAAAGGGCTGTGTGTGTACCTATAGAACTCACATCTGTGTGTGTGTGTGTGTGTTGTAGGTCTTTATGTTGGATCAATGTAAAAAAAAACTGCTAAAATTTAAAATGTATCAAAAATTAATTAGAAATGCAATGCACAAGTTTGATTTTTACTGCAAACTGCAAATGTATTATTAACTATTAACGTACTATGGCAAAAGGAGAAATTCAGTTTGTCAACTGGACAAAGTTTATTTGGTCGAATACGTTTCGCAGCTCATCCAACTAGCTTTGATGAGCTACTTCTACTGAATTTCTCCTACTATTCAGCTAATGAATCTCCTTTTATTCAGCTCTGAATTTCTCCTTTTGCCATGGATTCTACCTGGATGACTGAGGGATTCTTCACACATATTAGCGTACTATTAACAATAAGTTTAATCACTATAATAATCATTTTGTACCAGTTTTAGAGGGCCCATGTTACACTATTTTCTGCTTGATAACATCACAAGGTGGAACAGGGCATTTTGAGCTTTGAAGTTGTAGACCAACATGCGTGAATGAAACAAAACACCACTCCAGGTATAATTTTGATGCGTTAACATTATAACATGGCTTAAAGCTCATTTTACATAATATAGGACCTTTAAAACAGTGACCAGTCATGGGTCATTGCTCTGCCTGGAACAGCTCTACCTTACATTTGTTCAATTACAGGTGACTTTATGAAAAATACCTACCAAAACAAGCATTCTGACTGTGAGTGGGGTCGCCTCTCCACAGATCTGACCCGTAAATTGGTCTGGTTTGGTTTCCATGAAGATAGAAATGTTTAACACCACACTGTGACATCGCAAAGTTATTCCTACCTCCTTGTACAAGACAGATCCAAAAGTCTGTCTAGTTTAGTTCATAAAACAGTCTCCACAAACATCCACAGAGACAGACACACAGATAGAGACACAGGAGCAGAGCTTTGATCCTGCATTATTCTGCTTTGTTTTGTAGTTTCTTGTTGGGTTTGAATTGAGTGACAGCCGTGGCACCGTCATTAGAGAGGGAGCGTTCAGAAACAGAGGGAAAAACAGCAAGTGAAAGGTCAAATGTAAAGAGGAGAGGATGGAGGGATGAAACAGATGGTGAAATAAAGCAGAATGAGAGAAAACAGGAATTCACAAACAAGTTATTTAGCTGTAACCTTTTGCGTGCAATGAGTCAGGTTGTCTAGTGAGAGCGTGGATCTCTAATAAGACAGGGCTCTCAAGTCTCACGCTTTGAGAGTGTGACACACGCAATTTGACGTGTTTACACGCACACACGCCACACATGGTATTTCTCACGCTGAAATTTTTTTAAGCAATTCAAAACTGTAGCCACTGTTCACAGCGCTTCTGTGCCCAGAAAATCGTTGAGCGATCAGCTGTGAGGCCGATCGCTCACAGCGAGCCGCGTGAATGTTTACGCGGCATTTCCAAGAGAAGAATCCTTAACTTGCTACATTAATGCTACGTAAGAAGGAACTCTCGTCTCGGGACACGGGATAAGTTTGGGATATGTCCTTTTCTCCGGAGCTCCGGATTATTAAAGACCGTGACACGTGCATACATGGATACGAGTGACCGCGTTTTTATGGGTTTTAGTTTCTTAGTTTCTTAGTTTATTAAGGACAGTGTGCAGTTTCATTAAAAAGATGTCTGCACCAGATTTAGCTCAAAGCTAATTTCCATCTGCAGAGTCATCAGGGTGAGTCATATCAGATTATTTCTGCATCTATTTCGGCACTAAACCAGATCTAAACCAGGACTAAACCAGGACTAAACCAGAACTAAACCAGAACTAAACCAGGACTAAACCAGGACTAAACCAGAACTAAACCAGGATTAAACCAAGACTAAACCGGGTCTAAACCAGGACTAAACCAGAACTAAACCAGGACTAGACCAGGACTAAACCAGGACCTAGCCAGAACTAAACCAGAACTAAACCAGGACTAAACCAAGACTAAACCAGGTCTAAACCGGGTCTAAACCAGGATTCAACTGGGACTAAACCAGGACTAAACCAGAACTAAACCAGGACTAAACCAAGACTAAACCAGGTCTAAACCGGGTTTAAACCAGGATTCAACTGGGACTAAACCAGGATTAAACCAAGACTAAACCAGGTCTAAACCAGGACTAAACCGGGACTAACCCGGCACTAAACCAGGACTAAACCAGGTCTAAACCAGGATTAAACCAGGTCTAAACCAGGACTAAGCCAAGACTAAACCAGATCTAAACCGGGTCTAAACCAGGACTAAACCAGGACTAAACCAGGACTTAACCAAAACTAAACCAGGTCTAAACCAAGACTAAGCCAGGACTAAACCAGGTCTAAACCAGGACTAAGCCAAGACTAAACCTGATCTAAACCGGGTCTAAACCAGCACTAAACCAGGACTAAACCAGGTCTAAACTAGGACTAAACCAGGTCTAAACCAGGACTAAGCCAAGACTAAACCAGATCTAAACTGGGTCTAAACCAGGACTAAACAGGGACTAAACCAAAACTAAACCAGGTCTAAACCAAGACTAAGCCAGGACTAAAACAGGCCTAAGCCAAGACTAAACCAAGACTGTGTGTGATAACATATTATCCTGTGCATTATTGAATGATAATATGGACTTTTAGTTATAAAAGCATTTCCATATTAACAAAGTACCTTCTAATTCTGCTCTGCCCTTCCACCATCCCCCCTGGCTTCATTTTATAACTCGACTACTATCGTTCTATTTTTGTAGGCTTCTTTTGTATTTGTAGGCTTCTTCTGTATTTGTAGAATCATTCTATATTTGTAGGCTTCTTCTGTATTTGTAGGCTTCTTTTGTATTTGTAGGATTCTTCTGTATTTGTAGGATTCTTCTGTATTTGTACGATTCTCCTGCATTTTTCAATGTGAACTGTTTTGAATTGTTAAATGCGCAAAAGTAGCAAATAATTGGTGAGGACTGGTCACATGGTATATGTTTCTGCTGTCACGAGGTGGGTGGGGCTAGGCCACTATTCAGGAAGTCATATTTTTTTCGCATTTTACACCAATGAGCACAGGCTAATGAAAACAACAAAACACCATCTTTGGTTCATCTTATTCTACTTCCATAAGTGAGTGTGATAAAGCAGGAAGTAAGACCAAGTTACAATGTTTTGCTTGTGTTTAATTTTGGGTGTTATTGTTAGAACGTAGGGTTGCCTCACCACAGATATGATCTGTAACTTGACTTGTTGGCACCACTTGTTTGTCTACATGGAAATAGATGAAATCCCATACTTTCCCCATTCAAAAAATACTATATTTTGTTAAATTGTTAAAATTGTGAATTCTGAAACCAGTGGATATGATGATGATGCATTGAAGCTGATGTCATCAACATTCCCTGGGGGTGGGATGCTAACTGTAGGCACTGTTCTATCTGAGGCTTGTTAGACTTTAATCTGTGCTTTATTCTAGCACAGTATGACCAGAAAGAACTGACTTAGCTGGAACTACAACAGGTGAGCTAATTACTCACATGTAAAATTACAGTTACAATCTAGCTAGCATTAGCCAGCAGTTTTTCAGTGAGTCACTCTCACCTTTTTTGTTGAAAACTCCTAAACAGGACTATGAACGCTCGGACTCGTTCACCATCTCCACTCCGCAAGAGAAGCGGAGTTCCGCAGCACCTTCACCCCAGACAATACTCTTTTCTCCGTCTCCCGAACCGGTTCCCCTCGGTTGGACTTCTGACCCCTGCCCCCCTCCGCCCTTGCCCCCCTTGGCCCTTATACCCAGTGGTGTTTGTTCCCGTGCCCACATCCCCCGTTGTGTCTTCTGAGTACTTTGCGAATGTTATTGTGGTTTTGAGGATATGTAACTTAAATAATAAAATATTTAAAAACAAAACAAAAAAACATTCAAAAACATTTGAAAAATCTGTCTTCAGATCTGTCTTCAGATCTGTCTTCAGATATTTCTCTTCAGACATTTCAGCTTATGTTTCTTGTTCAGAGGTGGTCAGGTTTCAGCCTTCCTCACCTTGGCCATGTCTCTGAGCGGTGAACACCTTGTATTTCAGGTATATTGCAGTTCTGGAATATGCAGCTCTGGAGGATAATGGGTTCCTGATAGCTTCATGTTTGATTCGTCTCAAATCTCTTGCAGTCAATTTACATCTTTTTTTCTCAACAGGTTTCTTGAGACACTGAGACTATTTGCAACGCTTGATGGCTCTGTGATCACGCCCCAATATCTTTGCAGTTTCAAGAGTGCTACGTCCCTCTGAAAGACTTTTTACAAATTTAGATTTTGCCATTTAAATTATTTATTTTTTCTTGAAGTTTCAGGCAATCCTAAAACTTTTTAGATAGTGTTTAGTAATGTCTGCATTGTGTAACATTCCACCAAACAGGTGTAGAACCTCCTTAGCACGATGTCGCTGCAAAGTATTCATAGTGACCCTGAAAAGTCAACATCCAAATGGAAAGAAGTCTTAAAAAGTGACTTCATCTAAACTCCAACCTGTAGTTGAATATTTTTGCTTCACGGAGCAAACCAATCTGATTACCAGCCCCTACCTCACCCACTGTCTGCGCCCGCCTTTGCCATGGCAACCGCGCCGCACCACCACCACCAACACTAAATGCATAATTACCACTGTGCTAACGAAGAGCCGCTCACCTGCCAATCAAACCTTGCACCTAAATGAAGGAGCAGAGTGGAAAGGGGGTGGGGGGCGGACCATTAAGAACATTAGGAGCAGATTTAGAGACAGCGGAGACAGTCCGGCTCAGATAATTATACGTATTACTGACTTAAATGGATTTTGGAAATGAGTCTGTGGCAAGATAGAGGTATTATCATATCTATTTGCAGTGTCAATTTTGCTAAGGAGAAAAAGACAGGTATTGTCGCTAATTTCCCATAATATCATCTGTAGAGAGACTTTTATAATGAGTTGAGTTGTGCTTTTTGAGTCTGTAGGTGAGTCATGGCCTTGGGCAGTGATACTGGTCTGTCCTTGTGGTCTTCTCTGAAAATGTGTTTAATATCCCATGTTTTCCCTTTACATAATACAAAGAGGACACATACACTTACTTCTATCTGCAGTCACACCAGCAGACCAGTGTCTGAGCAGTGAACTGGTGATAGATCTGTTGTAAAAATGTTTTGAGATATTTTTAAAAAGATCTTGTAGTATTAGTAATAGTAGTAGTAGCAGTAGTAGATTAAAATTAAGTCTAGTCTAGTAGTCTAGTAGTAGTTTTATTATTTTAATTTTATAGTTAGATTTCTGAGTTTAGTATAGTTAGTGTAAATGTTATAGTAGATTTCATGTGTGTGTTTTATCTTTTGCAGTCCCGTCTCTGATCAGTGAGCTGAGAGCTGAGAAGATCGAGGAGAAGAGTGTGACTCTGGTTTGGAGAGAACCCAACGACCCCAACAGGAGCAGGCCCGAGTACGAAGTCAAGTACTATGAGAAGGTATTTATACTTCTGTAATTGATACTTATGCAGTAACCATGGTGACACAATGCAGTAACCATGGTGACACAATGCAAAAGGGTTTCAAATCGTATACAGCCTTAGTGATTTTAGTTAGCATCCCACCCCTAGGGAATGTTGATTACATCAGCTGCAAAGTATCAATAAGCTTGTGTTTTTGTCCATATCACTTTTATAAAAACACATTTGGAAACAGAAAGGGAATGAAAGAGTAAAATTTTAATTCACGAAACAAAACAAACAAACAAAAAACAGACAAATAACCCAAGGAGGACTGCTTGTCTCCATGGAAACATTGCTTTGCCTGGCATGGTCAACATTATGGCATTAAACCTATCTATCTCCATGGAGACAAGCCACCCGGCCAAACAAGCCAACAAGTTACAAAACACATCTGTGGAGAGGCGATCACGCTCAAGAACAGATGTTTTTAAAGGTATTTTTGAGCAATAAAGCATTTGTAATTGATGATAAAAGGAGAAATTCAATTTGTCAACTGGACAATGTTTATTTAGTCGAAAACGTTTCGCAGCTCATCCACGCTGCCTTGTCAGTTCTGGTTAGAGTGCTGATGGACACTGCTCTAACCAGAACTGACGAAGCAGCGCGAATGAGCTGCGAAACATTTTCAACTAAATAAACTTTGTCCAGTTGGCAAATTGAATTTCTCCTTTTATCATGGATTCTACCTGGACGACTGAGGGATTTTTCACACATTTGTGGAGGTGGCTGAGTGGCTAGCACTCATGCTTCACAGCAAGAAGGTTCCGGCTTCGATCCCCGGGTCGCCCAGGCCTTTCTGTGTGTGTTCTGTGTGGAGTTTGCATGCATGGTCTGGGTTCGATCCTCGGGTCGCCTGGGCCTTTCTGTGTGGAGTTTGCATGTTCTCCCCGTGTTTGGGTGGGTTTCCTCCGGGCACTCCGGTTTCCCCCATCAACCCAAAACATGCACCAGGTAAAATCCTCCAGCTGAGGTCCTGACCAAACCGAAGTAAGAAGATCATGGAGATGGTCCCCGGGCGCAGTAATGTGCTGCCCACTGCTCCTAATAACAGGATGGGTTAAATGCAGAGAAGAATTTCTCCAGTGTGAGATCAATAAAGTCACTTCTTCTTGTTGTAATTGAAAGACAAGTATAATGCCATGCTGTGGAACATTCCAATCAACACCACAGCACCAGCTTCGTGTACTTAAGCAAATGGCACCCTCCATTTGCTTATGTGCATTTGCATCCTCCCAGAGGTGGGACAAAGTCATTGCTGGGCAAGTCCTAAGTAAGTCTAAGTCTTTTGCACTCTGAGCGAAGTCCCGAGTCAAGAGTATCCAAGTGCCGAGTCAAGTCCGAAGTCAAAGCTCACAAGTCTCAAGTCGAGTCCAAAGTCCTAGCATTTTAGTTTCGAGTCATTTCGAGTCCCCTTTACAAAGAAATAAAATTTCTACAAATCATATAATATAACAAATCACCTTCGGCATCATTTTGCAAACTGGCGCGTGGATGCTTGTTTCCGCATCATTTGTTGTGCAATTTGCCTTGGATGCGGTCGAATGAAAGCAACGTAGATCTACTGTGATAGGATGTTGTGCAAGCCGCGCGCACATGCTCTTTGCATACATTTTCGCAGATTCACAAGTACAACAAGTGCGGTCCTTATCAACATACTTTTAGAGTTTTTTTTTTTTCATTGGACGTAGCAAGTCATCACAAGTCAAAAGGCCTAAGTCCAAGTGAAGTCACGAGTTATTGATATTGAAGTCCAAGTCAAGTTGCGAGTGTTTGTACATTTTGTCAAGTCGAGTCTAAAGTTATCAAATTCGTGACTCGAGTCTGACTCGACTCGAAGTCACATAACTCGAGTCCACACCTCTGCATCCTCTACCAGAAATGTTACACAATAGAAGCTGCTGAGCTGCTGTGTTCACCCTTATGTAACTCCTTCAGTCAGAATCAAATCAGTGATAAAGTTGTTTCTGTTCCCACATGACACCCTTTGTTATCCCCTGAACACAGCGCCCCCTGCGGCTCAGATTATAGACTATAATATGAGTATACTTGTCTATTTGTCATACTCCATATCACATTCTCCTCCGCCTGGTCCCATCGGTCACACACTCTGTATTTCACACCTCTCCTCCCTCTCTCCTCCATCATATTTAATAAAGTTGTACAATCATTTTTATTTAAACACTGTGCTGGGGAGTCTGTAAGGCTGAAGGAAAGATGTAAAAAAAGGAGAGAGACTGATGTAATTTGGAATCTAATAAGTTTTGTAAAGTGTGCTTTTGAGTTTGGAGTGCCAGTCTTCTATAATATGCGCTAATGTACCACTTACATTTAGTTTCATTTTCGTGGCTGTTTTTATCCAACACTGACAAAAACAGAAAACTTAAGGTCCTATATTATGCAAAATTGATTCTTTTAAGCTATGTTATAATGTTGTTACCTCAATAAAAAATACCTGGAGTTTGTTTCTTTCACACATGTTTAACACTTTATTGAGTGAGTGACCCTTTATTATTAGTCTGTTTACATCATTTACAAGCTCAAAATGCTCTGTTCCACCTTGTGATGTCATGGCTGCCTTTACCTTTAATTTAGTCCAGTAGAGATTGTAAATTCCAGAGCTGAAATTATCCAAATGATTCTAGTGACGGTGTATGGAGTTTAAAACACAGTGGAGCACTTCCTGTATTACCACATGACATCACAAGGTGAAACAGAGTGTTTGCCTAAATCTGCAGGTTTGTGTGTTAAACATGTGTGAATGAAACGAAACACAACTCCAGGTCTGTTTGTGATGAGGAAACAACATTAGAACAAACACCATAATATGGGCCCTGTAAAGGTGCACGGTGTAACTTTTTTGGTGGAAGGTCCGTCACCTGCTTGTTTCCATGGAGATAGCATTGCCTGGCCAAGAACGTACCCACAATATCCTCCTGGGACCTGAAGAAAAAAAGTGTATCGAAATTATTATTATTATTATTTTAATTTTCTATTTGGAGGTAAATTAACATCTTAGCATTTACATTTTGTTAATTTTATTTTTATTCATGTTGTAACATGTCTGCTGTAATGGACGTCAGGGACATTTTGGTGTTAAATCCACGTGAACAAAAACGTTTTTTTTTTGATGACCAACATCTCTGACAGTCTCTACAGTTGCCTCAAAAAGTTCTTAGACTCCCTTTTAATTTCTTATTTATGTATTTATTTTTTATATATTATGTATTATTTATTTATTTTATGTATTTATTTATTTTTTAATTTTTTTTTTTCATTTTTAGATTTTTTTTTATTTATTTATTAATTTTTTTAATCATAGTGCAGCCACAAACTTGAGTCTCAAAACACTTAAAAGACAGAGGTTAACTCGATGTCCACTATAAAGGACACAAATGAATGGGCCGGGTCTCAGGAGGATATGATTAAAAAATCAGTTCTATGGAGATAATAACACCAGGCCAAGTTACCGGTCAGATCTGTGGTGAGGCAAACCTGCTGTCAGTAAGAATGCATGTTTTGCTATTTTTGAGCACCTATACTTAAATACATTATAGATGGATAAGATTAATGTCATAGTGTGAAACATTCTAAGCAAGGTAATATCACAGTGGAGACCAGTGTTGTGCAGTAACGCGTTACTGTTGACAGTAACTAATACTGTAACGCATTACTTTTAAAATAAAGGAACTCCGTTACCGTTACTAAACGGCGCGTTACCGCGTTACTGAACCTGCTCATTTTGAAACTGGCATCATGTGCACGACTCGCATAGGCACAGGGGAATTTTTTTTCCTCCCTTTGGTAAGGGCGGGATAAGTAATGATGATTGGCTAAAGCAGAGTAAGATTTCATGTTGAGCCAACCAGAGACACCCAGTGGTCGGTGGGCGGGTTCTACGCACAATCCCAGCACACAGTAGCGCACACACACAATACACACACCCCGTGTCAGATGGCGAGTCCCGAGTCGAAGACAGAAGTATAGGCAGTATTTTAACCTCGTCGAGGTAAAAGGTAAAAACCTACATGTTACGTGCACATTGTGTCAAAGACCAAAGACTTTGTCCACGTCCAATTTAAGCAACTCGAATTTAATGAAGCATCTCTGGACGGCGCACGCTTCTGTTAAACTAGTGGCCACCAGCAGGCCCCATGATGATAATCGCATGCTAGGTGCTGTTAACAATGAAGGAGAGAGGAGTAGGAGGAGAGGAGGAAGAGGAAAGGAGGAGGAAGAGGAAAGGAGGAGGAGAGGAAGGGGCAGAAGAAGCAGGCCCCATGATGATAATCGCATGCTCGGTGCCGTTAACAATGAAGTCCACGGTGACAGAGCCACGTCAGCCAAGCAGCAAAAGCTGTATAATGCACTGTAAAAAAAAAAATCCAAATTATTTGACATTTTTTAACTAAAAAAAAAAAAGTAACGCATTAGTTACTTTCCTAGGTAACTAGTTACTTTTATAGTGTAGTAACTCAGTTACTAACTCAGTTACTTTTTTGGGTTAGTAACTAGTAACTGTAACTAATTACTTTTTCAAAGTAACGTGCCCAACACTGGTGGAGACAAAATAGTATATGTTTCAAAACAGGTTTCCAATCAGAGTTCACATTTTCAACACGTTCAGAAGAACTGACAAAAAGATGGAAATCTGAACTGACAACCAAGATCTAAAGATCTGTACAGATCTAAACTATAGGGCTTGCAGTTTACATGCAGAGTAAGACTGAAGATTTTGGTTGTGGAGGAAATGATGGTCGTTTCAGTCTTTGTGATTTGTAGTGATGGCTCATTTGTGGGATCTAAATCTTTTGGATCCATCCATGTCAAAGAGCCGTTCAAAAGACTGGCTCTTTTTATATTTATTCATGACAGAAGCCAGAATGAGAACTCATTTAACTACTAAGCAATCACAGAGAGACAAAACCAAGGCTCAGATGTGTTTAAAATGATTCAAACTGAAAGTAGAAGTGTGGAATTATGAAAATCCATATAAAATTACAATTACAATACAATAATTTAAAAACTAACTTATTAAGGTGGAAAATATAGGTTTTCTTGTGCCCAAATCTCTCACTGGATGCTCTGTGCTGATTCTTGTGTTGGTTTAAGGTTCTTCAGTGTAAAAATGCACACAATTTGGAATGAAAAAGGGTTGATTCTTTCAAAAAATGTTCAGATCCAGTCGTCCACTTTAAGGAACTGTTCAAAAGAGCCGGACTTCACTTCACTATTGACTTGATAATGACCATTCTAATTTGCGATTTTGGTTTGATCGTCGTTCCTCTTGCAGCCCTGTTTGATGCACTAAAAACAAACACCATATTGTAAATGACAGATGCCCTTTTGTCACCACACTCACATATGCATTCGTTCATATGCAAATAAACATGTTAGTACAGGCTCCATATGGGGTCCTTCTGCCCGCCCACAGTCACCCACAGTCACTCACACCTTTTATCAGAAACCCCTGCTGCTTTGTTCTGGCCAGCCCACATAAACACTCACATTTTTAGACACTATTTTGTGTGACAATGTCCGATCAATCAACTATTTCGAGCTAGTGATACCTTGCAGCTGATGTCATGTGTGATGCTGCTCTGTCTGAAGCTGTACTGATCACAGAATCGTGAAAATGTGTTTAAAGCACCCATTTTACTCTATTTTCAAATCTATGTCATAATGTTGTTACCTCATCACAAACATACTGTACCTGGAGTTGTGTTTTGTTTCATTCACACATGTTTAACACACAAAACCTGCATATTTAGGCTGAGTAACTCCTAAATATGCAGGTTTTTTAGGCTGTTCTCTCAAACAGAAGCACCTTGTGATGTCATGTGGTAATACAGGAAGTGCTCCACACACCTTCACTAGAATAATTTGGATGATTTCAACCCTGGAATTGTCAATATTTACTAAACAAAAGGTAAAAGGTATAGTAGTTATCTTGGAAACTACCACTACATGACATCACAAAGTGGAACAGAGCGTTTTGAGCTTTGGAGATGTAGACAGATTAATACTAAAGGATTACTCACACATGTGTGAATGAAACAAAACACTTCATGTTTTTGAGGATATAGCAACATCTTAACATGGTAAAAAAGCATCAATTTAGGGCCTGTCTGTACGACAACGTTTTTTGGTGGAAACGGGGAAGTTTGTGTTCGTTTGGGCCTGTCGTCCACACGGCGCCAGCGTTTTTGGGGGGTGTAAACGGTGTTTTTTTTAAACGGGTTCCAGAGTGGAGAAGTCGGAGAACGCCGAGGGTCGCGTTGTCGTGTGGGCGGGTAAAACGCGACTTTTGGGAAAACATGACATCACGTGACCAGTGACCAGAAGGTAACCTTGCGCATTCGGCCGGTAACGACCAGATAACAAAAACGGACAATGGAGATGAGTTTGTTATGCGGACATTTCTAAGTTTATTTGCACTGTTGCGTCAAAACCTGTTGATCTACTATGCAGTTCAACCCCAGCGGAGACGCGTGCACAATTACGCACGTCGTGGCCTGGCAGTACGCACAACACACGAGTGTTTGCCAATTCAAAGCTAAACACGTATTTTAAAACTGGAAAGATCCCATCAATGAAAAGGCAGATAGTGGACAATGAGGAGCCCATACCAATTTGAGGGTGTTGTGTGCTGTAAATAAAGAAAAAGAGCAACCATTTCTTGTCTTTTTTATTGAATGAAAATTTACCTTTTACATACAGGCACATGCAGTATCACACACAAAAATATATAAAAGCATTTTTGTTTTCTTTACACAAATTCACACAACTATATAGCTGCCCGTTGGTGATGGTCCCCGGTTGTGTATTCTCGCAGAAAAGCCAACATAATGTCCGAGTATGTTTAACATTCCCGTATTAAGATCCAAACAAGCATTTTGCCTAAATAACACGAGCAAGGTTAACGAGAGTTCTACTTGTTAATGTCTAATAAAACGATAGCAAGTAATACTAACTATCGATTTATAGGCAAAAACTCTGCTCACGCAGCGCAAACCTTCGTTCTCTGGCGTCTGTCTATGTTAGGGACCGTCAACATTTTCACATTACCGGAGTGACATATGTACTACATCGTTTTCACTCAGTGCTCCGTGTTCGCCTGGACGTGAATATTTACTGATCCGTCCACACGTGTGTGGACGCGCATTTTTTCCAGCCCATATTTTTAAAAAAACAGGAACGTTGTCGTGCAGACAGGGCCTTAGTTTTTAGACTTAAGATAATAAGATAAGATAATCCTTTATTTGTCCCACAATGGGGAAATTGCAGTGTCACAACGCAAGTTTCACAAACAGTAGGAAAATATGAGCATGCATCAAAATTAAGATAAATAATAAGTATGTACAGTCAACTAAAAAACACAACACTGTAAGGTTAAAAGGCACAGGACTTAAAACTTTTTCTGCAATTGTTACTAAAGTATTCACTGTGTCACCATGGCAACTGCTGAACACTCCACCATACCGACAGATATAGCACACCCTCAGCACGATGTCACTGCTGGGGATTATACAATGTTGTGATGTCCACATGAACCCAACATATGTTCCTCTCTAAATGTCTTCTCATCTCTCACTTCAGGAGCACAAGGACCAGAGCTACTCCACTGTGAAAACCGCCGCTACTCGAATCAGCGTCAACAACCTCAAACCCGGGACCACCTATGTGTTTCTGATCAGGCCTGTCTCCAGTGCAGTGCCTCCTTCTGGCCTTGCCCCGCTCTCCTCCTCCTCTGCATCCTCCGCTTCTTCTGCATCCTCTGCCTCCTCTGCGTCATCCTCTGCCTCCACCTCCTCTGCTCCTCCCATCGACTACGGTGCCTACAGCGCCCCCTTGGAACTGCAGACGCTCGGAGAATGTGAGTACAGAGAAGAAAGAAGAATCATACAATATTTTGGGTAAAAATGAATAAATTAACATATACTTTTTTTAAACATTAGATTTAAACATTGTATTTTTCATTTTCCATTCATTATTTTGTATACATTTTACAATTGTTATTCCACATAAGATTTTAACATAGAACTAAACTCCACCCACAACCACATTTCAAACTGAGCTGCTAAAGGGGAGAGTGAGAGGCAGGGTCTGGTGGTATAAGGAACAGTGTGATTGGTCTAACAGATATTCACACTTCAAACTCCGCCCCGTGTTTGTATCATAAACACCTGGCGGTAAAAAGGGCAGTCTTGTGTGATGTCACGTAGTACTTGAACTTGCAGAGGGGACTGGAACACTCTATACACACAAATTTTTGGCTGATTTTGAACACAAAGCTGCAAATTGACCTAAAATTGCCAAAAAATAAGTAATAATAATATAAATAGTAGACAACTTGCCTTTATTCCAGGTCATTTTAGTACTCAAAAATATTCTGAAACATTCATTCTTATGGTGAGTTCTGATCTGACCTATCATTTGGTGGAGCCACCTACTTGTCACTATGGAGAAAAATAGTTTAAGTTTATAATGTATTAGTGAAAACTGTGTTAATTCCACATAATCTCCTCTAACTGCGTTGGTGCCCGCCACAGATGGAATATAAATGCAGTAATGTATGTGACAGATGCACCGCTTGAAATAAATGACACTGTCTGGAATTCTAATGTGTGTAATATAAAAAACAAATCACAGTTTAATTGGCCTTAAACTATTCATCATTGTTAACAAGTATTATGACACGTTTTTAGAGGAGTTATAACAGGGAAACAGTCCTGCTAAAGGATATTAAAGAGGATCTGACAGCATTTTATCCTTCAATCTAAATGTATTGGTAAGACTTGATAATACCCACACTTTAAATAAACTTAAAACAGACCTATTCAGCTAAGTGGACTTTTCAGAGCTTTTAACCATGTTTGAGTTTCCTGCTCCTTGTTGTACATGTTTGAGTCATCTTTATTCTCCTGTATTCAGGATGCCACTTTGCTGATCAACCCGTTTTCACCTCCACTGGTACACGCCCACTGTGACATACTTACTTTGTTTTCCAATTTATTTATTTTTTTAATGTCTGATCAAATCCATCATTCCATCCATTTTGTTCTGCTTATTCGGGGCTGGGTCGCAGGGGCAACAGCCTAAGCAGGGACTCCCAGACTTCATTCACCCCAGACACTTCCTCCAGGGGGAACCCAAGGCGTCCCCAGCCCAGCCGGGAAACATAGTCCCTCCAGTGTGTTCTGGGTCTTCCCCGGGGCCTCCTCCCGGTGGGACATGCAGAAAAGATGCCCGAGCCACCTCAGCTGGCTCCCCTCAACATGGAGGAGCAGCAGCTCTATTCCGAGCTCCTCCTGTATGACTGAGCTCCTCACCCTATCTCTAAGGGTGCGCCCAGCCACTCTGTGAAGGAAACTCATTTGGGCCGCTTGTATCCGCGATCTTGTCCTTTTGGTCATTACCCAAAGCTCATGACCATAGGTGAGAGTAGGAACGTAGATTGACCGGTAAATTGAGAGCTTTGCCTTTTGGCTCAGCTCCCTCTTCACCACAACGGACCGGTACAACCACATCACTGCCGACACTGCAATGATCTGCCTGTCAATCTCACTCTCCATCCTCCCCTCACTCGTGAACAAGACTCTGAGATAGTTGAACTCCTCCACTTGAGGCAAGGACTCGCCACCCAAGAATGCAAGCCACCTTTTTCCGGTCAAGAACCATGGCCTCAGATCTGGAGGAGCTGATCCTCATCCCAGCCACCTCACACTTGGCTGCAAACTGCCCCAGTGCATGTTGGAGGTCCCGGGCCAATGAAGCCATCAGGACAACATCTTCTGCAAACAGCAGAGATGAAATCTTTTGGTCCCCAAACCGGATCTCCTCCGGCCCCTGACTGGGCCTAGAAATTCTGTCCATAAATACAATGAACAGAACCGGTGACAAAGGGCATCCCTGGCAGAGTCCAACATGCACCGGAAACAGGTCCGTCTTATTACCGGCAATGCGAACACAGCTCCTGCTCTGGTCATACAGGGACCGGACAGCCCTTAGCAAAGAGATTCAGACGCCATACTCCCAGAGCACTCCCCACAGGACCCCACAAGGGACATGGTCAATTGCCTTCTTCACATCAACAAAGCACATATGGACTGGTTGGGCAAACTCCCATGAACACTCTAGCACACGATGGAGAGTATAAAGGTTTGGTCCAGTGTTCTGTGGCTGGGACGAAAACCACACTTCTCCTGAATCTAAGGTTCAACCATCGGTCGAATTCTCCTCTCCAGTATCTTGGAATAAACCTTACCAGAGAGGCTGAGGAGTGAGATTCACCTCCGGTCCCCCTTCTTAAACAGAGTGACCACCACCCCGGTCTGCCAGTCCAGAGCTACTGTCCCTAACAGACCTACTATATGCTTGGACCTGCCATGTCTTTTCGGCTTCCTCCCCCGCCAGTGGACCCAACTCACAACCAGGTGCTGATCAGTTGACAGCTCTGCCCCTCACTTCACCCGAGTGTCCAAGACACACGGCTGGAGGTGAGATGACACAACAACAAAGTCGATCATAGACCTCCGGCCTAGGGTGTCCTGCCACATGCACCGATGGATACCCTTGTGCTTGAACATGGTGTTAGTTATGGACAAACCATGGCTAGCACAGAAGGCTAACAGGCTAACATGGCTAACAGGGCACTACTCGGATACATATCAGGGAGGCTGTTGCTCCCATTCACACCTCTCCAGGTGTCACTGCCACGTTGAAGTTTCCCAATAGAACAACGGAGTCCCCAGTCAGTGCACTGTCCAGTACCGCTCCCAGAGACTTCAAGAATTTGCACTGCTGTTCTGCCCGTAGGCCGACACAACAGTGAGAGGTCTCTCGTTCACCGGAGTAAACTCCAACACATGGCGGCTGAGCTGTGGGGCAATGAGCAGGCCCACACAAGCCCCCCGCTGCACCCCACAAGCAACGCCAGAGAAGTGGAGAGTCCATACCCCTCAGTGAGTTGGGTTCCAAAGCCTAAGCTGTTTGTGGAGGTGAGGCCAACTATATCTAGTCAGTAACACTCAACCTTCCGCACGATCTCGGGCGGAAGGTTGAGCGAGGTGACATTCCATGTCCCCAGAGCTTGTGTCCATGTCCGGAGATCCAGTTGTCGAGGCCCCTGCCTTCGTCTGCCCCCCCAAATCTCCCTGCACCAGCCCCTTATGGATCCTCCTGCGGGTGGTGCGCCCACGGTGCTCCTTCAGGCTGTAGGCACACAGAGTAGGCACAATATAAATTAACACATTAAATACAATAAAGCATAAAAAATAAACAAGTTGATAAAAAACAAAAAATACTAAAATTAGCAAATACAATAATAGCAAATAAAATCAATAAAAGCCTACACAATTCTCACACTGTGTTAAAAGCCGGTGAGTAAAAGTCTGTTTTTAAATGAGACTTAAAAGAATCAATTGAAGGGGCTTTTTAATGTGAGAGGGGAGAGCGTTCCAAAGTTTGGGGCCAACCACAGAAAAGGCCTTTTGATTCTCGTTTTTGGGATATCAAGTTGGAGCTGGCCCTGAGACCTCAGAGTGTGTGCCGGAATGTATGGCACAGTGAGGTTGAGATGTACACTGGGGCCAGTCCATGAAGTGCTATAAAAACAAACAATACAATTTTACAGTCAACTATGAAATGAATGGGGAGCCAGTGCAATGAGGATATGGTGATACGCAAAGGATGCTGTATTGTTGCATATAGTCATTTTGGTACAAATGAAAATAAATGCTCTGCTTTAGGGTGATGTGCAGATATCCATAGGAGGGGCCCATAGAATGTAGTGCTTTGTTGTTATGACGTTTACAGAGACATCAGCTCCCATTGGGCACCACAGTTTTCTAACAGGAAAATCAGCTGACTTGTTTCTCTTATTAAGCTGTTTTAGATTAGCTGAAAAGCTGAAAGCTGAAAATTAGAACTCTACAGGTGTGGATCAGTTACATTTTGTTATCAGTGTGACTCCTTTTTATTAGATAATGTGTAAATGCACAGTGTGATTTTCTCATAATTTTTTACAAAATTCTGAAAAATATGGAATAATTTGAAGGTTAACCTGGTTTGTGAAATTAATTGATTTAGGACGAGACAGAATTTCCACAACACGAGACGAAACACAAGATTGGGTCCACGAGAACAAGACAAGATGAGATGTTAACATAATTCCTAATACATATATAAATTTCACAATTCAGTTTCCAGTTTTGGCCTCACCATTTTTTATTTATTTCATTTCATATTTTTGTTTCCATTCTAGCACTGCTCACCAACACATTACCCTTTTTTGTCCAATCCAAATGAGACCTTAATCAGGGCTCAGGATCTAAACCAAGACTTGTCTGGAATTAAGTCAGGACTAAATATGGGATAACCCAGAACTAAACCAAGAATAAAATTTGGACTATATTGGGACTAAATCAGATCTCAACCAAGACTCAACCATTTCAGTCCATTACAGCCTAACTCTAAAATAATCTGACTGAATTAAAGTTGCACAAAGGAATCTTCTGTCTCTGTCACCTTTGTAAGAATGTGCTTCCTGTTCACACTTTACTCCCACACACTTTACATGTCATTTTATGCAGTAGAGCGCCCCCTGTTGTTCCTCACTCCTCCCACAGAGCGGCCGGTGGGGGGCCGTGAGGAGGGGGTGGGCTGGTCCATAGCCTACTACAAAAGAAAATCATATCTAGTCCAGTCAAAATTTGTCCTCTCCTTATAGTATTAAACATATCTGTCTCCATGGAGACAAATCATGTGACACCACCAAATCTGTGGAGAAATTATCGCAATCACAATCAGAATGCATGTCCTTGATACATTTAATGCCATATCAAAGTTCAAACATATGTACAGGTTGCACACACAGGATTTGAAACTGCGTTCCCTAGGCCCACAGTGAACATAAAACATGTTATAAACAAGACAATAAAAACTTAGTGCCTAAAACATTAAGCAATGCCTAAAAAACATGTGCCTAAAACATCACATATACACATAGCTAAAGTACAACAGGCTTGTATATAATACAAATAAGTAAAATGCCCAAAGTGTAGCGTAATAAAGCTCAAATAGTGTAATTTAAGCAGCAGTGTCAATGTCAGTTAAGTGTAATTTAAGCAGCAGTGTCATTGGGGGAGGGAGGGCAGGGAGAGAGTTCAGCATCCTGACAGCTTGGTAGATGAAGCTGTCTTTCAGTCTGCTGGTCTTGGCCCTGAGGCTCCTCAGTCTCCTTCCTAATGGCAGCAGACTGAAGAGGCAGTTGGATGGGTGATTAAGATTAAGTCTTTATTTGGTCTCACACAATGACACACAGTGACACACGGGAGAAATTTTACTTCTGCATTTGACCCATCCTTTTCAGGAGCAGTGAGCAACCATCTTTTGACGCCCGGGGGGGCAGTACCATGAAGGGTCTTGCCCAAGGACTCACACTGGCTAGCTCATTGCCGGGGGGGGATTTGAACCCCCAACTTACCAGTTGAGCTAACCAGCCGGCTGGGTGGGATCACCCAGAGGGCTTTGCGGGTGAGGCGGGTGCGGTAGATGTCCTGCAGGGAGGGGAGAGAGACACCCACGATTCTCTCAGCTGCTCTCACTACTCAATGTAGCTTTTTCCGGCAGGACATGGTGCAGGTGCCATACCACACAGTGATGCAGCTGGTGAGGATGCTCTCTATGGTGCTTCTGTAGAATGTGCGCATGATGGAAGCATCATGAGCACGAGATATGTGGGATGGGAGATATGTGGGAAACAGACTGTATATGTGACCCACTGCGCCCAAATAGGACACATATGATCCCGGAGGCATTTTGAGTTATTCACAGATCATAAATATGATCATAATTATGACTCACCCCATGTTGCAGTGTTTTCGGCGTATCTCCACATGTAAACGCGTATTGTGTGTTTTGGAGCTAAATCACACTCTGTACACGAGCTCCAGAGAAATGGATGTGACCCGAACCTGTCCCGAAAGTCTCCTGAACGTGTCATGTGTCCAAGTAGAAAAGTCCATTTTCTTGTCCTTTAGTGTCCTGCAGTGCTGCTTACATATGCACGAGCTCTTCACAGCTGATCAGCGTTCAGGGAAAACCCCCTCAGCACTCCTTGCAACGGGATTGGCAGGCGTGCGAGCTTATATGTTGATTTATACACGCCCCGTTTCTTTCCGCAAAAACAAGCCCATTTGAAATTAAAAATGTATGTTTTTAACGTCACTAATGCTGTTATCTGAAACATGGAGAGGCTTCTTCATGATCTCAGCTAGCACCCATCCATCCATTTTCTTCCGCTTATCTGGGGCTGGGTCGCGGGGGCAACAGTCTAAGCAGGGACTCCCAGACTTCCTTCACCCCAGGCCAACCAGGAGACATAGTCCCTCCATAGTCCCCGGGGCCTCCTTCCGGTGGGACATGCACGGAACACCTCCCAAGGGAGGTATCCAGGAGACATCCGAAACAGATGCACATACTCCAAAAAAACGAAAATCACAAATTTTGAAAAAAAAGTACAAAAATCGCATTTTCTCGGAATCTGTAATGCCGACATGAGGGCTCAAAGTCCGTGGTGCGTCACATATATATATATATAGAAATAGCTAACCTGCTAGCCACCATGTTCCAAACAGGAAGTAAGCATGTGTGCTTCTGGCTCCACTGACTTTTAAAATGTTCATATTAACCCACTCTACATGATCCTGGTGTTTTTAATTTGCTATTTTGTCCATTAATCAAGATAAGAACTTTAATAACAGACAAATCAGGTGCTTTCTTTTTTTGAGGTTGTTTTCGCTAGCATTAGCAACAGGTTTGATTGACAGTGTTGCTAAGTGCCTTCAACAGTCTCACTCCGGATCGGCTCTCTGTATCAAATATTACAGTCATATTAAAGCATTAATGTGACTGTAATATGTATTTCTTTTGTTCTCTAGTGGCGTTGGTGTTCCTGGGGCCCTTCATCCCTGCTTACAGTTTTTATTGTGACTGTGTGTGTTTGTTTCAGTGGCGTTGGCGTCGAGCGAGCAGAACCCGGTGCTGATCATCGTAGTGATCTCTGTGGCGGCTCTCATCATGCTGCTGTCCATGGGAGGGGGTCTACTCATCTGGAGGAGGTAAAGAGCTGTTTCTCTCTACTATCTCTCCCTCTCTCCTTTTTCTCTTCGGTTCTTTCTCTTCTCTTTATGCCTACCCTCTCTCCCCCTCCTCTCCTTCTCTCTCTCTCTTTCTTTCTCTCTCTTTCACTCTCCCACTTTCTCTCTCTTTTTCTCCACTCTCTCACTTTCTCTCTTTCTCCGTATGTCCTCCTCCCACTCGCTCAGCCCCCCCTCATATCTACCCATCTCACCTCATCTCTCTCACATGCTCTCACTTACTCCAACCTCTTAGTCTAGCTCACCCCCCCCACTCTTTTTGTCCCTCTCTCTTTCCTTCCTCCTCTCTCTTTCTCCCTCTGTCTCTTACTCTCTCTCCCCCTCTGCTTCTCACACTCCAACTCTCTCTCTCCCTGTCTCTCTCTCTCTCTCTCTTTCCTTCACTACCCCCTCTGTTCTCCTCCCTCTCCCTCCCTTTTTCTCCCTCTGTCTCTCACTCTTTCTCCCCCTCTGCTTCTCATGCTTCATCTCTCTCTCTCTCTCTGTCTCTCTCTCTCAGTTGTCCTCCCTTTACCTCCCTCACTGCCCCCTCTCTCCTCCTCCCACGTGTTTTTCTCCATTGCTCCCTCCCTATCTCTCTCCCTCTATCTCTCGCTCTCTCTCCCTCTCTGCTTCTCACGCTCCATCTCTCTCTGTCCCCCCATCCCTCTCCCTCCCTCACTGCCCCCTCTCTCCTCCTACCCCTCTTTCTCCCTGTCCCTCCTTCTCTCTCCCTTCCTCTTTCTCTTTCTCCCTCTGTCTCTCACTCTCCCCCTCTGCTTCTCACACTCCTACCTCTCTCTCCCTGTCCCTCTCTCCATCCCTCCCTCTCTCTCCCTCTGTCTCTCACTCTCCCCCTCTGCTTTGCAGGCTCCATCTCTCTTTCTTCCTGTCTCTCTCCCTCCGTCTCTCCTCCCTCTCTCGGTCTGGTCCAGACTGTAGAGTGCCGTATGAGCAGGAGCTTTGACTCTGTTGAATACGCGATGCAAATGTGAGTTGGCAGAGAAACTCCACGGAGCTGGAACAAGTGGTGTGAAAGATGGACCAAAGATGATCATTGGAATCTTATTATGCACAACCAGAACGAAGGGTGCATTTTTAGCACTAATTCAAATAAGAAGAGAGAGAGAAGGAAGGTGTATAGAGGAGGGAGAGTGAATACACAGTATAGTATAGAGGAGGGATGGTGAATGGTCCAAGGTCAAACTCATGTAAAGGTTGAGTTTACATCTTAAACACAAACATGTAAATCTACAGGTGGGTGAGAGAAAGAGAGAGGGAGACTCCAACCTCATGTTCAAAAAACACATTAAAAAGTTACAAATACTATTAAATTTAACATTCAAAACTTCAAACAGATTCGACCTTTTATCACAACAGAGGCAGCAAAGTCCTACCTCCATTGTATGATTTTTTTCTCATATTGACTATTGTTTTACTGTGTGGTCATTTGCTGGAGTTACTGCACTCAAGCCAATTGAACAACTATACAAACGATCAATCAAGATACTTGATCGGAAACCTCAGTCCTTTCATATATGTTCTCTTCTACAAAAATATAATTTCTTAAACTTTGAGAGACTGAAAACGTTTAAAAACTGTTGTCTAGTGTATTGGGTACTTAATGGTGCTGCCCCGCCACCGTTAGGTGAGTTTATTAAAAAAAGAAGCTGTGAGACTAGCACTAGGTCCACAGCTAGAGGGGACTGTGACATTCAGTTCAGGAAGTGCACCTTTGCCCAAAATGTGCTCTCTGTCATGGGCTGCACAAGCTGGATCACACTGCCAACGGCATCAGGGACAGCGGCACGTTTGCTTCCTTTAAGAAACAACTAAAGGAATGGCTAATTGGTAATCAAAGTTGTGACCACTAGAGAGTTCTAAGCACTTTAACACTGGACTACCTCATGTAACTAAACACTTTACTACCAAACTACCTCATGTAAATGAAGGCACTTTATTATAAAATTACTTTATGTAACTAAAGCACTTTACTACTAAAACTACCTCATGTAACTAAAAAAAACACCTTATCTAACTAAAAGCACTTTACTACTAGAACTACCTCATGTAACTAAAAGCACTTTTGTATTAGATCTATTAACTCAAAATCCTTGTAAAACTGTTGTGCTGCTTTGATTCTGTCACTGCTTCTTTTGTTTTCATTGTTGGTCTTTACATGTTTTGTACTTTGTGTTTTATCGACTTTCACCCCTGTTCTGTGGGACTACAGATGGAAACTCGCCTTGAGCTAAATCTGGTGTATTTACAGCCCTAGCTGTTCATTAATACATGCTGTCCCATTTAAATAAATAAACTTAAACTTAAACTTACAGAGCTTCTTTTTCCTCTCTGTGAGTCCCCACTCCCCCTGAGAGAGAGAGAAGAGAGGGGAAGAAGCAGAGAGAGACCTCTCTGCTTCTTCCCCTCTCTTCTCTCTCTCATCCTTTCTCTATCTCTTCTCTCTCTCATCCTTTCTCTATCTCCCTTTCTTCCCATCTCTTTTCTCTGTCTCACCCTATATCTCTTTCTTCCCTCTGTTCTCACTCTCTCTCACCTTCTCTCTGTCTTTGTTGTCTGCTCTTTTCTCCCTCTCACCCTCTCTCTCTCACCCTCTCTTTCATCCATCTTCTTTTTCCTCACCCTCTCCCTCTCTCTTTTTCTCACCCACCTGTCTCTCTCATATACACCATCCTCTCTCTTCCTCTTTTTGCCTCTCTCTCTCTCTTATTGTCCCTCTTCTCACACCCTTCTCCCCTCTCTCCTCCCTCCTTTACCAAAGCCTCTCTCACTACCACCTCCTCTCTCTTTCTCTCTCTCCCTGCTTTTCTCTCTACCTCTCTCTCTCTCTCCATCTCATTCATCTCTAGCCCTCTCCTCTCTCTGGTTCAATAGTTTCATGTTTTGCATAAAGACACAGTGTGACAGGTGATGTTTAAATTACCCTCTTCTCATGTTTGTACAAAAGCAGCTTCTGCACTTATCTACTCCACTCTCTCTCTCTACCTTCTCTCTCTCTCCCTCTCTCGCTCTTTGTGTCTCTTTCCTTCTCCTTTCCCTTTCCCCACTTCTCTTTCTCTCTGTCTGTCTGTCTCTCTCTCTCTCTCTTTGTGTGTGTCTCTCCTTTTCCTTTCACTTTTTCCCTCCTCTCTATCTCTTTCTTCTCTCTCTCTCTTTCTCTCCTTTTGTGTGTCTCTCTCTCCTTCTCCCTTCCCTTCCTCCCTCCACTTTCTCTCTCTGTCTCTCTCCTTTCCACCTCTTCTCTTTGTCTTTTCTCCCCCATCTTTTCCACTTGTTTAATCTATTATACCCTCCCTCACATCTTTCAATCAATCAATCAATCAAACAATATTTATAAAGCACTTTTCATACAAAATAGTAGCACAAAGCGCCTTACAGTGTTTAAGGATTAGAAGATTGATCTTTATTGATCTCGCACAGGAGAAGTTGTTTCTATATTTGACCCGGGGACCATCCCCATAATGTCTGCCTTTCTACCTCCCCTTTCCTATCTTCTCCATTTCCTTCCTTATCTCTCTCCCCCTTTCCCTCATTCTTTCATTCTCTCATTTCTGTCTCGCTTTACTTCCCTTTCTGAATTCACCCTGCCATCCTCTCTTGCTTTCTCTCACACCCCCTTCATCACCTCCCTCCCTCTCTAACCCAGGTGAGTGTATATCTCATATATATTCTATGTTGGTGTTCATGGTCAATTCATATGTAAATGAGGCACATACAGGTACATTAACAGTCCTGCAACACAGGATGATTTCCATATTCACATTTGTCACTGTGTTAGATTTCTTATACTTACACTCACAGTATGTTCTTCGATTTTGGCCTTAAATACATTTAAAATATACTGGTATATGAAGCAGTATTGCTAGCCTGCAGTGGTGGAATGTAACAAACTAAAAGTAGTAAAGTACTTAATGTTTTCACAATGATCTCACAGTGAATATTAGATTTTATTATGTCAATCCCAAAAAAAAGGGTTTCAACTTCAATTTCTCTTACACAGTAAGATTTCTTTGCATAAACAAGATATAAGTAAGATTTATTTGCATAAATAATTTTATAAACACAATAATCTACAAGGTCTTACCTTTTATATGACACCTTGTTTGGCCATGTAGGCCATGTATTTGCAGTTTAATACCTTAAAACATCATACATTGGTAATTTCAAGAATAAGACCCTGGGGCTTAAAGGGACAGTGTGTAAGATTTTTACCTGTTAATTACTGAAATTGAAGATACCCATTCAAAAATACATTGTTTTCCAAGCCTTTTCACTTCCATCATGAAATCAAAGTATTCTTTTGGACTTAGATATAGTCACATAAAAGGGGGATCTTCCCCATATAGAGGCAGCCATTTTGAATACGAGAGCCGCAGAAGGACATTTGGGCTCATCCTTCGCCTCGGCTCCTGCTAACAGCTGCACAGCCGCGCTGTATATGGCTCCCCCCTTCCCCCCTCCCCTTCCCCTTCTCTCCTTCGGTCCTCTGCTCCCATATGCAGCCAGGAGCGAAGGAGAGAAGGGGAAGGGGAGGGGGGGAGGGGGAGCATGCTGCCGGATCACACATCGTAATGGATATAACACGTATTTTGGACTAAATTGTTTTACTGGATTTTATTCGCTGGATCCTTATGGACAGATTGAGACCAAGTTTATGATGAAATACAGAGTTTGACCTGTGCAGAGCCTTCAAAGGTAAGCTAAGTAAGCTAAGTTTTGTGCTTTTCTGTATAAAAGCCCCATGTGCTCGGGGAGTGATTGTTTTGCAGGGAAATGAATTGCATAGTCAAAAAGAGGAGACTGTAAGGTTTCATTTGATGTGTAGATTGTCATGAATCATGATCGGGATTGTGTGTTTTCATGCGAAAAGAAAAAAAAAAAGTGAACGGGGGACCGCGGTTTATGTATACAGCGGTGCGCGGTTCGTGCGCGGGCACGCGCGATGTCGGCGCTACGTCGCGTCCGGGTGACCCTCGAGGTCTGCCATAGCCAAAAGAGGAAGTGGAATAGCTAGTAACCACCTATGCGCCACGAATCCTACACACTGTCCCTTTAAGAGGTTAAAACACAGTGGAGCACTTCTTGTATTACCACATGACATCACAAGGTGGAACAGAGGGTTTTCTGTTTGAGAGAAAAGCTCTAAATATGCAGGTTTGTGAATGAAACAAAACACAACTCCAGGTCTGTTTGTGATGATGAAACAATATTATAACAGATCAGAAAATAGTGTAATATGTAATATTTTTTATAGCTCCCATTCATTCAAACATACTCACACACTTTGGTTTGTGTCCACTGATCCCTGACAGTGGAGGATAGAGCCGAGTTTCCAGGACACTGCCCAGACAGTGTGAGGGAAGTGTCCGATCAGAGTGCTCCGTAGTGGGGCTGCTTCACCCTCTGCTGCTCCTGATCCCCGGTGCTCTGGAGAAATGTGGAGAACCCAGGCTCACTTCCTATTTGGAACACAGCGGTTAGCAGGTTGGCTATGTCCAGTTACAAACAATCTATGGGAGGAATTCATTTCAGACTGATCCGCAATGGTATGCCTCATTTATGTTGTAAATTCTTTTTTCTTTTCCTTTTTTAAATTACAACAATGCATATTAATCAACATGTCAATGATTTAGCACAATAGCTAATTTGCATCCGTAGTCCTAAACGCAGGTAAGAACAAAACACATTCACACAAACAAATTCTTTGCCTTAAAGCTCCAATATCACACAAAATCGACTCTTGTGAGATTTAAGTCATGTTATAATGCTGTTACCTCCTCAAAACATACCTGGAGTTTTTTGTTTCGTTCACACATGTTTGAGAGTATTAGTCAGTCTAAGTCTTCAAAGCTCAAAATGTAATGTTCAACTTAACAGCTCTTTTTTACTTTTTGTTCAGTAGAAATTGGCAATTCTAGGTGTGAAATTATCCAAATGATTCCAGTGAAGGTGCATGAAGTTAAAAACACATTGGAGCACTTCCTGTAGCCTATTACCACATGACATCACAAGGTGGAGCAGAGTGTTTTCCGTTTGAGAGAAGAACTAAAGCCTAAATCTGCAGGGTTTGTGTGTTAAACATGTGTGAATGAAACAAAATCCAACTCCAGGACTGTTTGTAATGAGGAAACAACATTAGAACACAACAGATTTTTTTTTTTTTATTGTTTATAATAGGCCCTTTAAATATAAATGGCTTGCACACACTTTTCTTCCGTATCTTTTAGTATATATTGCAGTTGAGTGTTTTCCACGTTGTTAAACTTGAAGGGATGCGTTGACACCAGGATAAATAAGACCAAAAAAGCTCTGAGTATTTTCCTTTCCACACAGAGCGATATTTTCAAACCTAAAATTTGACTCTTAATCAGTTGGAAAACCTTCACAAACATGCTCCGAGCGCCTTGCCAAAGAGCTTCGGCAGTGCAGATTCAGTTGAGCAAACAACAGCCAAAATCATCCAAATATCAAGAATGTTGACTCTCAAATCACTGCTGAATTCTCTGATTTTATTACAATTTCAATAAAAATAAAAACATTTGCCAGTTTGATTATCTTGCCAAAAATGTTGAGTCCAGATTTGACATACTTGATTAATGTTTTAAAGAAATAATAATAATAATAATACAGTACATTTTATTTATTAGGCACCTTTCTGGACACTCAAGGTCGCCTTACAACAAGTGTAATATACATTACAGGCAGTTAAAAGCAGTTAAAAGCAACAGTTAAAATACACAGATAAAAACAAACAGATAACAGATAAAAACAAACAGTTAAACATTTAAACAATAAAAAATTTTAAAACAGTAAAACATTTAAAAGGACAGCGCAGTTATGGTTGGAGTGAAAAGGCCAGTCTGAACAGATGAGTTTTGAGTTTGGTTTTGAAGTTTGGGAGTGTCTCAGTGTTGCGGAGGTCAGGAGGAAGAGAGTTCCAGAGCTGGGAAGCAGAGCGGCTGAACGCCCTGCTCCCCATAGTGACCAGACGGGCAGAGGGGACAGAGAGCTGGACAGAGGAGGAGGAGCGAAGAGAGCAAGCAGGTGTGGCCATATGGAGGATGTCAGAGAGATATGGAGGTGCGAGGTTGTTCAAGACTTTGAATGTGTGGAGCAGGAATTGCAGCAGAAATGGTACTGTTATGTTACTGTATTTGACTTGTATTTGTATTTGTACTTAGTCTATGTTTACTTGCTAAATTGCACCACTAGTGGCCACTTTAATCTACTCGTTAAGTAAGAAAAGTAGAAGAACTTGATACAGGAAGTGAGACAGGACGTTGTTACTCTGACCTCTGACTTCAACAGAATGGCCGCTCCTTTGTTCTGGTGTTTCTTTTTGAATTTGTCTAAGCATTGCCTGTAAGTATGACATTGTAAACATTGCCTTTTGTATGTTGTATATACTAGTTAGCACGTTTTTAGTGCTTGATTATTTTGCAAATTGCTACTGACATTCTAATTTCGCGATGCTAAACTCCGTTTTAGCTACTTATTGTCTGTTAGCTACCTAAGTCTGTTACTTCATTGTTAGACTTGGACTTAGACTTGGACAGACTTTGTTAATCCACAAGGGCAACTGTTTTGGAGTTGTTGTTTGTTGGTGTTATTCATATTTTTGTAAATACTAGCTAGCACTGATATTAATACACATCTGTATATGTTTATTGTTACAGTTTCACAAATTTGGATCCATTAAATTTCATGAAATGAAATTGGATCCATTAAATTTCATGAAATTTATCTGCTGTCTGTGAAGTTTCTTCTGGATCTATGTTTAGCTCTTTGGATAAGCTAGCAGAGTATCTAGCAAGGCCATTTACATGTACTTTTCAGAGTACTTTACAGGAATGAAAAATTTCCGCTTTTTGGCAGATTTCTGCTTTTTTGTCAGCCGCCTGGGTCATTTTTTATATCAGTGCAAATCCGTTGAGAAAAATGTTGGGTGTATATATGTATAGTTGTGTTTAGGGTTGCCAACCGTCCCTTGAAAAACGAAATCGTCCCGTATTCAGAAACAAAAGTACGCGTCCCGTATTGAGCTGAATAGGGATGCACTTTGTCCTGTATTACCGTGTGAATCAAAAATAGTGTCTAAAATAGGGGTGCCCAATACTTCGATCACGATCTACCAGTTGATCGCCAAGGTAGTGTGGGTAGATCGTAGTGTCGTAGTACTCAACACCGGTTTTGGTCTCAAGACGAGTGCGATCATATTTCATGACGGCTGCTGCTGTCAGCAATAAACTTTTACCAGTGTGCGGGACCGGGTGGGGCTTCTCACTGCAGCCTGTGCGCTCGAGCCCGTGGACATTGCGGCGCCACCAGCACACACAGCTCGTTCGCAACAGCATGTACCTTTGCGTATCAGCATGTATCACAGAGCAGGTTAAACTTTATAAAACATCTTACCTGTCTGTCCGCCTCACGTCAGTGCGCTGCTCCTCTCCTTTTCACGCTCTCGCTCCTCATTGCTCATAGTGCACACAGGCTCCCTCCTCAATGGACTCTGATTAGAAGTGCAAGACTAAGTGCAAAGCAAAAACTAATCTAAATTTATGTTACAGTGTTGGCACAGAGCAGGTCTACAGCACAGAGCAGGTCTACAGCACAGAACAGGCCTACCGTGACACGTGGCTAAATTTTGCCTAATAAAAGTGCACAAATGCATCTGTTTGTCACGAGATGCGTTTGGTAATGTGTAAAGAGAATGTGACTCCAGGTAGGAAGTTGAAAAAACAGGTTAAAAAAAAAAAAAAATCAAAGAAAGGGTCCTTAAACTGTGGGTGAGGGTCCAAAAACGGGGCACAGGGTGTTTAAGTTCAGTATAGTTTGCTTGGCTTATTTTAAGATTAAAATGAACATTTATCATTTAAAATGGAGATAGATTTATGAAAAGTTATTTATCTGAGTCAGCCTTTTTTATTGTAAATTTACTATATACATATACTTGTGTATGTACCAGGTATGTGTATGTCACCACTAGTATCTGTGAATAAAATGTGGTTTGTGCTTTGATTTACAGTTTTACATTATTGCAAACATATACAGTATATTTGTAAAATTTTGTGAGAAAGTAGTGCAAAGTGGGATCAAGAGGGGGAAAGGGCATTTTTTCCCCCAAAATGGGTGGTTGACATCTTAGTTTTTATTGGCTGGAATGACCCCAGAGCATCTCAGAGCATCTAGAGTTTTTTTTAAACTCTGGGGAGGCATGCCCCTGGACACCCTTAGCTTTTTGGTGACTTTTGGTTTTCTTCATTACTGGTCACTTTCATCCCTGACTAGTCTAGCAGCATACTTTTACTCATATTTCAGAAATATATAGTACAGTTTAATGGTAAAAGGTAAAAGTTGTGCTTCCTCTTCTCACTCTGAGAAAGTCTACAGGTGACAAGCTTTATGTGACAATATGAAATGATTAGAACATTTGTGTTTCTTGTAGCGCTCCTTCAGATAGGATTTAGAAAGACCTGTATTACACTATTTTCTAAATTCTAACAGAGCTTCAGACAGAGCAGTGCCTGTAATTAGTATCACATGGATTGTTGTGAGCTTTGTAGGATTCCATATTTAATTTACATGTGCATTTTCATATAAAGATATGTAATTTATGTTCTTTTAATTTAAGTACTGTAAACTGTGTCTATTTGGGGTTTTGCTTTGGGGGTGGTAATGTGCCATTTGGCTGTGTGACCCATTGTGTGTGTTTTACAGCCTTGGGTGCTATAAACAGCTAAAGTGTAACTCAACACATTTACATACTGAGGCTATTTCAAGTATTTCAAGGCTAGTTCATGCTGGGGGTTTAACTTAAAGGCCCCTCCATATGTTCACCTGCTCCCATCCATCAATACTGTGGCTGACTTCACTATTGGGAATTCCTCTGTTCTGATTCAACCATAGCTAAACTTGTCTATCCTTGACTACTATGGGTCACCTTACAAGGCATAGCTAAGCTCTGGGGGTAATTTAGGTACTACATGGCTAAGCTCTTTTCTGATAGGTTAGCTGTTGCTGATGTGATAAGTATTCAACAGTCTGTACTGTATTTAAAGACAGTCCCTGGTGATGATACTGTGTGTGTGTGTGATCTGACCCCCACTGGGGAGCTCTCTTCACATCTCTTTGCCAAAAGGGAACACGACCGGTGTCTCTTCTCTGTGGGCCTGCTAAAGAACAAGGCGACAACATGTGTACTGAAGATTGTGATCAACTGGAGATGTCTGATGTCACCATTTCATTTGTATTCTGCTGAATTCTTACATTAAAATGCTGAATAACCTCAATTTCGATCAATGCCTCTCTTCAGACCTCCTTCAGACGCATTTCCAAACTCACAGCTTTAAGACATGTTAGAATGTTGTTACCTCATCACAAACAGACCTGGAGTTGTGTTTTGTTTCATTCACGCATGTTTAACACACAAACCCTGGATGTTTAGGCTGAGTTCTTCTCTCAAACTGAAAACACTCTGTTCCACCTTGTGATGTCATGTGGTAATATAGGAAGTGCTCCAGTTTGTTTTTAAACTCCACACACCTTCACTAGAATAATTTGGAAGTTTTCAGACCATCTGTTTGCTAATGTGTGCATTGTGTCATCATGGGAACTTCTGAACATTCCACCTATAGAGATCCATGTAGAACACCCCCAGCATGCAAAATATCAATATCCAAAATATCTTCCTTTTTATTTAAGATGTACCAACTGTCTTATTTGAAGGCCCATTGTGGAACTTTTCTGGAGGGCCCTTCAAAGGCTTTTCTCCGTGGAGATGTTATTGCTTGGTCTGGAATGTTTCACTGTATGGCTTTAAACTTTTCTATCTTCATGGAGACCAAACCAGACCAAGTTAGGTTAGGTCAGTTCTGGCAACCCCGCTTACAGTCAGAATGCCTGTTTTTCTAGGTATTTTTGAGCTATAAAACCACCTGTGATTGAATAAATGTTAAAGGTCCCATGGCATGAAATTTTCACTTTCTGAGGATTTTGAACGTTAATGTGAGCTCCCCTACCCTGTTTACCCCCCCCCCCCCCATGGTTAAAAGTTGTGAAATGTCTAAACTGAGCATTTGTGATCCTTTTCTGCGTTACAAAAAATCGGAGCTCAAACGGGCGAGTTTGAACAAGGCACCTTATTGACGTCAGATCGAAAAAAGAAATGCAAATGCAGTTCCACCCCCCGACTGTCTGTACTCAGCGTCTCTGTAAATCACGCCCAGAGAGTTTGGACTGCGAATGCGCTAGGCAATGCGAAATGCGTTTTTTTATTTGCCTGGAGGCACGTCCGAGTGTTTCTAGGCTCGGAAGTCCTTTATCTGAGCCTCTGGACCTTTGAACAGCAGTGGTTTAATTTCATTTTATGTGGAAATGTGTTTACTTTTCAATGGAACGCTTCAAATCTCTCCCCCCTGCAAAAACAAGGAAATGGGCACAGCTGAAAAGGAAAGAGCAGAGAGTTTGGCCACGCCCCCACCCTCTACTATTGGCCAGCTTTTTTCTCCTCATTTGCATTCAAGCAACAACGCCCAGAATAAAGAGTTTGAGAGATATTTATGACTCTTTCTCATCTTATCTCTGTTTCTCATGCACTGAGTGATTTTGAAGAAGCATTCATTTACAGTATTAGGGAACCATTAAGGAGCCATATAAAAGCATCAAGAAGTACCATGTCATGGGATCTTTAAGTAGAGCTGTTTAATGTCATACTGTGGAACATTCTGGCCAGAGCAATGACATATCCATAGCAAGAAGCAGGTGATTGATCAACCCACACCAAAAATTTACATAATGCACATCTAATTACTCTCATATTTACATTATAGATGACTTTTATTAAATTACTTTCACATGGTTCTTGGCGTCATTTATTTTTTTAATACTGAGTTCGGATCAGATGAAGCTCTAACACTGAACGCTCAAGTTGGATATTGAAATAGTCTTGGTTCAGAAAGGGCGACTTTGCATATGGCATTTCATTTCTGTCACTTTAAGACGCTTTGATTTGATTCAGGATTCGTACTCGCGCCTCACCCTTTAGAAGTACACACATTTAACCCATAGTATGAGGCCATCCATCTTCTGAATATATGGTGATCAAATGTCACTGCAGATATTAGATCTCATATATTTGAGGTAGAGTTAAAATTGAATTCAGGAAGTTTTAATGGAAAATATCATTTTGTATCGTGCGTTATAAATTATATGAGGGTTAAAGGTCCTATATTAGGCAAAAAAATGACTTGTTATAATGTTACCTCATCAAAATTGGAGTTGTGTTTTGTTTCATTCACACATGCTTGAGTAATCCTTTATTATTAGTCTGTCTATATTTCCAAAGCTCAAAATGTTCTATTCCACCTTGTGATGTCATGAAGCAGTAGTTTTCAATTGAACAGCTCCTTTTACCTTTAGTTCAATAGAGATTGGCAATTCCTGGGCTGAAATGATCAAAATTATTCTAATGAAGGTGTGTGGAGTTTAGGAACACAGTGGAACTATTTTTCAGTGCGGAAAAAGACAGACGAAGCACACACCACGCTGCATAACAGGGGAACTCCCTTCCTGTCTTTTTCCGCACTCAAAAATAGTTCCCACCCAAAATGACCAAGTCAAGCTCTACGTGTTAATTTGCACATTTATTTGCACTCGATATGAATGCGCACTACACAGAAAGTAATTGGGAAACGCATCGAGCAAACTAATTCCTTTTGGCCGAAATCTTTCTCTGGCGACGTTAGACTCCAGTCTAACGTGGAGTAGCTGCAGATACCGCGGCGGTCAGTGCTGACAGACCTGGACAATGGCTGCGTCACCAGAAGAACGCTTTCCACCACTTATTTTAGTCTCTGGACTGTGGGGAGATGCCCAAGTTTGACCTGGGGGTGGCATATCCCTTTAAAGTTCAAATCTTATTTGTCTCAGAATACGTTTTTATGTAAATTGATTGGTTTGACAGAGAGCAGGTATTCTGCAAAATGCAAAAAGAGTTTGAAGAGTTCTATGATATGAAATTGTTCCCTCATCAAAAACATGCCTGAAGAGGTTTTAAATGTGATCCATGCATGTTTGAGTAATTTAGTGATCTATACTGGGCCCTATTCAAACCCTCCTTATGGTTAGCTGTACAATTCTATAAAAGTGAAAAAATGCAGTGCACACTCAGATAGCCAATGTCCAAAAGCTTTTTTTATTGTTAAATAACGTTTTGCAAAAAGCCTTCGTCAGATGATTTTCCTTGCATTTGCACCTCTACAGGGTCTTTGGTGTGCGTTTTCTGTTTTATTTAGCTGTGCAGTTCCGATGTTCCGCCCCCAAGCCTGTCACCCCTGGCCCCACATGACAATTCTCCATAAATATACAAAAACATGACAACAACTTGACAAACATGACAATGTGCAGTACTTTCATTAGTGGGACACTTGTTGATTGTGTTGTGACAGCATTTTGAAGGGGGAGTGACTTGGAGTGAAGAGCGAAGTGAGGGAAGTAGGTGAATATAGCATTTTTAAAACAATAAAAGGTAACGTGATGTAAATACGCAATGTGTTAGCAGGCAATCCCCACAGAAGTAAAAATACTCCCTCTTTAACAATACAGCATCAACATAAACGCACATGGCCACTGCAACCCCTTTAACCATTCGCACAGTCTATATTAAACACGGGTTGTTGCATTGTGCTCTGTGTTTAAATGGTTACAGCCAGTTCTTAATGTTGGCAATTTGCTGGTAAAGTGCTTTCTAATGAACCATAATTACTACAGCTTTACCTAATTACCATAATCAGCAGTTATAAATAACATGATTTTGCGCCTTGTTACAACCTCTGCTTGAAAAAAATGCACTTAAGACTTGAGTTACCAAATTTAGAGGTGATTTCGATCTTATTTTAAACCCTTTCTCTTTGAATCTTTACACATGTTTCTGCCTAAATTGTAATTATAATTTTTCAGACACAAACACACACGCACACACACACACGCAAGTACCGAACAGCTTTATAAAAACGTTTAAAGGCCTAAATTAGACAAAAGTGACTCTTGTGAGCATGTTAGAATGTTGTTACCTCCTCAAAAACAGACCTGGAGATGTGTTTTGTTTCATTCACACACACATGTTTGAGTAACCTTTTATTATCAGTCTGTCTACATCTCCAAAGCTCAAAATGCTCTGATCCACCTTGTGATGTCATGAAGTGGTAGTTTTCAAGTTTAGAGCTATACCTTTTCACCTTTAGTTCAATAGTTTGGAAATTCTAGGCCTGAAATCATCTATGATATGTATGAATGTGGAGTGTGCGTGAGTGTTGGAGGTGGTCGGAGGGGCCGATGGCGCAGATTGGCAGCCTCGCTTCCGTCAGTCTGCCCCAGGGCAGCTGTGGCTACAAAAGTAACTTACCACCAGCAAGTGTGGAGTGAATGAACCATGAACTGTAAAGCGCTTTGGGTGTCATGAAAGGCGCTATATAAATGCTATGAATTATTCTTATTCTTCTTCTTCTTCTTCTTCTTATTATTATTATTATTATTATTATTTATTTATTATTATTATCTAAATGATTCTAGTGGGGCGGCAGTAGCTCAGTTGGTAGAGCGCTTGCCTAGTGATTGGTTGGCGGTTCGAATCCCGCTCTTGACGGGTGGACCGCGTGTGATCCCAGCTCCCACAGATGAGCGCTGCCGTTGTGTTCTTGGGCAAGACACTTAACCCCACCTTGCCCCCAGTGTATGCGGACACTGGTGGCCCCCATGGCAGAAGATAAAGAGATAAAGATAAAGAGATCAAAATCAAGGCCCGTTGTGACGTGAGCCATCCTCCTGTGGACCCACCACCCACGGGAGGATTCATGGGGCCTGGTGCATTGTGTTCTGGGCAGTGGAACACTGCTTGGACTGCTGCCCCCGCGACCCAGAGAATGGAAAAAGTGGAAGAAGATGAATGAATGAATGAATTCTAGTGAAGGTGTGTGTGTAGTTTAAAAACATAGTGGAGCACTTCCTGTATTACTTCATGACATCACAGGGTGGAACAGAGTGTTTTCTGTTTGGGAGAACTGTTTTCTGTTTGGAGAAGAACTCCACCTAAATATGCAGGATTTGTGTGTTAACATGTGTGAATGAAATGGTGTGTTTGTGATGAGGAAACAACAATAGAACATAGATCAGAAAACAGCATAATATGAGCCCTTTAATATTATAATGTTGGCCAGTAAAAAGTCTTTTTGTCGACTGAACGGACAACCAAAATCTTGCATATCAGCGCTGATATAAGATACATGTATCATATCGGTGCATCTCAATTCTAAATGTTTTGTCAGTTTGTTAGTCCTCCAGACATAGTTAGATCTTGTTGTTTTAAAACATTACATTATGTCACCATGATCGTCCCATTGAAAGATATACTTAAGAAGAGAAGAAGAGAAACGCCACATTTCTTTTGTGTCTGGTTGCTTTTTAAAGGTGAATGTTGTAACAAATTTGCTGAGTGGTCTGCTTGTTCCCATGGAGATGTTATTGCTCTACCTGGAATGTTCCACAGTATGACATTACTGTGAAAATGTGCTCATTTATTTGATCACTATTATTGTAATTTTAATGTTTTGTGTGTTTTGGGTTTTTTTTTTTTTTTTTTGCTTCAACATTTCTTTTATTTCAGCTCCGTTGCTTTGTGCTTACACAGACTAAAACCCTACATTGTTCTGTCCATTATATCAGCACTTTTAAGCAGAACTCCAGCTCTCATCTTTGTTCTATATTCCTCTATTGTCCTGTCATTTTAAAGGGCAGCCCCCCCCACATGTACCCTACTTAACTATTGTTTTCCCCCATGTTAAATTCCCTACGGGCCCACTCACATTTGGCTAATCCCAATTCTGTCAAACTCTCTGCTTCTTGTCTCCTTTCCTTTGTCGCTTCCTTCCTTCCTTCCTTGGTTCCTTGCTGGTCCGTCTCCTCTCATCTTGTCTCCTCGTGTCCTAGCTTAAGGACACTGTTTTAAGATGACGTACAGCGACAGGTCTGGTCCTAATTTAGTCTATAAACCAGATTACAAGAGACATGATAAAATGCATCTCCCCCTAAGATGTAAACAGGACTAAAACAGGACTAAAACAGGACTAAACTAGGACTAAACCATGACTAAACCAGGACTAAAACAGAACTAAACAAGGACTCATCTAGGAATAAAGGTTTAGGACTAAATTAGGACTTAGAAAACCTGGTCTAAAAAAACCTGGTTAAACCAGGACTGAACCAAGTCTAACCCAGTGTAAGACCAGGTCAAAACCAGAGCTAAACTATAAACCAGGAGTGAATAAGGTCCACACATTTTGTCTTTGTCACTAAATCTCGAGCAAAGAAACTGAAATCTGGTTCATTTTATAATTTCACTAAACATACTGCATATCATATTAAAGGTACAGTAAGTAACTTTCTTGAGGTGGCACATTACCTGTATGATTCCATAGAAATAGAAAGTTAAAACCAGAACAGTCTTATTGTTACAATGGGAGATTATAAGAAACAACATTTTCATGGAAACAAGCAGGAGGCAGCCCTACTCTGGGTCAAATATGAGTCAGGTGTGTGAAGATGCAAGCCCCCTGACAGTAAGGAAGGACACATGTTTTTCAGTGCAATAAACACAACCAACATGAAAAACATGCTTTTGTTTGGTCTATTTTTGGTTTAAAAACTAAAAAAAAGATTCATACTGTGGCTTTAAATCAAATTATTCTATCGTCTTGGGGTAATTTTTGAGAGTACATGTGAGAGACAGCAGCTCAGTTTGTCCGCTGATCCCAAGGTTTGCGGTTCAAACTCTGCTCTCGGCATAAACATCATTGGTAGAGCGGACAGATCCATCACCCACAGGTTGTCAGTGTCAACCCACAGATGAATGCTGTTGTTATGTCCTTGGGCAAAACACTTAACCCCCCAGTGTCTGTGTACACTGGTGTATGAATGTCTGTTTGAATGGGTGAGTGGGTTCCTTGATGTAAAAATATCACCATGTGACCATTTCCCAATAATATATATAAACCAGCCTTATTTCTTACACAAATACAAATTGCACAGTTGTCATGTTGTACCAGCCCCATGGCCCCTCTGAACCTCTCCTCTGTCCTCCCTCTCTCCTGTTATCACTCTGAGCGTCCTTATCTCTCTACATACTGTATCCGTGTCATTCAGAGGAAAATCTGTATTATTTGTGCGGTGTGCACCGGTGGGACTAAACCTCCTTCACATCTTCATCTGTTTGTGTTTTTCAGACAATGCGGTTACAGCAAGGCATCTCAAGAGGGCGATGAGGAGCTCTACTTCCAGTGTAAGTGACGACAATGACGGCTCTATCACAGAACAAGAGAGTGAGAGACGGAGAACACGCAAATGGGAATATCACTGTGTACAATGTGTTCAGTGTGTTGGACAGCTTGTCTTTAGGAGGTGGTGGTGTGTATTAAAGTGGAGGGTCATTCCAGAATTGGAGGACATTTTACGTCCCACCCATCAAATATTAAATAATCCACATACAAAATACTAAAACATACAGTTTCTGAGTGAATTTACTTGTCCTGAGACCAAATCTAAAAAAACTAAGAGAAAAGAATGCTTGAAAATAGTTTTTAAAATACCAAATAAGCCTGGAGTACCCCCCAAAATGCCATTTTCCTCTGTCCCACCCCTCTAATGGCCAAATTGAATCTCAAATAAAACAGTTAAAATTGAATTGAAATTTCTTCTATTTTGTATAATTTGTTTCATTGCCATCTCTTGTAACTGTGGGAACATTTGTTTTAATAGACATAATATTTCAAATAATAATTATTATTCATGGAACATGTGTCCCACAACCTGCACCAACCCTGTTACCAGAACATTTTTAGTCTGGTAGAAGAAGAAGAAAGGAGTAAACCACATGATCCCCTGGACTTGACATCATCAAACAGTTTTCCAAAAGAATAGGTAGAGCAAAGGTTTATCTTCTCTTCTATTTTTCATATTTTGAAGTGAAGTGAACTTTATTGATCTCACACTGGAGAAATTATTCTCTGCATTTTAACCCATCCTATATATATATATATATATATATATATATTAATTAGGAGCAGTGGGCAACAAATTACTGCGCCCGGGGACCATCTCCATGATCTTCTTGCTTCAGTTTGGTCAGGACCTAAGCTGGAGGATTTTACCTGAAGCATGTTTTGGGTTGATGGGGGAAACCAGAGTGCCCGGAGGAAACCCACCCAGACACGGGGAGAACATGCAAACTCCACACAGAAAGGCCCAGGCGACCCAGGGATCGAACCCAGACCATGCATGCAAACTCCACACAGAACACACACAGAAAGGCCTGGGCGACCCGGGGATCGAACCCGGAACCTTCTTGCTGTGAAGCAAGAGCGCTAGCCACTCAGCCACCGTGCCGCCACAGTTAGCCTTGATTGAATGTCTCACTCTGCCTCATGCAACCCTGTTATGCAAATGATCAGAATAAGACAATTTTTTTTTTCCTTTACGTATTTGCATAAATAAGTTTTTCCTCTTGATTAGTAATAACAGCTAGCTAAACAGCTAGCTTCTATTCCTGAGATAAAGCTAACATTAGCGCGATTTTGCAACCCTGTTACCTGCAACCCTGTTACTGTGATTAGAGTAAATAAATAAATAAACCATATAAATCATATAATAAAAATTTTACCATTGACCGTCAGCTGAGCTAATCAAGCATTTGATTGTCCTCCAATTCTGGAATGACCCTGGAACTAAATACAACTTCCTTAGTGTGTGCTCCAGTGGCCATTACAGTTTCAAGTACTACATGACAACACACAGGACTGCCCTGATTACAGACAGGTTCTTTATCTCTACTCCTTCTCTCCTCCATCCCTGTCTCCTGTATCCCTTTCTCCTTCATTCGTCTCTCCATCTTTCTCTTGTCATCCATTCCTCCTCTATTTCTCTCATCCTTCTCTCTGTCTATTTTCAGCCCTCTCTGCTCCATCTTTTTCTCATCCTTCTCTCTATTTTGAGCCCTCTCTCCTCTACCTCTCTCTCCCCATTCCTATATCGCTCATCCTTCTCTCCTTCCCTCTGTCTGCTCCATCCCTCTCTCTCTCTTCCATGTTTCTCTCCTCCACCCAACTCTCTGTTTTCAGCCCTCTCTCCTCTACCCATCTCTCTCTTGTCATCCATCTTCTTTTTCTCTATTCCGTCTCTCTCCTCCATCACTCTATTGTCATCTATCTCTCCTCCATCTTCCTCTCATCCCTCTCTCCATCTCTCTATTTTCAGCCCTCTATCCTCTGCCTCTCTGTCCCAATCCCTCTCTCCTCCATCCCTGTCTCTCCTCCATCATTCTCTCCTCTATCTATGTCTCTGTCCTCATCCATATCTCCTCTCTCTCATCCCTCTCACCTCATTCCTCTCTCCTCTCGCTCTCCTCCACCATCCATTTCTCTCCTCTTTCTTCCTTCTCTCTTATCCCTCTCTCCTGTCTCTCATCCCTCTCTCCTCTTGTTTCCTCTCTCTTTCTCATCGGTCTCTGCTCCCTCTCTCCTCTCCTTTCTTTCCTCTCTCTTGTCTCTCCCTCTCTCTTATCCCTCTCTCCTCTCGTTTCCTCTCTCTCCCATCGCTCTCTCCTCCCTCTCTCCTCTCCTTTCTTCTCTCTTTCCTCTGTTCTGTCTGTTCTGTATCTTGTGGTTCTGTGTGTATCAGACTGAGTCACAGATGGAGCAGAAGCCACCTCCAAATGTCCCACCTGTTCCACCAGACTCTGCTCTCTAAACACCACCACAAATAGAAGAGAATAAAAGAGAAAAGTACTACTAATACTGCTACTACTGCTACTACTACTGCCAATAATGTTACTGTTACTATTACTACTACTAAAAATGTCCCACCTGTTCCACCAGACTCTGTTCTCTAAAGCTACGTTCACACTGCAGTCTGAAGTGACCCTAATCCGATTTTTTTCACCTCTATGCAACCTGTATCTGATCTTCTAATGACTGAACGACACAGATCCGATTTTTTCAAATGTGATCCAGGCCACTTGGATATGTGGTCCTAAATCCGATACATATCCAATCTTTTCGCATGTGACTTCAGTCTGAATGGCCAGGTCGCGTTCATCCTACCTGGGCATGTTTCCTCCAGCGAGAGTGGTACAAGTAGGCGCTCACAAATGTACACAAACGTTCTTCTCTTCACGTGAAAATAGTATATGAACTCTGTGTCAGTGAAGCGGCGAAGCACGTAGCAATCCCACTACTCTTGTCTGTGACTTCGCACCCACACATTCATTTCTACGGACGTTGCTGCCACTGCCCCACAAAACGCCGTGGCCAAAAACCTTGTCCTTCTCTTTTTCCGTCTCTTCCTTAAAACAAATAAGCTGTACGTGTTTTGGCTCCGGTACGACAGAAACTTTAACTCACAAACTCCACAAGCCTCAGTTGCCTTAAAGGGCAACAGTCATTCATTCAGTCACAGTCAAACAAACATACTGGCAATGTGGGTGAGGTGTCTTGCCTAAGGATACATCTACCACTGTCGCCCCAGCCCAAATCTGCCCAACACTTCTTTACTTGCTAATCTAGTTTTGGGTTGTTATATTCATACACAATTTCTCAGCATATGGTCATTTATTCTAAAAAGAGAGAGAATCTTTTCTTTTGTTTTGTTTTTTTATGTACTGTGACAAGTTTCAGAATGGCTCCTGAATTCCCATGGTAAAGTCCACATTTGTTCACCGCTCTGGTCCTTAGACTGTGTATTGTTCCCAAACAGACGGTGTCCCTCTGCTCTGAGTCTGACAGAATGAGACTAGTGTGAGTGTTTGTACTGGACACAGAGACATACTGGACTTAGGCACATGTGCTCTTGTGTGTTTAGGATTTAGATCATGAAGAAAAACAGACAGAGGGAGAAGCAGAGAAAGGGAGAGAGAAAGGTAGAGACAAGAGGAGGGGAGAGGAGGACAGAATAGGACTAGTGTGTTTGTACTGGACACTGAGACATACTGGACTTATGCACATGTGCTCTTATGTGTTTAGTATTTAGACAAGACAATCAGGGAAAAGAGAGAGCAGGAGACAAAGAGTAAGAGAGAGAGAGAGGAGGAAAGAATAGGACAAGAGTGAGTAAAGATTTAGGATTTGAATAGGTCCATCCTTTAGTTATAAGAAGTGAATAGACCTCGTGTTTAGTTATAACAGTGGGAATATGTCCATTCTTTAGTAATAAGAAGTGAATAGGCCTAGTTTTAGTTATAAGAGAGAATAGACCTAGTGTTTAGATATAACAGTGTGAATCAGCCTAATGTTTAGTTATAACAGAGTCAATGGGACTAGTTTTTAGTTATAACACAGTGATTATACCTCAAATTTATTTATAAGAGTGAATAGGACTAGTTTTTAGTTATAAAAGAGTAAATAGACCTACTGTTTAGTTATAACAGTGTGACTAGGCCTATTGCTTCGTTATAACAGAGTGAATAGGCCTAGTTTTTAGTTATAACAGAGTAAATAGGACTAGTTTTTAGTTATAACAAAGTGATTATACCTCACATTTATTTATAACAGTGTGAATAGGCCTATTGTTTAGTTATAACAGAGTGAATAGGCCCATTGTTTTGTTATAACAGAGTGAAAAGGCCTAGTTTTTAGTTATAACAGAGTGATTATACCTCATATTTATTTATAACAGAGTGAATAGGCATATTGTTTAGATATAACAATTATAATAGGCCTACTGTTTGGTTATAACAGTGGAGTTGAAGGCGTGTGCAGATAGAGTCTTTGTTTGGTGCTTCAGTCCCAGTGGTTCTGGAGCAGCTCATAATTCATCAGGAACACACAGCTCTACAACATCTCCTGAGAGAAGAGGGGCATGCTGAGAGATTAGGCTCCTCACGTCTCCCTCTCTTTCTCTCCTCTTAAATGTTTGTAGTAATCTGCTCTACATCCTCCTGGTGTTTTTATTTCACTTTGTCCATAAATAAATCCCTGTTGCTAATCGGCTTCAAATTCGTCCCTATAACCGCTAGCTTCAGAAGATCATTTGACTGGAGCTGAACACTGCAGGTGACGTCTCCCTTAGTCCACTTCTTTATATAGTCTATGGCCCAGTACAAACAATCCTCTTTTTTACCCTTCTGTCTCACTCTTTCCTTTTTCTTTGCCTCCTCCCTTTTTCTTTTCCCCATGATCTAAATCAGGCGTGTCTGAACTTTCACGGTGGGCCACATCTAAGCGTCCATTTAACTTAGTGATTACACAGCCACTGTACTTTTAATATGGCTTGAGACATTCATTTTAGTTTAGGTCTGTGTCGCAACACAGTGTAATGCCATTGAGTTTATAGTGGTAGAATTACTCAAATTTGCATGGCTAGTTGGCTCGAGGGCCATAATTTGTGTCCAACCGCGGCAAAACCAATACCAAGTCATCCCGGAGGCGTTTTGAGTTATTCACAGATTCTGAAAGTACAGGTTCTAAGCTTTCCAATGATGTCTTAGACATGAAAATCTGACCATATTTAAACCCAAAACATGCACCATAGGTAAAATCCTCCAGCTTAGGTCCTGACCAAGCCGAAGCAAGAAGATCATGGAGATGGTCCCCGGGCACAGTAATGTGTTGCCCACTGCTCCTAATAACAGGATGAACGGTTAAATGCAAAGAAGAATTTCTCCATTGTGAGATCAATAAAATTGCTTCTCTTAAAGAAGGTGTCACTATTTGAAAGCAGGCACAGTAGACTTTCGAAAGCCCTCAAAACAGCTCTCAAACTTTCCTCTCTTCAGCCCTCCTTGCCTAATTTGCATGACATTAATCTAAGCCCTCCCCCATCATGACTATCACTGTGGTGTGGTGTCCAGGCAGGTCAGAATCATTCAATAATTTAATAATACACAGGATAATATATTAAGTCAAAGTTTACTACAAAATTTACTTATAGTCAGATATGTAATAAAATACCAAGGTACAGGTATTTAAGGAGTATTTCACAGGAGGTAATACTACTCAAATGAATTACGTATTGCACATAATACAGTGGTACCTCACCTTACGAAATTAATTCGTTCCAGAAGTGGTTTTGTAACTTGAAAAATTCGTAAGTTGAGTAGCTATTTCAATGGAAAAAGCCTGATTCGTTCCAAGGCCCCGATGCAAGTTTTTTTTTTTATAGTGTAACTTTTTTTATAGTGTAACATTGTGTTCTGCGTGTTTCTCACATTTGTCTCTCGTTTAAACACTCAAACTTTCATAGATTTTCAACAAAATGTATTAACATTGAGGTGTGGGGGGGAAGCGGGAGGGGGGAGAAGACTGCGCTCTGACACGTGTGATAGCGCACATGACCCGGCGCGGAGCTGACAGCAGGTCTAGACCAAGGTCTAAACCTGGACTGGACCAGGACTAAACCAGGACTAAACCAGGACTAAACCTGGACTAAACCAGGACTAAACCAGGACTAAACCAGGACTAGACCAGGTGGATTAAAGCAGCGAGGAGGGGACTGCACGCAGTCTGAGCGCATGAACGTATAAACGAGACCCATGCAAGAACCGCGGGCTCCTCCTGGTTTAGTCCAGGTTTAGTCCTGGTTTAGTCAAGACCACCGCGGCTCCTCCTGGTTTAGTCCAGGTTTAGTCCTGGTTTAGTCCAGACCACCGCGGCTCCTCTAGACCTCCTCTAGACCTGGTCAGGTCTAGAGGAGGTCTAGACCACCGCGGCTCTTGCATGGGTCTCGTTCATGCGTTCATGTGCTCAGACTGCGTGCAGTCCCCTCCTCACTGCTTTAATCCACCTGGTCTAGTCCTGGTTTAGTCCTGGTTTAGTCCTGGTCCAGTCCAGGTTTAGACCTTGGTCTAGACCTGCTGTCAGCTCCGCGCCGGGTCATGTGCGCTATCACACGTGTCAGAGCGCAGTCTTCTCCCCCCTCCCCCTTCCCCCCACACTTCACTATTAATAATTTTGTTGAAAATCTATGAAAGTTTGAGTGTTTAAACGAGAGACAAATGTGAGAAAAGTTTAAATCCAGTCTGAGAAAAGTGTATAATGTCTGTGGCTGAGCGCGCATTATTTGAGATTTCGCGTTTCGTAACTTGAATTTTCTTTCGTATCTAGAGACTAAAATTTACCGTGAAGGCGTTTCGTAACTTGAAATTTTCGTTTGTTGGGTCATTCGTAAGGTGAGGTACCACTGTATACCATTATATATATATATATATATATATATATATATATATATATATATATATATATATATATATATATATATATATATATATATATCCAACAGAGCCTCATCAGTTCTCTCATCTCGCCCATTTATAATAAATAAATATATAAATAAATAACAATAAATAAATACATGACATATATCTACCTATAAATAAACTTTTGGTCACATCAAAATGGACTTTAATAACAATTCAATAATTTCAATAAGCTAGCTTTAATTCCAAAAACAAAGTAAAGTGCACTTTCAAAGTTCTATTAAATAAATCAATTAGTATTAACATTGCAGCCTAATTCATTCAAAAAAGTTACAAAAAGAAAACATTTAAGGTTCAAATGCTCTACCGCTATAGCCTATGGCAAAACGTTCGGCTTTTATATAAACAAAAATAGAGTGGAAATTAACCTAAAGAGACTCTTCTTGTTCGCGCTGATCGCATTGTTTCAATGCTAGCGTTAGCATTAGCTTAGCCGCATTGTGAATGGAGATCCGCACAGCGCAGTCCCGCACAGAGCACAGCGCTGCGCTGTGATCACCACACGAAAGCTGAATTAGTATTTAAACATGTCCTAAAGACTATAAAGTAAACGTGTTCTGACACTTACTTGCCTGTTATTTGCCTCGTTGTCCGTGGATCACATATCCGCGCTCTTTCCCCAGTAAAGTATCCGATCGCATTCTGTACATGAGCTCCGGAGAGCTCCATGTCCCATATGTAGCTTTTACAGTCAAAGTTAAGGATTTTTAAGTTACGGATGCAAATGCAGCCTATGGAATGCAGCTACATATTCAGGAGCTGTGCACAGCTGATAGGCGGAAAAAGTAAACAAAAGAGCGCAAATATCACGTGATTGGTCCGCAGCGGTAGAATGGTAATTTAGACACACCTCGATTCTTACCGATAAATACGCCTGTTTCACAGACAAAATGTATGCTTTTTAAGCAGCCAATGCTGTTATCTGAAACATGGAGTGGGTTCTTCATGATCTCAACTAGCACATTCTGCAAAAAAACAAAAATCACAAATTTTGAAAAAATTTAGTAAAAACGCATGTATCTAAGATTGCCTAATCATACATGAGATAGATACATTTGAGCTGTGCCCTCAAAGTCCGTGGTGCGTCATATTTGGGCACCACTAGACTAAACTCAATAATACGCATAATAAATTTAAATAGACTGCCTTTGTATTTCTCTAGTTGATGAACCAACTACACTGCAGCTACTGTTTCAAGCCTAATTTAATCTTAAAATGGCCTTGGGCAGAATCCACTAGGAAACCTCTTTCACCCTTTGGCCTTATGGGTTGTGCATATGACCTACAGACCCCTTCTGCTCAAGTTCATCTGCATTTTTCATCACATCACCCGGTTCCATCACATGCAAAAGAAACAAAGATCCTGTAGGGATATATGTGGTGCGCTAAAAGAGCTATCCTAGCGTGTGGCACAGATCCGGCAGCGTGTGCGTTTGTGGTGATTTTGTTTCATCGCTGTGACAGGGGAGCAGTTAACCCAGCTCTAATCACGGCGAACACATTGAAGCGTGAGATTTTAGAGACTTAAACATGTCAAAGGAGTTGGCATCTGTGCCACTGAAGCGTGCTAAGCTAATGTCCTCACGGATGGGGAGAGGGTTTGCAGGAGCTGGGGGATTTGGTTTAAATATTTTACGAGAGAGGACAAAGGAAATCCTGTTTAAACAAAAGGATTCATTTACTTAAGTAACACATTTGTTCTAAATCTGGTTTGCATGCTATTGCTTTCTTGGTTGTTCCATGCACATTTTCTTCATGGCAAAGACTTAGCTTACAGTTAGACTTATATTGAAGATTATAGAATTAATATTAATTAATATTGACGTCTTTGAGAGTGTGACACACGCAAGTCGACGTGTTCACACGCTCACACGCCACACATGGTATTTCTCACGCTGAAATTTAGTTACGCAATTCAAGCGCAGCGCACAGCTCTTCTGTGCCCAGAAAATCGGTTAGTTAATGCAGGCACCGCACGTTTTCAGCGAAAAAAAGTCACTCGCGTGAAAATCAGTGTGAAACACTTTTTTAGTAACTATTTTAGTTAGTGCTGTCAGGCAATTAAAAAAATTTATCTAATTAATTACAGGATTTGTAATTATTTAATCTAATTAATCAAATTTTTTAAATACATTTTTTTAGGTGGTTTATTGTGCTCTCCCACAGTGCAAAAAAGGTGTCAAACGTGTTATTTATAGTGGCATAGTGAAAAGACTGCAGACTTCCCCTTTAAGTTTTTCACTCACTCTCTTTCTCTCCACTGTAACCAAGACAAGACCCCCATTCCCCCTCCCACATTACGTAACATTCATTCGAAAGCTCATTTACACCATTCCACTAATACATGGCGAATATTTCTGGTGCCAAAAGGTGAGCACGTACAGTAGCTTTCATGCAACGTCAATAAATAATATACAAGGCTTCAAATATACAGAGAATACAAATAATTGTCTGTGTAAATTACTCATGGCTCACATCACCCCCGGAACCCGCGAGGAGGATTTAAACTCCTGGTGTGGATGTGTCCGGACCATCGCACCACGGGAGGAGGGAGGAGGCGGCAGCGCGGGGTGAGTAATGATCGTGGTTTAGCGTGATTCGGATGGGCAAAACTGACTAAGTCAAAACTTCTAAGTGTGCAGCCTTAGTCGCGGCAGAACACGCTGGAGAGGTTATGGGAATTGAAAAGGGCTCAGCGCGCGAAGCGCGGCAGATACAGAAACGGGCTCGCGCGTCTTCACGTGCTCTCCCCTATTAGAACTGCATTCGTCTCTGTATGCCGACCAATGGCAGCACGGCCTTTCTCATCGTGTCATCACTGTCTTGTCCAATGAAATCGTGTCCAGGGACAACACGGACCTACTCCGTCACGTTTTTATAAGTAAACTCGCCGTTCAAAGGCCCCGCACGCCAAATTTAAAATGCGCGCGCATTGAATGGCCGCTCATAATTAATTGTGTTAATTTTTATAACGCGTTAATTAGCAGTGTAATTAATTAATCTAATTAACGCGTTAAACTGACAGCCCTAATTTTAGTATTAAAGTATTTTCTCATGTGCTACTTTAACTTTTACTATTTGCTTGCTCCAGTATCTGTACTTTTACTAAATTGAGTACTTCTTCCACCACTGGATGCTAATTCTATCGATCATTCACCACATTCCCCGATGTGTCTTCTGAGTGCTTTGCGAATGTTATTGTGGTGTTAAAATATGTACCTTGTAATAATAGAAGATAAAAAAAAGTTGGTTTCTGCTGGTACCAACCCAAGGTATTAGCGAGTGTGTAAACCAATCTCTGGGTAGCAACCATGTTTGAGCCAATGAGTCGTGCTCAGTAGTGCATGTTGCTAGTTTAGCCTAGCCCAGCTTTTTAGTTCAGGCTCGTTTACACTAGCTCACCTTTTATTAGATCCACATTTTGTCCTAGATTACAGTTAGAGTGTAATACAAGCAGCTTTTCTGATGTTGTGAGGTTCTGATATGCGTGTTTTACCCCACATTTAGTGTAAAAGCAGGAACTGTGCTGTTAGCATGGTAATGTTTGCTAGCTTTTGTGAGCATAACTCAGCTCTGTCCTCTGAAAGTTGTGAAAGCGCTCATTAGGTAACCGTGCCAGCAAGAATTCACAAACTCTTGAAAACCCATCTTGTTCGGCTCCAGTTGAAGCGTTTGATTGTGACAGGTCCTGACCCTTCACAGCACTGTGGTTTGTTTGTGAACAAAGCAAAACAAACATGGCAATGTCGACAATTGTACGTTGGTTGACTTTAGAAGAAATACAGACTATTTTTGAATGCCATGCAGAAGGAAGAGTGTAAGCAAAGCATGTGTGTGCTTTTCTCTCATCTGGATGTAACAAATGTTTGATTTTTTGGTTTGTTCCACTGTTGTGACACTTCCACCAAACAGTGTGAAGTATTTGTTAGTATTTGTATTTGTTTGTCTATGAGATTCTTCCCAAACTGATGTGTACTCTATTCAGAGTGCTACACATACTATCAATCTGGAGACAGCCAGGTTACTCATAAGGTAATGAATTTGTACTGCTGCAAACCCTTTAAAATGAACTATTTCTGTTTTTATTTCACAACTATAAAATCAGGCACAGTATTTTTGGTAAATGGTAAATGGCAACTGTCCATGTCAACTGGACAAAAGTTTATTTGGTCGAATACATTTTGCAGCTCATCTAAGCTCGGGGCTCTCAAGTCTCACGCTTTGAGAGTGTGACACACGCAATTCGACGTGTTCACACGCTCACATGCCACACATGGCTAAAAAAAATTTTAAGCAATTCAAAACTGTTGCCACTGTTCACAGTGCTTCTGTGACCCCCCACCCCCACCCCCCCGCTCCTCGGAAAAATGCTGTTGATGTATTTATTGAAGATTGACAACATGCTAATGCTACATGCTAATTCTGAATTGTGCCAATCACAACATCAGAAAAAATGATCCAGTATATCCAAAAAAGATACCATGAGCCTATATAAATATACAAAATGTAGTCTAACAATGAAATATAAGGAATAATACATACACAATATAATTACAGCCTACATACAATTTACAATATTTTTTTATAAGTTTCAAGAAGGTCTTTTATCACATTTGTATATTTACCAGTATTTATTTTAGATTCATATCAAAAACAAAGGTTAAAAATTGAAACTGTAGGCTAAATAATAGGCTACATTTCGCCTATAAATTTAAATATGTCCATAGAATTATGACATGATTTACCACCTTAAACAGTACATATTTATTTATTCATTCATTCATTTTGGTTATGTTACAGTAGTGCCACATACCCACATACGGCCTTCAGGCTTGTATACCAAATTTGTATGCAACTCAAAACATGAAGCATGAAGTTGCAATGAAACAAGATGTTTTTACATGAAAATATATACCCATACCCATTTACCCATAATGCATTGCATCAAAATATCACAAACGATTTGAAATCTTAATCCACTTTATCTGATTTTGTACATCACAATACTATACGCCAGGTACTGTGACCAATGGAGACAGAGCTATTCATGAATTTGACTTTCGGTTACATGCAACTTTTTGAGGACTTTTCCCAGTTGAAAGATATAATATTGTTTAAATTGTTAATCGCTATAGTAACCATCCTAGTTATTCTGAAACCCATGTATATAGGCTGCATTGTCAAAAACAGGGTTCAGACTATAGACTCTAAGAAGTGGACTAAGGGAGTGTGACAGCCATTTATTATATTATTGCATTAATTTAGAAGTATACAACTTTTTAATAATTTTTCTTCTCAAATTGTCTTCGCTATGCAGCTAGAATGTTCCACAGTATGGCATTAAACTTCCCTGACTTGCATTTATTCTACTACAGGTATTTATATAGCTCAAAAACACCTTGAAAAACCTGCATTCTCATGGTTTTATTCAAAGTTTGTCCTCAAAATGTCATGACATTGTTATCTTTTTAAAGTAATTTTCTTTTAAATATCGATGCTTTTTAACAAAACATAACACATTATCCCCTTCGATCGTCCACTTAGCTTCAGCCTTATATAGAAACCTTTCTCTTGCTCATATAATCTCACATACATATCCACACATCCACACATCCAGAGCCACGAGAGGCCGTCGCAGACCGATCGATACCCAGTTATGAGGCTCCTCTCTGGGCTAGCATGGGTCGATCCGCCGCCTTAATCACCTCTCTCTCTCTCTAAGGCTTTGGGAGAAAAACACAGCACATTTTCCAGGAAGAGCGGAGCCGATGCATGATTACTGGGGTCAGGGGTGGCCTAATTGAAAGTATAGTCCGCTGCTCGTGGTTATTATGGGCTGTCGGTGAGTTTATTTGCCAGTTGTTAGCGCATGGGGCACTTTATAAAGACAAACCAGAGGAGATAGTGAGGGCTGAGGAGGGGCTTGTTCACATGCAGTCACTGAGGGTCAGTAACATGGCAGCTGGAGCTGTCTGCTCTGCTAACGCCGTGGAACTGTGTGGGAATGTACACTTATACAGTAACAGATAATGCAATGGAGATTAAAGGGCCTGGACCATAGACTGTATAAAGAAGTGGACTAAGAGAGTGTGACATCACCCATTGCGTTTGGCTCCATCTATAGTTATAGGGTGAATTTGGTTCCATATTTGGCATTCTGACTGTGAGTATCATGGCATGGCTGGTTTAGCAGGGAGTGGGTGCTTAGCAACACTGTGAATCAAAGCTGTTGCTAGTGATAGCTGGAGCAAAATAAAGCACCTTTGTCCGTTATTAATGTTCATATCTTGATTTATGGACAAAATAGTGAAATAAAACCACCAGGATCATGTAGAGCGGATTAACATACTTTATTGATCCCAAGGGAAATTCAAGTTTTGCTGCAGCAAACCAAAAACCAAAAAACTAAATGAGCAGTCTGACATCAGCAGTTACAGAGAGAGAGATGACATATTTTCAATACAAAGTGAATTGGAGTTGATGGAGCCGAAAACACTCCCATGTTCACTTCCAATTTGGAACACAGCAGCTAGCATGTTTTAGGAATTACAGTAAAGGGAAAAAAGTTAAATAAGTACTAAATAAAGTAGAAAAAATATGTACTATAGTAGTGTATATCACATTACAAGCTGAAACCTCTGAATGAACAGAAGCCATCTCCTAAACAAATATAATACTGGGGTTGCATCTTAAGCAGTTGGCTCAGACTCCATTAAAGTGCTCACAATGGGCCTGGCGTTTTTGCATTCCTCTCCTGTATGCATGTCTTGTTTTGTGTTGTCGACCTTGCAAACTCCAGAGAATCCTTTGATCCGGAAAAACAGCGAATCTAAGGCGCGTTCCCAAAGCGCAAGCCCCATCATAGAGCCCCTTCTCTGGGATGGGTTTAGTGTCCATGGCCCTATCTCCACAACACACACACATGCTAACGAAGACAAGAACAATACCTCCGCAAAGAGAAAAGATGGGAAAATGCTGAGGCTAAGTGAGTAAACAGACGGGACTCTTGGGGTTACAGTAATATTGGCTGAATTGTAACTTTTTAACAAGAGCATTTGAAATCTTAATCCAAACTTAATCTGATCTTGTAGTGTGTTGATTCTAAGCATTATGTCCTAGCAGAAACTCACCAATGGAGCCAGGGCTATTCATGAGATTACCTAGAAAGACAGGTATTCTGACTGTATCCTTTCATTCATTCATTCATTTTCTTCCGCTTTTCCATTTTCTGGGTCGCGGGGGCAGCAGTCCAAGCAGTGTTCTGCTGCCCAGAACACAATGCACCAGCCCCCATGAATGCTTCCGCGGGTGGTGGGTCCACAGGAGGACGGCTCACGTCACAACAGGCCTTGATGTACTTCTGCCATGGGGGCTACCAGTGTCCACAGAGGGCGAGGTGGGGTTAAGTGTCTTGCCCAAGGACACAACGGCAGCGCTCATCTGTGGGAGCTGGGATCACATGCGGTCAACCCGTCAAGCGCGGGATTCGAACCATCAAGCCCTGGATCACGAGGCATATGCTCTACCAACTGAGCTACTGCCGCCCCCTGACTGTATTATGCAAAAAAAATCAATAAATAAATAAATTAAAAAATCATCCATGTTTCTACTAATCTAGCGACCGTCCTATTCAAACCCTTCTTGTGTTTAGCTGTAAGATTCTGTCCGAGGCTTCGCCCACAAGCCTACATCACCCATGCTCCTGCATGAAAATTCTCCATAAATATACCCAAACATGATACAAAACGGTATGCAACAACTTCACAATCCTGATGCGATTCAGTAGTTTCATTATTCTGATTGTGTTGTGATAGTGCTCTGAAGGGGGAGTGACTTAGCTCTCTGAATAGGGAGTGAATGGAGGAGAAGTAACTCAGAGTTGTAAAAAAGAAACGTGAGGAGAAAGAAGTCAGTTTTGCAGAATAGGTCTGCTTTAAGTTTTGTTTTGTTTTTTCAATTAAAAAGGTACAACAGTTAGTTTTGTGTTGTTAATCGCAATGGCAACAATCCTAATCATTGTGAAACCTGTGGATAGGCAACATTGCTAAAATCCAGTTCAGACACAATGCTCTTATATTATCCAATTTATTTTGAAGCATAAGATTTTTTGATCATTTTTCTTATTGTCATATTGTCTTCACTGCGCAGCTAGAATGTTCCACAGTATGGCATTACATGGTTTTATTGCCTAAAGAGATCTTGAGAAACTTGGATTCTTAGTGTGAGTGGGGTCTACTCTCCATAGATCTGACTTGTAGCTTGGCCTGTTGCTCAGAGATAGATTACTTGAATGCCATACTGCGGAACATTATGACATCACAACAAAGTGCTGCACAGAAGAAATAAATTACAACGTGCTCATAAAAATAGCAATAAGATCCTAAAACAATTTAAAAAAAAAAAGAGGCTAAGAACAATAAAGGAAATAAAACTAGTCAAAAATACCTAAAAAGACAGGTATTCTTATTGTGAGCTGTCATGAAATCTTAAAACATGAACACAGCTTACAGACCGACATACAGATGTGTTATAAGACCCTTGAGGAGCAGAAGTCCAACCCATGCTCAGAGGAGAGTGTGATCAGTGTGTTATCTGGCCTGAACCTTATTGATTTGTGTGGCGCAGCGACCAGAGCCATTTTCTCACAACATTTGGGCCCAAAGCTCAAACATACCTCAGGGGAAAAGCCAGAAAACTGCAGTTTCTACACCCACTTCGGCCTCTGTGCAGTACAATACAGCCGAGTCAAACACATGTGATTGCAACTATAGCACTTCTCACAATCTGCCAGTTGTTTTGTCAATTTGCATTGATCTGCATCGATCTATCTATACAATACAAAAAAATAAGTTTGTTAATAATATGCAATGTCCCTATACTAAATAAATACATTCCTATGGGCAAAGTGAGTGTCTTGTTCAAAGGCACTAGAGTAGACTATATGACATATGAATCAGTAGTCTTCTCCATAGTGGGCATCTCTACCAGAAGTGATTATTTTAATAGAAAGTTCCACATTTGTACTTACTGTTTCCATTTTGCATTTATATTGTTCTCCACTTTTGTTTTGTTTGTTCTGAGAGTGACAATCTCCAGAAATGTCCCAATGTTTCTCAAAATAAATCTACTGAGCTGTATAGTGTGAATACCTCTAATAAAAGTTCCAGAATTCTCCAGTGACCCACAGAATAAGATGGAGATGGAGCTGACTTTAACGGCTAAGCCCCATATTCCAATCATCTTTTTCTTGTTTTAAAGCTTATATGTTTTGGCTTGCTTATTTTTATATGTGTATTTTCTCCATGTTAATGTTTGTATTATTATTATTTATTATTATTATTATTATTACTTATTTTTACTTATTTTATTCCATTCTTGCCTGCATGCACTTTTCTTTCTTGTTTTACAAATTGTCCTGGAGCTACTGTTGCAAGTAAATTTCTCCTGTGTGAGATCAATAAAGTCTTATCTTATCTTATCTTATCTTATCATATGTTTTGCTTTCCACCATGTTAAAATGTTAAAATGCGCTGCTGGTTCCTGTGCGCTGTCTCCCACTTCTGCGTTTTAAGCGCGGAGGAAGAAAGGAGAGGCATTTCAATGAAAAAAACACATTTTCACAGAAAATAAAATTAAACCACTGCTGTTTCAGAGGTCCAGAGGCTCAGATAAAGGACTTCCGAGCCTAGAAACACTCGCACCTGCCTCCAGGCAAATAATAAAACGCATTTCGCATTGCGTAGCTCCTTCGCGGTCCAAACTCTCTGGGCGTGATTTACAGAGACGGTGGGTAGACATCCAGACAGGGGGTGGAGCTGCATTTTTCGATGTGACGTAGTTGACGTAGTTGCCTTGTTCAGAATCACCCGTTTGAGCTGTGTTTTTTTCTAACGCAGAAAAGGACCGCAAATGCTCTGTTTAGACATTTCGCAACTTTTAGCCATGGGGGGGGCCTAAACAGGGTAGGGGAGCTCACATTAACGTTCAAAATCCTCAGAAAGTGAAAATTTCATGCCATGGGACCTTTAAAAAGTTCTTTTCGGTGAATATCACTTTAAAAGGTAACATGGTGATGTAAATATGTAACGTGTTAGCAGTTAATACCCCACAGAAGTAAAATAGCCCCTCTTTGATATTTGTTTTGCAGTTAAGATTCCAACTCGGAGGACCTACATTGACCCAGAGACCTGTGAGGACCTCATGCAGGCCGTCCACGCTTTCGCCAAAGAACTGGACAACTCCAGCATCAAGATCGAACGCATCGTGCACACAGGTGAGGAGTGGGTACTGCATCGTGCACACAGGTGAAGGGGGGTACTGCATTGTGTGAGAGGAGGTACTACATCGTGCACACAGGTGAAGGGAGGTACTGCATTGTGTGAGGGGAGGTAGTGCATCGTGCACACAGGTGAGGAGTAGTACTGCATTGTGCACACAGGTGAGGAGTAGTACTGCATTGTGCACACAGATGAGGAGTGGTACTGCAGGGAGGGACTAAACATTACACTAAAGCCGGAGCTAACCTTCAGGGGGCCCTAAGCGCAATCTGACATGGGGCCCTTCGCCACTTCACTGCCACTGCCACACTGCCCTTCATGTGACCCTTGCCGGGTCACATGAAGGGCAGTGACCCGGCAAGGGTCAAGGGACCCTTGACCCTTGACCCTTGCCGGGTCAAGGGTCACATGTCACAATATGACGCACAACTACCATGCACTAAATATATGTCTCTAACACTCACAAGAGAAAATTTTGAATTTAACAGATGTTTTTCCTGTTTTCTAGTGCATTTAATGTATTCCAATTGGCTAAAATGTGATAACATTTATGGATTCTGTCATGTCATAAAATATGCAGAAGTGACACATACAGGCCCCTAAACACGCTCTAGGATGGTCTACAAATTAATACTTTTTACTCATTGCACTCATTATAAATATTAGGCTCGCCATCTCTTATATAGGCTATATATGGAAGTGCATTGAGGACACGGTGCCCAAAATTTAGATCTGCACTTACCCCAATCAGAAAGCCTGGGCTGGACCGGAGGTGCGTGCTAAATTGAAAGCTCGCACCGCCGCCTTCAACTCAGGAGACCCCGAAGCCTACAAAGCAGCCAAGTATGACCTCAGAAAGACCATCAGGACTGCCCAGAGGGACTACAGGGAGAGAGTGGAGTCTGCCCAGCAGAGCAGTGACCCGAGATGGGTGTGGCATGGGCTACGCTGCATCACTACAAGGGGAGGACCGGGCCCGTGGAACTGTCCAGCGCATCATTTCCGGACGAACTCAACACCTTCTACGCCCGGTTTGATGCAGATAACACCACGCCTGTCACCAGACCTCATGTGGACAGTGAGGACGCTGTACTCTGTATAGACACTGCTACAGTGAGACAGGCTTTCAAGAAAGTGAACCCCCGCAAAGCACCAGGACCCGAGGGCATCCCCGGACGGGTGCTGAGGGCCTGTGCTGACCAACTCGCCGGGGTGTTCACCAACATCTTCAACCTGTCTCTGAGCCAGTCTATCGTGCCCACCATCTTCAAGAAACTGTAGTCCCCATCCCAAAGACCCCCACAGCATCCTGTCCTAATGACTATCGGCCCATAGCACTCACATCTGTCATCATGAAGTGCTTTGAACGAATCATTAAGAGACACATCTGTGACTCCCTCCCCGACACCCTGGACCCCATGCAGTTTGCATATAGAGCAAAGAGGTCTACAGACGACGCTATTGCTCTAGCAGTCCACACCTCTCTCAGTCATCTGGAGAGAGGAAATACATATGTCAGAATGCTCTTCATTGACTACAGCTCGGCATTCAATACCATAATTCCCTCCAAACTGGTCTCTAAGCTCACCGCCCTGAGCCTGGGGACGTCCATCTGCTGCTGGATATGGGACTTCCTCACTAACAGGCCACAGGCGGTGAGGATCTGCAGCCACCTCTCCTCCACATGTGTCCTCAGCACTGGGGCACCCCAGGGCTGTGTTCTCAGCCCTCTCCTGTACTCCCTGTTCACCTATGACTGTACCGCCAGGCACAGCTCCAACATCATCCTCAAGTTTGCCGACGACACCACCATCCTAGGCCTCATCACTAACAACGATGAGAGCGCCTACAGAGACGAGGTGAAATCACTGACCAGCTGGTGTCAGGAAATTAACCTCTCTCTGAACGTCAGCAAAACTAAGGAAATGATCGTGGACTTCAGGAGACAGCGTGTAGATCAGCATCCCCCCATCTTCATCAACAACGCTGAGGTGGAGCAGGTCAGCAGTTTTAAGTTCCTTGGGGTACACATCACTGAGGATCTGTCCTAGACACTACATACAGACACTGTGGTTAAGAAAGCTCGACAAAGACTCTACTTCCTGAGGAAGTTGAGGAAGTTTGGTATGAACACCAGCATCCTCACAAACTTCTACAGGTGCACCATTGAGAGCCTGTTGACAGGCTGCATCACAGTGTGGTACGGGAACTGCACCGCTCAGAGCCTCAAAGCACTACAGAGGGTGGTGCAAGCGGCAGAGGACATCACTGGCAGCAGTCTCCCCTCCATCCAGGACATTTACCACAGCAGGGGTCTGCGTAAGGCACGCAGCATCACTAAGGACCATACTCATCCGGCACAAGGACTCTTCCGTCTGCTACCCTCTGGTAGACGATACAGGAGTCTGCCAGCATGCACAAAAAGACTCAAAGACAGATATTACCCCCAAGCTGTCAGACTACTGAACTCTGGATAATACTCTAAATAATACTGTACTCTCAATAATACTGCACTAAACTACCTTTCATTATGCATAATTATGTTTACTGCTGCTGCTCTGTATGAATGTATCATGTTTGTCACTACCTCACTGTAAACTACTGTTACCTGTGCAATAATCTGTGCAATTACCTATGTGCAATATTTATACCATACTATGTGCAATACGAAATCCACATGCAACACCTACACCACACCATATTATGTGCAATCTGTGAAATACTTACACCTTATTTGATCTTTGATTTAATCCTACCTGCACCTTTGTACATTGTACCTTGTATTTTTTTTTATTACATTTTATCACATATTGTATTATATTGTTTATTATATTGTTTACTTCTTCCCCTGCACTTTTGCAACACTTTTTTTTACCATGTACTATTATTGCATGTTAGTACTTCTGACTATCTCAGCGAGTCAACGGTTCTTCTGATTCTAAGCATTTCATTGCATTGTTGACCTGGTGTTGATTCTGCATATGACAAATAAACAATCTTGAATCTTGAATCTTTATAACAATGTGATAAGGACCTAGTCCATGAAAATTTTCACTTAGTTTCACTTCATAATCACATTACTTGTGTTCATTAAATGCAGGAAAACTTAAAATAAATGCATATCTGATTAGCATATTAAGGTACATATAATATTCAGGCAAATTTACACAGCCTATATTAGCACAAAACACTTAATTATGCACGAAGTGCATGAGCGCATTTGCAGCTTGTCCATGGGTCATTCTCTTGCCCAGCAAAGGCAAAGCTTCTCTTATTCACAACAGTAAGTGACCCTCTGTAGTCTAAAGTGGCTGAAATCTTGATGTGAGACAAGAGACAACAGACACATGTTAAATAAACTTACATGATGCTGTCTACAGTCCTCATGCTGTCCCCGTGCTGTCCTCATGCTGTTCTCGTACTGTCCTCATGCTGTCCTCGTGCTGTCTTCATACTGTCCTCATGCTGTCATGCTGTCCTCGTACGGTTTATGCTGTCCTCGTGCTATCCTCGTGCTGTCGCTGACATGTCTGTGAGCGAGAGAGGAGGGAGGGGTCAGTAGTGTACTGTATTGTACAAACACATTTAACAAATCACAAAGTGATATGAATGATAAAACTATCAGGAGGGGGGCCTTGGCATCATATAGGAAGGTTCTGCATTACTCAGTGTTCAACTAATTAAAATATACAGTCAAAAGTCCATACAGGTGAGTGCACAACAGAAATATCAACAGAGTTTAACTGATTTTATTATTTATTTATTTATTTATTTTGATCTCACTAGCGTGCTAACACTATACATCACTTTTTTTGATCCATTTTCAAATATGATTATGATTTTTAGTATTAATAGGATACAACATATGCATTTTGAGTTGATATTTCAAATAATGTGAATGCTCATATGACAAGATGTCCCTATTTACCTGGACAGTCCCAGGTTTGAGCCCTGTGTCTCCTGTCCTTGCACATTTATCCAAAACCAGTGATTTGTCCCAGTTTTATATGAGAGTGTCCCTATTTTGACCAATCTGATCCCTGCCAACAGTAAAGAGGGACACACTGTCATTTGTTTAGCTCGAGAATAAACAATGTTATGCTCACAATTTGATTTACACCGATAATTTCAACCCAGTGTCACCCATGCTATAAAACTACTACTATCACCCACTTGCCTGACCAGCCAGTGCCTTCTACATTCTGTTTGAAACCAGAAGGGAGAGTAACACTATTTCAGTTTAATAAAGATTTCATGGCTGAAATTCTCTAATGATTCTAGTGAAGGTGTATCTGATAAAAAAAACACACACACACACACACACAAACACTTCTTGTATTACCGGATGACATCACAAAGTGGAACAGAGTGAGAGCCTAAATGTGTGTAAATGTGTGAATGAAACAAAACACAACTCCAGGTCTGTTTGTGATGAGGAAACAACATTAGAACAGATCTGAAAATATGTGTAATATGGACCCTTTAATGACTAAAGTGTGTTCTGACCCATGTGACCCTGGTGTCTCCCCCTGCAGGTGACTTCGGAGAGGTGTGCCGTGGCTGTCTGAAGCTGCCCAGTAAACGTGAGCTCCCTGTGGCCATAAAGACGGTGCGGGTGGGATGCTCAGACAAACAGAGGAGGGCGTTTCTGTGTGAGGCCGGGATACTGGGCCAGTTTGACCACTCCAACATCATCAGACTGGAGGGAGTCATCACCACCGGTAGGTCCACTGCTCTGAACTCTGGGGCTGTGTCCGCATGTCACAATACTACCTACAGGGGGCGCTATTTAGAGCACACACTATTTTTGATGCTGTCCAAATTAGGGGTGCACAGATCCAGCTTTTTCAGTTCTGATACCGATTCTGATACTGTAGCTTTAAGGATCTGCAGATACCCATTATTAACCCCATACCAGTGCAGAGACTGAAAACAGCATTTATTTCCTTAAAACTAAAATACAAGACAAAACTGATCCAAATGTGTTTTTTTATCTATTATTTATCTCTCAAGTAACCACAAAACAACTTTGTATAAATAAAAGTTCAAAGATAAAAGAAGAAATTCAATTTGTCAACTGGACAAAGTTTGTTTGGTCGAAAACGTTTCGCCGCTCATCCGAGAGGCTTCGTCAGCTTCGTCAGACCTCAGATGTCCATACAGTCAGCTAAAATGTTTATGCACTCCATGATACTTTCTCACATCACTTACTGTCTAACTGTCTGGTCTCACTCAACTGCTACAGCTTTAAAACCCATCCACTCTCTTTATAAACGCACCATCAAAACTCTGGACCGGAAACCCCACTCTTATCACCACTGTCCAATCCTGCAAAAACACAATCTACTTAACTGAGAAAACCTGGTCAAATTTGCTCATCTGTGTCTCACATATAAAATCATTCATGGCTTGTCATCTCCTCCACTCACACAGTTTCTTCACATCAGGACGTCAGAACACAGCAGAACCAGAGGGGCATCGAGAGGGGACTGTATCATCCCCCTCAGAAAAAGTATCTTTGGCCAAACCTCCTTCTCTGTGCAAGCTGCCCATGACTGGAACACCACCCCCACCACAATCAGAAACCTCCCCACTTACACCTCATTTAAATTACACTTAAAGAAATGGTTAATTGAGAGTCAGTCCTGTCACCACAAACATCCACCTCCCGATGCCCCTGTCGCTATCCTGCCTCTTGTGTGTTACTGTTGTTTGACTTTGATTGTATGAGTCTGTATGTATGTGATGTGACCATGTGATGCTCTTAACGGTATATAGTGTTTGTGGCGGGAAATGAATGTATGTGGCGGAATGTGGTTTTATGTCTGTATAGAATTGCATGGAGCTGTATGTGACTGTATGTAAGAAGGATTTTAGAGTGTAAATATTAAACCTGTTTTTATTCTATTTTATTCTATTTTACTTCCTGTAGGTTTGACATGTTACACCTGTCCGGGACAACAGATGAAAAATAGCCCTCAGGCTAATTCTGGCATATTTACATGCAAATGTTTATTAATGTGCACTGTCCCTGAAATAAATAAATAAATAAATAAAATAAATTTCTGGGCCATCTACAAGCAGTAAATATTATTATAGCATTTTATATGTGCAATCAGGATATGAAGGCGGAACCTGAGATCCGATCCAGCACTGTTTTAGTATCTGCACCAATATCCAATACATCATATCAGTGCATCCGTAGTCCGAAAAAAGTAGTGCATTCAAAATTTCTCACAGTGCATCTTGAAAAGTAGTGGGCATTATTAGTCACTAGACCAGTCAATAGAGACCACAATGCATTGCAAGAGTGGGACAAACAACAGCGGAGAGAGACAGGTCTTTTACTGTATAGAACGCATATGAATAAAGAAGATAGCAGTGCTGGTTTATGGCTCTGTAGATCCTGATTCTGAATAAAACACCCTCTATCTGCTTGTCTTAGCTCCAGCTGTTAAAATTCCACATCTCAGACAAAAAATCAAATACTCCAGTCTGTTTATGTGAGATCCAGCGAGACAAAAACATGTATGGTGATTAAATACGTGTGTGCCAATCTGATTTGATCATTATTTATGATAATCAAGCTTCATTAGAGTTTAGATTTTTTTCCCCCAGACAACAGTCATGTGACCTGATGTTAGTGAGCTGTGTGTCTGAATCTCTGTGAGATTCAGTGCACTATAGGGTGTTTTCACGGACTTGAAAAATCCAATCATGACCCGGATGTGTGGCCATGTTGGAGATACTGTATTGCTCACTCAAAGTAAACACGCTTATAAGAGATGTGTGAAGAATCCCTCAGTCGTCCAGGTAGTATCCATGGCAAAAGGAGAAATTCAATTTGTCTTTAGCTTGGATGAGCTGCAAAACATATTCGACCAAACAAACTTTGTCCAGTTGACAAATTTAATTTCTCCTTTTGCCACACTAATAAAGCAACCGTGCAGGAAAAAAAAAATTGTGATGAACCTTCCACATAGGAATCCAAAACTTCTGATACAGTTGACCAGTTATATAGAGATAAGTTGGATGCCAAAGAAAAGGAGCATTATATGAACAAACTCAAATTAAATGGGCAAGAAGATCCATATGAGATGGATTCACTGTTAGTGAAAACGGTGATTTGTTGATTCTGCTGCTGTAAGCGATCCTGATATTGTCAACTCCCTGGTCTTCTCCCCAAGCCCTGATACAGCACAAGACCTTCAGAGCTCTAAAGGTCTGGAGGTCGACAACCAGTTTGTGTGTGGCTGGTACGAGAGCGCAAAGTGCAAAAAATTGGAGACAAACATATTATGATGGCAAAGATCAGCATACTTGTATTACATGTGTAACGTGTTTAAGTACTAGTATATTGCTTTTTATTATTCATGTTTTGCAAAGATTAAAATATGAACATTGTCTTTCTTCCTCTGTCGCCTTGTCTGTCGCCTCCTTCCCTTTGATAATTGTCTGTTCACCCTGGTTGGTCACTACTTTAGGTAAATGATAGAACTGCAGGTGTTGTCTGTCCGATCTATTGTGACAGCCAAGGACCCGACAAGAGCTGACCATTTATTTACTTGGCGGCAAAAGTGCAATGTTTGTTTTGTTTCGAGTATCTCCAATATGGCTGACTTCCGGATTATGACGTCACATGAAAACACCCTATAGAGTCTGCTCCAGAGTGTAGTTTTATGTAGGGAATGAAAGGTTAGGGGATAGAGGAGACAACTGGACAGTTGGACTGTTTTTTATTTAGGGAGACGTGAAAATGTTCCTAAACTGGTGGAATATATATATGGTCACTATCTGCAATTTGTATTTGTCTAGCTAATTCCGAATGATATCTCTCTGTTTAGTCAAAGTTTAGTCAGAGCGTGTGCTTTGGACTGGTCATGTGAGAGAACCGGGTGGATGGATGCATTAGAAAGAAGAGTGTTTTGAGAGGACAGATGGCAGTTGAGGTCCTGCAGAGACACGGCACAGGAAAAGTATTAGAGAGAGGGACAGGGAGGGACAGAGGGAGAGAGTATGTTCTCACTTATATAAGCAATAGTGTAAGACTGTGTTGTACCACTGTTTAAATAGAATACATTAATAATACAATTAGTGATATAATGATATCCAAATTTCTTGATACAATATTTTCATGAGATGCATTTCATATTTAGATTTTGTAAAGAAAATTGTGAATACGCCTCGTTTTCCTTCAAAAATGCCTTGGCAAGATTTTGATTCTGTCACAAACTAAAGAGTTAAGATTTAAAGTGCTTAATAAATTATTTCATCATTTGAATTGGACTGAAACAGAGCAAAGAATTATGGTCTCTATAGTTCCCTTTGTTTCTTATAGCTGTTGCTGTACCATTACAGTGAATCTAAGTAAAGAGACTTGAGATTCGATATATTGTGATGGCCCACAATATTATTGAGAGACTTTACGAGACAATACGATGTTATGATACTTCAGTTATTGTTACATGCCTCAATACAATACACACATTTGAAGCGTTGTACTTTATTAAATGTTTCTGATAGATATATGAATTGGCCCATGATATCAGGATTTTAAGTGTATAGTAAAGCCCAAAGCCCAGTGAAGCCCAAAACTTCAGTACATAAATTCATAAATTATGTGGCCATACCGGCTTGTCAAAGTCTGATCCCGTCAGATCTGAGAAGCTCAGCAGGGCTGGGCCTGGTCAGTACTTGGAGACCTCTGGGAAAATCAGGTGCCACAGGGGAGCGCCAGTCACAAAAAAAAATATTGTTGTGTCCTTAGGCAAGGCACTTCACCCATTGCCTAGTATGAAAGTGGTTTGTGCGTGAGTGTGGGTGGTGGTCGGAGGGGCCAATGGCACAGATTTGCAGCCTCACTTCCATCAGGCTACAATAGTAGCTCACCACCAAGTGTGGAGTGAATGAACAATGATCTATAACTGATGCATTAGTATTATTAACCTTTCTGTTTTGTTAAAAAGCAATTAAGATGGAAATAGAAGAACAATCTTAAGATATAGAGAATAATTATGTTACTTGTTATGATAATTGTTTAAATTAGTGTACAGTTACCATTTATTTCATTCATAGGTTGCAGCTTCCTGTTATAGGCGACTTTCATCTTAAAGCCCCAGTGTGTAGGATTCGTGGCGCATAGGTGGATGGTGCTATTGCACTTTCTGTTTTAGCTACGGCAGACCTCGAGGGTCACCTGGGCGCGCCGTAACGCGGACAGCTCTCGTACCCGCGCACGAGCCGCGCGCCGCTACTGTATAAATAAAACGCAGTCCTGTTTTTTTTTTTTTTCTTTCTCATGAAAACACACATTCCCGATCATGTACCATGACACTCTACACATTAAATGAAACCTTACAGTCTCCTCTTTTATGCAATTCATTTCCCAGCACAACAATCACTCCCCGAGCACATGGGGCTTTTATACGGAAAAGCACAAAACGAGGTTAGCTTACCTTAGAATGCTTTGCACAGGTCAAACTCTGTATTTCACCATAAACTTGCTCTCAATTTGTCCGTAAGGATCCAGCGAATAAAATCCAGTAAAACAATTTAGTCCAAAACACGTGTTAGATCCATTACGACGTCTGATCCGGCAGCATGCTTGTGTTGTTTACCCAAAACCACGAGCCTTGCCGAAGGTGAAGGCGGAGCCCAAATGTCCTTCTGCGGCTCTTGTATTCAAAATGGCTGCCTCTGCATGGGGAAGATCCCCCTTTTATGTGACTATATCTAAGTCCAAAAGAATACTTTGATTTCATGATGGAAGTGAAAAGGCTTGGAAAACACTGTATTTTTGAATGGGTATCTTCAATTTCAGTAATTAACGGGTAAAAATCTTACACACTGTCCCTTTAATTTAATTTTGTTTTTAATTTTGTCTTATAGGGCCCATATTACACCATTTTCTGATCTATGTCATAATGTTGTTTCCTCATCACAAACATACTGGAGTATTTTGTTTCACTCACACGTGTTTTAGTCTTGGTTTAGTCCCAGTCTAGTTAGTCATGGTTTAATTCTTGTTTATTCCTGGTCTAGTTATTGGCTAGTCCCAGTTTAGTTTTGGTTTAGTCCTAGTCTAGCCGTTGGTTTGTCTTGGCTTAGTTTTGGTTTAGTCCTTGTTTTATTCAAACATGTTTAACCCACAAATCCTGCATATTTAGGTTGAGCTGTTCTCTCAAAACCTGTTCCACCTTGTTACCTTGTTATGTGATAATACAGGAAGTGCTTCACTGTATTTTTAAGATAAGATAAGATAAGACTTTATTGATCTCACGCAGGAGAAATTTACTTGTCACAGTAGCTCCAGGTAGGGACAGTTTGAACAAGAAAGAAAAGTGCATGCAGGCAAGAATGGCATAAAGATAAGTAATAATAATAATAAAATAAGTAATAATCAAATAAGTAATAATAATAAAACAGTAACAAGGAGAGTATTGAAAAACGATATTGCACGTTGGAAAAACAATATTGCACATTAGGACCATACAGTGGAGTTATACAAGTAATAATAATAAGAAACAGTAACTAGGAGAGTATTGAAAAACAATATTGCATGTTTGGACTATACAGTGGAGTTGTACAGTCTGATGGCGGTGGGGATGAAGGATCTGCGGTAGCGCTCCTTCTTGCACTGGGGGTGCCTCAGTCGGCTGCTGAAGGAGCTGCTCAGCTCCTCTACAGTCCGGTGCAGAGGGTGAGAGGTGTCGTCCATGATGGACGTGAATTTGGCCAGCACCCTCCTCTCAGCCACCTCCTCTATAGAGTCCAGAGGACAGCCCAGGACAGAGCTGGCTCTCCTGACCAGCTTATTGAGTCTGTTTCTGTCCCGTTCTGTGCTGCTCGGGGCCCAGCAGACGACAGCGTAGAGGAGAGCAGAGGCCACCACAGAGTCATAAAAAGTCTTGAGCAGAGGCCTGCACACTCCAAAGGACCTCAGTCTCCTCAGGAGGTGGAGGCGACTCTGGCCCTTCTTGTACAGGGCGTCGGTGTTGTGGGACCAATCCAGTTTATTGTTGCGGTGAACACCCAGGTACTTGAAACTGTCCACAGTCTCTATGTCCTGCCCCTGGATGTTCACCGGTGAGTGAGGTAGTGGTCTCCTCCTGAAGTCGATCACCAGCTCCTTTGTTTTACTGGTGTTAAGGCACAGGTGGTTGCGCCCACACCAGTCCACAAAGTCTCTGATGGCCGAGCGGTACTCCAGCTCGTTCCCCTCAGACACACAGCCCACAATGGCCGAGTCGTCGTAGAACTTCTGGAGATGGCACCTGTCCGTGTTGTATGTGAAGTCCGAGGTGTAAATGGTGAAGAGGAAGGGTGAGAGGACAGTTCCCTGGGGGGCCCCAGTGCTGCAGACTACCACCTCTGACTCACAGCCGCGCAGCCGCACGTACGGTGGACGGTCAGTGAGGTAGTCGATGGTCCAGGCAGCGAGATGTCCTGGGTGCTGGGTTGGGTCCGTGTGAAGGGGGAGGGGGATGTGGCTACTGGCCCGGGGAAGTGTGAAGAGGAGGGGGGAGTCGGCAGAGGGGCAGAGGGGGTGGGGGGCGAGTCAAACCTGTTGAAGTAACAGTTCAATTCGTCCGCCCAGCGCTGATCACCATCAGCTGTCCCTCTGCCACTCTGTCCAAATCCAGATATGTTTCTCAGTCCTCTCCACATGCCCCGTACGTTGTTCTGGGCCAGTTGCTCCTCCATCTTCCTCCTTAGTCCTTTTTGGCCCGTCGGATCCTCCACTGGAGCTCCCACTGGACCCTTTTCTGCTCCTCTCTGTCCCCTGAGTTGAAAGCCCTTTTCTTCTAGTTCAGGAGGGCTTTAAGCTCAGGGGTGACCCAGGGGTGGTTGTTGGAGAAACACCGTACCCTCCTGGTTGGCACAGTGTTCTCCACGCAGAAGTTGATGTAGTCCGTGATGCAATGGGTCAGGCCGTTGATGTCGTCTCCATAAGAGCCGGTGAACATGTCCCAATCATGTTTTGGAAACAGTCCCTCAGACTCTCACAGGCCTCCTGAGTCCAAAGTTTCACAGACCGCTTCTGCACAGGTCCTCTTCTCACCCTGGGTGTGTATTCCGGGAGCAGGTAAACCAGACAGTGGTCTGAGCGTCCGAGCGGGGGGAGGGGGGCATAAAAATTTAATAATAAAAATTTGCTTAAAAAAGGTCCAGAGTCTTATTGTCTCACGTGGGGCACGTGACGTATTGCGTGAATGTGGGAAGAGTAGTGGATAGGGAAGTGTGATTAAAGTCCCCGGTGATGAGAAATAGAGCACGCAAATGCTCTCCATACTCCTTCACTAGAATCATTTGGATAATTTCAGACCTAGAATTGCCAATCTGTACTGAAAAAAATTCAAAACGTAGCTGTTATCTTCATGACATCACAAGGTGGAACAGAGCATTTTCAGCTTTGGAGATGTAGACAGACTAATAAACCAGGATTACTCAAACATGTGTGAATGAAACAAAACACAACTTCAGGTCTGTTTTTGAGGAGGTAACAACATTATAACATGACCTAAAGTTCACAAGAATTAAATTTGTGTAAAATATAGCGCCTTTAAATTGTTACTCACAATGGCAACAGTCCAACATTTTAATAATTTTGAAACCCATGAATATGTTGGGGAACATTTTTGTAGCACATTTATATTGTCTGTCCCTAAAATCTTTGCTAAACTTCAGGTAGAGACACCATCTGTTCAGTGGTGCTTCTATAGGCAACCCAATGGATGTCAACAGAATAATTGTATGACAAATTTGTGTGTAGTGTTGTGTTTTATGCGATGCAGTTGGCCCCTCTCTGGTCTGCGAGTGGAGTAGCAGCAGATGTGTCAGGGCTGTAATTGGTCCTCCAGGCACAGCGGGGGCAGAGTCTCTCACTCTCTCCGCTTCACGTGCATCTAAAGTGGGGCTGCTCATATAATCTGAGGTGCCGTCTGCTCCCGTGCACCTGTGCTCCTCTGGCACCAGCTCCACCCACCCACACCGCACACGAATCACCTCAAAACACCGAGGACATACACGTACACACAACCAGACATACACACAACTGGACATATACACAATCACCCACACTGCAGACAAATCACTTCACAACACTGAGGACATACACATATACACAACCGGACACATACAACCAGACAAACACAACCAGACACGCATGCAAATGACACAAACACAGACAACTGGACATACACAACCAGACACACACACACTACTGGACACCCACTCACACAACCGGACATACACACATGCATCCGGACACACACAACCAGACACACACAACCGGGTACACACACACAATCAGACACACACGCACCTGGACACACAGAACTGGACACACACGTACACAACCAGACACACACACAACCAGACACACATGCACCTAGACATACTCTACATACACAGAAACAACTCTCACACAAGCTTGGACACACACATGGATACACACACAATATTACACACATGCACCCAGACATACACACAAAAGGACAGACACACAACACACGCAACCAGACACACACACTATGGGAAACACACACAACCGTACACACATGCACTCAGACACACACACACACACACAACCATACACACACAAACATTTCCCATTCCCCCACACGTGCACTGTTTCTAATCAGGACTGTACCATTAGCACAGCTGCTCAGAGGAGCCGAGAGCCAAAAAATGAACAGAGTCAGAGCAGCAGGTTACTCCAAAGAATAACTAGATATTAAAGACCACATTTGTGCTTGTGTCGGCTGTGTACTGTAGTTATCATCTATGATACCCCTGGATCAGAGATTTTGGTTTAGTCCGGGTCTAGTCGTTGGATAGTCCCAGTTTAGTTTTGGTTTAGTCCTAGTCTAGTCGTTGTTTAGTCATGGTTTAATTCTGGTTTAGTCTTGGTCTAGTCGGTGGTTAGTCCCAGTTTAGCTTTGGTTTAGTCCTGGTTTAGTCCTAGTCTAGTCATTGGTTTGTCCCAGTTTAGCTTTGGTTTAGTCCTGGTTTAGTCCTAGTCTAGTTGTTGGTTAGTCCTGATTTAATTCTCGTTTATTCCTGGTCTAGTTGTTGCTTAGTCCCAGTTTAGTTTTGGTTTAGTCCTATTCTATTCGTTGGTTAGTCATGGTTTAATTCTGGTTTAGTCCTGGTCTAGTTAGTGGTTAGTCCAGGTTTAGTTTTGGTTTAGTTCTTGGCTCCTGGTTTAGTCCTAGTTTAGTCGTTGGTTACTCATGGTTTAATTCTTGTTTAGTCCTGGTCTAGTCAGTTAATCCTGGTTTAGTTTTGGTTTAGTTATGGTTTAGTCCTAGTCTTGTCGTTGTTTAGTCCTAGTTTAGTCCTAGTCTAGTCATTGGTTAGTCATGGCTTAATTCTGGTTTAGTCCTGGTCTAGTCAGTGATTAGTCCCATTTTGTTTTGGTTTAGTCCTGTTTTAGTCTTTGTTTAGTCCCAGTCTAGTCGTTGGTTAGTCATGGTTTAATTCTCGTTTAGTCATTGTTTGCTCCTGGTTTAGTTTTGGTTTAGTCCTAGTCTAGTTGTTGGTCATGGTTTAATTCTGGTTTTGTCCTGGTTTAGTTTTGGTTTAGTCCTGGTTTAGTCACAAACAAACAATATTTATCACCCAACTGACCCCCCACATGAGAGACAAGAGTTGACACGGACGGTGTTGTTGGGATAGGCTGTATAAATACAGTGCCGTGAAAAAGTATTTGCCCCCTTCCTGATTTCTGTGTTTTTTGCATATTTATCACTCAAAACATTGTCAGATCATCAAACCAATTTTAATATCACACAGAAACAACCCAAGGAAAGACAAAATTCAGTTTTTGAATGATGATTCCATTTATTAGTGCACAAAAAAAATCTAAACCTATCTGGCCCTATGTGAAAAAGTAATTGCCCCCTTAATCTAATAGCCAGTTGAGCCTCCTTTGACAGCAATAACTGTAACCAAACGTTTGCGATAATTGGTGATGAGTCTTTCACACCGCTGGGGAGGGATTTTGGCCCACTCTTCTATGCAGAATTGTTTCAATTCTGCCATATTGGAGGGTTTTCTTGTATGAACTGCCCGTTTAAGGTCACACCACAGCATCTCAATCGGATTTAAATCCGGACTTTGACTTGGCCACTCCAAAACCTTAATTTTGTTTTCTTTGAGCCATTCAGAGGTGGACTTGCTGGTGTGTTTTGGATCATTGTCCTGTTGCATGATCCAAGAGCGCTTGAGTTTGAGGGCACGAACTGATGGCCGGACATTCTCCTTCAGGATCTTCTGGTAAACAGCAGAATTCATTTTTCCGTCAATCACAGCAAGTTGTCCTGGTCCTGAGGCAGCAAAGCAGGCCCAGACCATCACACTGCCACCACCATGCTTTACTGTGGGCACCATGTTCTTTTTATCAAATGCTGTGCCATTTTTACGCCAGATGAAACGGGCTGCAGACCTTCCAAAAAGTTCAATTTTAGACTCATCGGTCCACAAAATGTTTCTCCAAAAGTCTTGAGGGTCATCAAGGTGCTTTTTGGCAAAGGTGAGACGAGCCTTTGTGTTCTTTTGTGAAAGCAGTGGTTTTCTCCTGGGAACTCTTCCATGGATGCCATTTTTGGCCAGTGTTTTTCTAATGGTGGAGTCATGAACACTGACCTTAACTGAGGCCAACGAGGCCTGTAGTTCTTTCGATGTGCGTCTAGGTTCTTTTGTGACTTCCTGAATGAGCCGTCGTCGCACTCTTGGAGTAATCTTAGTTGGTCGACCACTCCTGGGAAGGGTTGCAACTGTTCCCAGTTTCCTCCATTTTTGAATAATGGCTCTGACAGTGGTTCGCTGGAGCCCCAGAGCTTTGGGAATGGCTTTGTAACCTTTTCCTGAATTATAGACTTCTATCACTTTTTTTCTCATTTGTTCTTGAATTTCTTTGGATCGTGGCATGATGTGTTTGTTCTTGAGATGTTGTAGCCAACTTCACTTTGTTTGACAGGAACTATTTAAGTGATTTCTTGATTCAACACAGGTGGTGACAATCAGGTGTGGGTGTGGCATGTAGAACTGAACTAAGTTTTCTCAAAACTGTGGTTAGTCACAGTTAGTTTGTGATTTAACAAGGGGGGGCAATTACTTTTTCACATAGGGCCAGATAGGTTTAGATTTTTTTTGTGCACTAATAAATGGAATCATCATTCAAAAACTGAATTTTGTCTTTCCTTGGGTTGTTTCTGTGTGATATTAAAATTGGTTTGATGATCTGACAATGTTTTGAGTGATAAATATGCAAAAAACACAGAAATCAGGAAGGGGGCAAATACTTTTTCACGGCACTGTAGGACATCTGGGTAACTGAAGGCATATTCAAGACGAGGAGATTGAGGCGTGGTCCAGCTCCTGCATCTAAGTTCATCATATTAACTCCACGTATGGACTGTGGACAGGTCTTCTAAACTCACTGTCCTCCTCTGAGTTATGAGTTAATGATAGTGCTAGCAGAATCCAGCGTTAACAGGATCCTCCATCATCACTGCCAAATGAACGGCTATCGGCTCATTTTCAGCATTAAGTCAGTTACATATCTGGCAACCGCTCTCCCACTGACTCAGACTCCCATAATTCACTGCTGCAGTCTGGTCTCACCACTCTGTGCACTTGGCAGGGGAGAGAGGAGGAGGAAAGAGGAAGAGTGGTGAGAGAGGGAGGAGAGGAGGGGAGAAAGCGAGACTATAGGGAGGTGAAGAGGGGAGGAGAGAGGACAGGAAAGAGGGAGGAGGCGAGAAGGAGAGAGACAGAGTGGAGAAGAGAGAGAAGAGATGAGAGGGATGAGTAGGAGAGGAAAGAGGCAAAGAGAGGATGAGAGAGAGAAGATGAAAGATGGAGAGAGACGAGAGGACAAGGATAGGGTAGAGGGAGGAGGAGGACAGGAAGATGATTTATGAGGCAAAGCTGTAACAGACAGTGTAGTTAAGAGTTTGAGGCTTGTATGAGTGACAAAATGAACATAGTGTCTTTATTATTGAATATATAATACAATTAATAACAATAAAGTCTAAAGTCTATATAAGAAAATCTGTGGGATGTGTTCATTCCAGTTGTGTGATTTTTCTTAATCTCAACTGCAGTGAAGTTCTACACAGAATACAGAGCTGGTTGAAAGCCTCCAGAGAACCAGTGCAGTGTTTATACAAATCAACTGACTGTATTATACTTTACCAGGTCTAGTCATGTTTTAGTCCTTATCTAATCTTGGTTTAGTGCTGGTTTAGTCCTGGTCTAATCCTTGTCTATTCCCACTTTATTCCTAGTCTAGACGTGGGTTAGTCCCTGTGTAGTTCTTGTCTAGTAATTGTGTAATCTTGGTTTAGTCTTGGTTTAGTCTTGGTTTAGTCCTCGTCTAGTCCTGGTCTACTCCTGGACTAGTCCTGGTCTAGTCCTGGTTTAGCCCTGGTTTGGTCCTGGTCTAGTCCTGGTCTAGTTCTGGTCTAGTTCTGGTCTAGTCCTGGTCTAGTCCTGGTCTAGTTATGGTTTAGCCCTGGTCTAGCCCTGGTTTGGTCCTGGTCTAGTCCTGGTCTTGTTCTGTTCTAGTCCTGGTCTAGTCCTTGTCTAATCCTGGTCTATGGCCTAGTCCTTGGCTAGTCCTGGTTCTGGTTTAGTCCCGGTCCTGGCTTAATCCTGGCTTAGTCCTGGCTTAGTCCTGGTATAGTCCTGGTCTACTCCTGGTCAACTCCTCGACTAGTCCTGATCTGCTCCTGGTCTGGTCCTGGTCTGGTCCTGTTCTGGTCCTGTTCTGGTCCTGTTCTGGTCCTGGTCTGGTCTGGTCTGGTCCTGGTCTGGTCCTGGTCTGGTCCTGGTCTGGTCCTGGTCTAGTCCTGGTCTAGTCCTGGTCTAGTCCTGGTCACAGAATCATATATCATATCTTTGACTTTAGCCTTCCTTGATAACAGGAGAAGTTCAATTTGTCAACTGGACCAAGTTTGTTTGGTTGAAAACGTTTCGCCGCTCATCCGAGAGGCTTCGTCAGCTCTAATAAGAATACTGGTAAGACACTTGCTTATATCTTGCTGTAGGGAGGAGCTACCTAGCTAACTACTTTCCGGAACTATCTCATTGGTTTCGGTCTTTTGTTTCTCTGGCGTCTAGCTTAACGATCCCTATTCATCCCTACACGCCTGCTTTTTCACACCTCTTCCTTGTTCTTCTCCATTGAAATGAATGGCTGTGCAGACTGGAGCATGTGGTGGATGGTTAGCAGGTCTGGCTCTGTCTCAGTTCACTGGTGATGGATGACAGTACCAAGATGGCCGCCGCCTCAGTGCCACATGCTCCGGCTCTCTCCCCTCGGCTGTGTCCTCACATCTTCATTAAACCTTTCGCTCCACTTTTGTTTGTGTAACCTCTCTGTGTGTGTTTACAGGTAACACCATGATGATAGTGGAGGAGAGCATGTCCAATGGCTCTCTGGACACATTTCTCAGGGTAAGTACTTCAAATATAATTGCTTTATATAAACTAAAAATGTTATTTTGGACATAATTCTAATAATGTTTAATGAATAATGGAAACTTGTAACTTTAGTCCTTAGTTTTTCGGTAGAACTGCTTTTCTTTTAGTCCTGGGTTTGGGTTTTGAGTTTAATTAGCCCAAGATTAGCTTCAGTATGGTTTGAATATATTTTACTCTGATACTTTCCTTGTTTGGTCTTGGTTTAGTCCTGCTTTTGGTCTAGACCTGGCTGAGACCTGGTTTGGCCCCTTAGTTTGGAATTTTACACCTTATAGTACTGATTTAATTGATTTAGACTTGGTTTATGGTCTTGGGTAACTCTTGGTTTAGATCTGGTTTCTTCTTGGATTAGCCCTGGTTAGGTTAGTCCAATGATATTTTACACCCGAACTGATACAGTCCAGGTTTAGTCTGGGTTTAGTTTTGGACTGTTGTAGTCCTGAATTGTTTTTGGTTTATCCCCTTTAGTCCATGAATATTTTACACCTGATGAAATTGTTCTTAATCTTGGGTTAGTCTTGCTTTAGACCTGGTTTAACCCCATTTGTCCTGGGATATTTTTACACCTTATATAACCCTGGTTTAGACATGATATAGTCTTGATTTAGCCCTGGTTTTGTCCTTAGATCTGGTGTAGCGCCATGACTCTGAATATTCTGACACCTGATATAGTCCTGGTTTAATCCTGATTCTGTCCTAGTTTAGACCTAGTTTAGACTTGGTATAGAACAATTACTCCTGGAATACTTAGTCCTAGTCTAGTCCTGCTTTAGTTCACATTAGTCTGAGAATATTTTACACTTCGAGATCAACCGTATTATCCCCAAGGAGAAATTTGTCTTGGGCTCACACAGTAACTCACACATCGCACTACACTCAGACAACAGTCACAGAAACACAGTCACACTCATACACCATAGTACAGCAAGACAACATTCAGAGCTCATCACAAGACAAAGAAGTGTCCATTATTCATGTTCAATAAGGTCCTAGTTTAGTTCTGGTTTAGTCTTGGTCTTATCCTGGTTTAGTCCTGGTCTCATCCTGGTCTCGTCCTGGTTTAGTCCTGGTCTCATCCTGGTTTAGTCCTTGTCTCGTCCTGGTCTAGTCCTGGTCTAGCCCTGGTCTTGTCCTGGTCTTGTCCTGGTCTCGTCCTGGTCTCGTCCTGGTCTCGTTGTGGTTTCACCTTTGTTTTGCCTCTATTCTGTGTCTTTAGTGTTTTGTGCGTGTGGCTCCTCTGATTCGCCACAGAGCTGTTTCAGCACTGCCGACGTTTTAGAACCATTTCAATGAATTGCTTGTTTATTTTGATTCTCTAATAAAAGGACTCAGCTTACTGGGCACAACATGAGCGTGCTGCTGTGGGCTGCTTTAAAACACCTTTTACAATCACATTTCTCACACTTGTGTTTTTGGATCAATGTAGTTCAATCCTTTCTGAATGTAAACAAAATACATTATGAATTTCAGAATGCAGACAACTGGAGACAAAAAGTGAAGGGACATAATGTGATTGCAAATTGGGAGTAACTAGTAAATCTGCAATGATGGAACGTAGTAAAAGGAGGAGGAGGACTTTTTAGGTATCTGTACTTTACTTAAAGGTCATATATTACACAAAATAGACTTTTGTGTGATTTAAGACATGTTATAATTGTGTTATCTCCTCAAAAACATACCTAGAGTTGTGTTTTGGTTCATTCACACATGTTTTATTATTTGTCTGTCTACATCTCCAAAGCTCAAAATGCTCTTTTCCACCTTTTGATGTCATGAAGTGGTAGTTTTCAAGTTAAGAGCTACTATTTAGTTCAGTAGTATTGTCAATTCCAGAAATTCTGAAATTATCCAAGTGATTCAAGTGAAGGCGTATGGAGTTTAAAAACACAGTGGAACACTACTTGTCTTACCACATGACATCACAAGGTGGAACAGACTGTTTTCTATTCGATAGAAGAACTCAGCCTAAATATGCAGGGTTTTTTTCATGTAAAACAGTAAAATGGCCCAGTACGGATCATTGTACTGTTTTTTTTTTTTTATTCACACCACCCACTGCAGCACAAACTGGGAGTTATTCAGACATTACAACACAGTGGTTCCTACAAGCACAGAGGGAAAGGAGAAAGAAGAACAGCATGTGCAGAAAGCCCTCTCTGTTTGTGGGTATCCTAAATGGGCTTTCAACAAAACTAAGAGAGACAAGGACAAGAAAAAAGATAGCACAGAATCAGAACCCAGGAGAAAGGGTGTAACTATCCCTTACCTGGCCAGCGTTTCTGAAAACCTACAGAGGATTTTTGGACAACATGAAATCCCAGTCTATTTCAAACCCACAAACACTTTAAGACAAAAACTGGTCCACCCAAAGGACAAAACACCGAGCCACAAGCAAAGAAATGTGGTCTTCTCCATTCTCCAGTGTAGTGAAGACTGCAGTGAGCGCTACATTGGAGAAACAAAACAGCCACTTCACAAGAGGATGTACCAACACAGACGGGCGTGCCAGAGTGGACTTCAGTCTGCTGTACATCTCCACCTAAAAGCCACGGGCCACTCCTTTGAGGACATTGAGGTACAGATCTTGGCCAGGGAAAACAATTGGGTTGAGAGGGGAGTTAAAGAGGCGATTTTTGGCAAGAAAGAGAATCCTTCCTTGAACAGAAATGGAGGTTTCAGACATCATTTGTCTCCCATCTATAACTATCCTCAAACCTAAATCAAAACAACCAAAGAAAACAATAGGGTTAGCCAGGTCAGGTCCAGAGGTGTGAACACACCCATTATGGCCCTGAATGGTTCTGCTAACCAGACCCCACACTCGGCCCCCCTTGTGGCCTCTTTTTTTCTATGGTTAGAAAAAAAGGGTTAGAACCACCCTTGGGTATGCTGAGCTGTCCGCGTTACGTCGTGCCCGGGTGAGTGCGTTTCGCGAGCGGCGGTCTCGGAGATCCGTGAGTCCGCTTCTCCTCCCAGGGTGGGGACCCCGTGTTTCCCCCGCTCCATCCGACTGTGACCTCAGATCAGACGAGACGACCCGCTGAATTTAAGCATATTACTATGTGGAGGAAAAGAAACTAACCAGGATTCCTTCAGTAGCGGCGAGCAAAGAGGGAAGAGCCCAGCACTGAATTCCCGTACGACAGGCGGGCGTGGGAAATGTGGCGTACGGAAGCCCGCCTGCCCAGTGTCGATCGGGGACCTGAGTCCTTCTGATAGAGGCTCAGCCCATGGACGGTGTGAGGCCGGTAACGGCCCCCGTCACGCTGGGGTCCAGTCTTCTCGGAGTCGGGTTGTTTGGGAATGCAGCCCAAAGTGAGTGGTAAACTTGGGAATGGAAAAGAAGCCATTTTTTTCTCAATTCCAATTTTCCTTTTTTCCACAGCACCTAAAGTCAAGTAAAAAGCTCTTTCCTATTTTTGTTTTTTAAGATTTTGAAAAGAACAACGGGATATAAGTCGTCTCCCGTTTTCTGTTGATTGATTTTAAAACAGAAAACAAAATACAGGTCGTTTTTTGTTTTTTTATTTATTTATTTTTTTAAATTCATAACGGAAATCAGATGGCCGCGATGTACACGGACCCACTGAAAACTGTTTAAACAGTTTTTTAAAGGGTCTATTATATGAGTGTGTACTTCCATAGTATCTTGCAAATTTTCTGTATGTTTTGACACGTTGTTTTCCTGTGTTGTTGCCATAGAAACATGAGGGCCAGCTAAGCGTGATCCAGCTGATGGACATGCTGACCGGAGTGGCCTCAGGGATGAAGTACCTGACTGAGATGGGCTTCGTACACAAGAGGCTCGCCGCACACAAGGTGAGGAGGAGAGTAGGAGAGAAAAAGGGGAAGAGAGAGGGGAAAACGAGAGAATGTGGGAGATAGAGAGATAGCGCCGGGAGAGTGGGGAGGGAGACAGAGGAAGGGAAGGTAGAGAGGAAGAGTGAGTGAGAGAAAAAGTGAGTGGGAAAGTGATAGAGGGCGGGGGAGAGAAAGAAAGAGGAGGGAGTGTTCAGCACATAAGATGAGGAGAAGGGAGAGAGAAGAGAGAGAGAGAAAAGGGGAAAGGAATGGGGGGGGTTGAGTATGAAGAGATAAAGAGAGAGGAGGAAAGGGGAGACTGCTGATGTGATGCAAAGAGGAAGAGAGAGAAACAAAGGGGAGATGGAGGATTTAATTAAGAGAAAGAGAATGGAAGGGTTGTAGAAGGACAGAGCTGATGGAGAGAGGGAGAGATGGAGGAGTGCAGGACTGATGGGAGCGCACATAGCACAGTTTGACAAATGGAGTTACTGTGAAAGTCTGAGAGGGACTGAAAAGCAAAGTCAAGACCTGAGCTGAGAGTGATCACAGCGACTCACTATACAAACACAAACGAGTCCTTGCTTTTACAGTTTTTTTATTTTCTTTATTGTCTTTATTTTCTTTTTTTGTTTGTTTAGTTTACATTTACTTTTATTTATTTTGTATTATTTTATTTTTAATTGTTTTTTATTTTAATAGTTTTTGTTGTTGTTTTGTTTATTTAACATTTTTAATTTGCTAGTTTTTATTTTATTTATTTTTCAATTATTTTATTTTTATATTTTTTCTTTATTTTACACGTTTGCATTTACGTTTATTTTATGTATTTGTATTTAGTTATTTTTTTCTATTTATGTATGTATTTATTTTGAACTTGTGCTTGATCAGTCAGAAAATCTTACTCCTTTTACTCTCAAAATGTTGCATAAAATAGGAAACAGAAACTAAGTAAAGCTTGATTACTCAGAAAGGTGTCAGTATTTCAAATTAAAAGGCACAGTACATAATTCTTTTGTGAAGAATATATGCCATCTGCTTGTCTCCATGGAGATGTTTTTGCCTTGCCTGAAATGTTCCACAGTATGGCATTAAACAGGAATTTACCATTGACTGATTTCTTTACAGCTCTCCATAGATCTGACCTGTAACTTTATCTGGTGAGTCGCCTGCTTGTTTAATGCCATGTTGTGGAACATTCTGGGAAATAGCATCTCCATGTTCACGAGTGAGGGGAGGATGGAGCGTGAGATTGACAGGCGGATCGGTGCAGCGTCGGCAATGATGCGGTCGCTGTACCGGACCGTTGTGGTGAAGAGGGAGCTGAGCCGAAAGGCGAAGCTCTCAATTTACCGGTCAATCTACGTTCCTACCCTCACCTATAGTCATGAGCTCTGGGTAATGACCGAAAGGACGAGATCGTGGATACAAGCGGCCAAAATGAGTTTCCTCCATAGGGTGGCTGGGCGCACCCTTAGAGATAGGGTGAGGAGCTCAGTCACACAGGAGGAGCTCGGAGTAGAGCCGCTGCTTCTCCACGTCGAGAGGAGCCAGCTGAGGTGGCTCGGGCATCTGTTTCGGATGCCTCCTGGACGCTTCCCTCGGGAGGTGTTCCGGGCATGTCCCACCGGGAGGAGGCCCCGGGGAAGACCCAGGACGCGCTGGCGGGACTATGTGTCCCGGCTGGCCTGGGAACGCCTTGGGGTCCCCCCGGAGGAGCTGGAGGAAGTGTCCGGGGTGAAGGAGGTCTGGGCGTCCCTGCTTAGACTGTTGCCCCCGCGACCCGGCCCCGGATAAGCGGAAGAAAATGGATGGATGGATAGAGCATCTCCATGGAAATGAGCATGTGGCCCTTCAACAGAAAGCGTTTAAAGGTGCACTATGTAACTTTTGGTTGGAGGTTGGTCACCTGCTTGTTTCTACCGAGATGTCATTGCTCTGCCTGGAATGTTCCACAGTATGACATTAAACAGCTCTACTTTACATGTATTCAATTACAGGTGGTTTTATAGCTCAAAAATACCTAGAAAAACATACATTCAGACTGAGCAGGGTCGCCTCTCCACAGATCTGACCGGTAACTTGGTCTAGTTTGGATTCCATGAAGATAGAAAGGTTTAATGTGAAACATTTCAGACAAAGCAATAATATCTACATGGAGACAATCATTTGACAGACTCTTCACCAGAAAAGTTACACAGTGCACCTTTAACACAGTCTTAACATGTGTATGTGAGTGCACAATGGGCTGACGGAAACAATAGACACATTTTGAGATTTGTCTCCTCAGCTGTTCAGTGTTTTTTTCATAAACACATTTGTTGTTCTGCCTCTCATACATCTGCCCATATTAAAATACAAAGAAAAACAGGATTCCACATGCTTTTTTCTGTCACTCCCACAGTTTCATATTTTCAGAATAACAATCTCCCTCTGTTCTGCTGACACTATACTAATACTGCAATTCAAGACAAAATGAACTTAGCTTAGGCCCTGATGTAGTCCTGGTTTAGTTCTACTTTAGACCTGGTTTAGTCCTGCTTTAGTTCTAGTTTAGTCCTGGTTTACCCCTGACTTAATCCTGGTTTAGTCAAGTTAGGCATTTTTTACATATCCTAATTAGTCCTGGTTTAGTCCTGGTTTGTATTTTTTCGATTGAACTGGTCTCGTCCTGGTTTAGTCCTGATTTAGTTCTGATTTAGTTCTGGTTTAGTCCTGGTTTGTAGCTCTTCTATTGACCTAGTTTGGTACTGGTTTAGTATTGGTTTAATCATGACTCGGACTGGAATGTTCCAAAGTGTGATACTTAAAGGTCCAGTGTGTAGGATTCGTGGCACATAGGTGGATGGTGCTATTGCAATTCCTGTCCTAGCTACGGCAGACCTCGAGGGTCACCCGGGCACGCCGTAACGCAGACAGCTCGCGTACCCGCGCACGAACCTCGCGCACGCGTGAAGCGCACCCGACAACTACTGTATAAATAAAACGCAGTCCCGTTCACTGTTTTTTTTTTCTTTCCGCATTCCCGATCGTGTACCATGACAATCTACACATCAAATGAAACCTTACAGTCTCATCTTTTTGACTATGCAATTCATTTCCCTGCACAACAATCACTCCCCGAGCACATGGGGCTTTTATACGTTAAAGCACAAAACAAGGTTTGTTACTTTGCTTACCTTTGAAGGCTCTGGACAGGTCAAACTCAGTATTTCACCATAAGCTTGGTCTCAATTTGTCCGTAAGGATCCAGCGAATAAAATCAAGTAAAATAATTTAGTCCAAAACACGTGTTAGATCCATTACGACGTGTGATCCGGCAACATGCTTGTCGTTGTTTATCCAAACGCGTACTATCTCGTTGTGTGAAAACCACGAGCCTTGCCAAAGGCGAAGGCGGAGCCCAAATGTCCTTCTGCAGCTCTCGTAATCAAAATGGCTGCCTCTATATGGGGAAGATCCCCCTTTTATGTGACTATATCTAAGTCCAACAGAATACTTTGTGTGTTTGCAGGTGCTGGTGAACTCTAACCTGTGCTGTAAAGTGTCTGGGTTCAGGCCCCTGCAGGAGGACAAGATAGAGGCTGTCTACACCACACTGGTATGGACCACCCCACTGTCCATGATAACTATGGAAACCTGTGCACATTGGTAACATAGCATATATTGCCCTTATTTTCCCACAGCACGGGGGTAAGAGTGTAGTGCTATGGTGCGCTCCGGAGGCCATCCAGTATCATCGCTTCTCCTCAGCCTCAGACGTCTGGAGCTTCGGGATCGTCATGTGGGAAGTGATGTCCTACGGAGAGAGGCCCTACTGGGACATGGGCCACCAGGACGTGAGTCTGATAATACGTGTTTATAATGGGGTTTATAATGAGGTTTGTAATGGAGATTATAAGGGTTTGGGTCAGTCTCAAGTGGGATGTCGTGTCCTACGGAGAGAGGCCGTACTGTGACATGGGGCACCAGGATGTGGCTCTTTTAACGCATGTATAATAACATATTTATAATTGGGTTTATAATGTGGTTTGTAATGTAGTTTAGAAGGGTTTGGGTTAGTCTCATGTGGCAGATGATGTCCTACGTAGAGAGGCCCTACTGGGGCATGGGGCATTAGCACATGAGTCTGTTATTATGTTTATAATGGTGTTTATAAAAGTTTATGATGGGATTTATAATGGAGTTTACAACAGGGTTTAGAAAGAGTTTATGATGGGGTTTATTAAGTGGTTTGTAATGAGAATTATAATGGGGATTATAAGGGTTTGGGTCAGTCTCATGTGGGAGGTGATGTCCTACACGTTTTAGAACATAGGTCTACTAAAATGTGAAGCCGTACAGGGACATGGGGCACCAGGACCATCACGACGAGTCTGTTAAAACTGCTTATAATGACATTTATAATAGGTTTGTAATGTGGATTATAATGAGGATTATAAGGGTTTGGGTGAGTCTCATGTGGGATGTGATCGTCCTACAAAGAGAGGTCCTACTGGGACATGGGGCACCAGGACGGGACTTTGATAACACATGTATAATAACATATTTATAATGGGGATTATAATGGGGTTTGTAATGGGTTTTATAATTGGGTTTAGAAGAGTTTGGGTCAATTAGTGCAGACTTATCGTTATGGGGAAGGTGATGTCCCGGTGAACATGGGTCTACTAAAATGTTTTCATGATGGGGTTTATAATAGTTGAGTTATAATGGGATTTACAAGACTGAATTCTAGAATTTGATGATGTCATAGTTTCAGATGGAGGTCTGGGACCTACATAACTCTACTGGGGACCCACTGTTTATGGAACAAATCTCCAAACTTATGATCCACAAATCACCATTAAGAACCGATCTTAAATTACAACATGTGAGCTGATCTGTGCCGTTTACGTTACTGAAATAAAATCATAGCTCAGCAACAGTGGCAGAGTTGTTAACAATTTGCTGCCATAAAATGTATTTCCCATCACTGCTCCCACAAAGATGCAAGTCTGTGTACGCCTTTTGTCTTTTGAAAAATGCACTTACACATATGCACTTATCTTGCCATATAACTGAAATGACCATCTGGCTCTGCTCTCTCCTCTTTCAGACTAAATTTACTTTACTCTTAATCCCTCGCTCTCCCCCTCTGTCTGTATTCTCTCCATAAATCTTCCTCCTCTCCTTCACCTCCCTGTGTCACTCTTTATCCACTCACACTCTGGATCTTATTAAAAGAAGCCAGGAATACACTGCTTCTATGAAATTATTTTCTCTCTCTTCTCTTGTCTCGCCCCCTCTTTTCCTAACCTTACTATCTCTCTCTCTCTCTCTCTCTCCCTCTCCTTTCTCCCTCTCTCCATTTCTCTCTCTATCTTCTATTTAACCCCACCTTCTCTTCCCCCTCCCCTCACTTTCCTCTCTGTAATCACTCTCCCTCTCTCTCTTCCATCTCTAGCTCGCCCTCCCCTTTCTCTCCCTCTCTCTCTCTGCCTCGTGTCTTCCTTCTCTCTTTTTTCCTCTTTCTCCTCTCTAAGTAATCTTTTTATTGCCCCTCTCCCTCCTAACCTCTCCCTCTTCCTCTCTTCTCTATGTCATGTTTTTAATTTCTTTTCACCCCCCTCCTTCTTTCCCCTCTCTGAGTTGTGTTTTTAACCCTCCCCCTCTTTCCTCTCACTCCCCCCTCCCTCTCTCTCTCTCCCTCTTCTCTATGTTGTCTTTTTAACCCTCCCTCTTCTTCCCCTCCTTCTCTTTCCTCTTTCTCCTTCTCTCTCTTTCTCTCCTCTCTAAGTCTTCTTTTTAACTCGCTTCTCACCTCCATGTCTGATCCTGTTACATTCATAGGGACACGTTGACCTCCTTCGATGTAAAGCCACTGTCCTCTTCAACAAATAAAAAAAATAAATAAATAAAACTCTTCAAAATCCCGAAGGAAAAAAAATGCACAAAAACGTTTGTGCCGTTTGGAGAGTACGTCTGAAAAGGACCTCCACCAAAACCTGTTATTATCCAGTCAGGGCCAAAGGATGGAGAGAGAAAGGAGGAGAGAGAAAGAGAGAGAACAACAGAGAGGAGTGAGGGGAGAAAGAGAGGGGAGATGTTGGGAGAATAGTGACAGAGCCGATAGAGAGGGGAGAGAAGGAGAGAGGGGGAGAGAAAGAGTGGAGACAGATAAGGGGGAGAGGAGAAAAGAAAGAGGAGAGAAAGAGAGAGGAGAGAGGGGGATGATGGGGAGAATAGAGACAGAGGGGAGAAATGGATCGAGAGGGCAGAGAAAGAAAAGGGGGCAAGAGACAGAGTGGAGAAAGGAGAAAGGGGGGAGAGGAGAGAAAGAGAGAGGAGAGAGAGGCTATAATGGGAGAATATAGACAGAGAGGAGAGAGAGAAAATAGAGAGAACAAAGTAGAGAAGGTGAGCAAGAAAGAGAGAGAAGAAAAAGAGGGGATGATGGGGAGAATAGAGGCAGAGGGGAGAGAGATGGGACAGAAGGAGTGGGAAGAAACAGAGGAGGGGGAGAGACACAGACAGAGGGAGATGATGGGAGAATAGAGACGGGGGAGAGAGGGAAGAGAAAGAGCAGGGGGTGAGAGACATAGAGAGAGGAGAGTGGAAAAAAGGGGGGAGAGAAGGAGAGAAAGAGGAGAGATAACAAAAAAGGAGGAGAAGAGGAGAGACAAGGGGAGTGAAGGAGAGAGAGCAGATGGAGAAAGAGAGGAGAGGGGTGTAAGGGAGGGAAAGAGAGAGAAAGAAACAGAAAAGTTGCGAGAGATGGGTGAGGATACAGTATATAGAGAGAAGGGAGAGAGGGGAGAGAGGAGAGCAGGAGAGAGGGGAGAGATGGTGAGAAAGGAACAAAGACAGAAGAGAGAGAGAGATGAGACACAAAGAGAAGAGCGAGCGAGAGAGAGAGAGAGAGAGAGAGAGAGAGGTAGAGAGAAAGAGAAGAGGGGTGGATGGATAGTGTTTTGTGTTGTCTCCCGTGTCCTTGGAGAAAAGTGGTTTTAAAAAGTGCACTTTGTTCAAATGGGGAAAAACAGGTTGTGTCAGGCTTTTGTGGCGCTCTGTGGAACTTTTAATGCCCATTTTAGTGTCCGATGTTTCATGCACTAAACCGTGATAAATGCAACATAAGAAAAACAAAAGCAGTCAAATGTCTAGTCATGGTTCACTGGTAACTGAGAAAAAAGAAGTTTGATTTTCCACAGAATTTGGACACTGTGGCATTAAACTTATTGCTAATCTGCTCTTTTTATTTATTTGTTTGTTTGTTTTGTTTTGTTTTTTCAATTACATGTGTCTTAAAGGTACACTGTGTAAGATTTTTACCCGTTAATTACCGAAATTGAAGATACCCATTCAAAAATACAGTGTTTTCCAAGCCTTTTCACTTCCATCATGAAATCAAAGTATTCTGTTGGACTTAGATATAGTCGATTTCCCCTGCATAAAAGGGGGATCTTCCCTATGTAGCGGCAGCCATTTTAATTACGAGAGCCGCAGAAGGACATACTGTATTTTGGGCTCCGCCTTCGCCATTTTCTTTATAGCTGTCGGCACTGGCCCATGGATTTCACACAACGAGATAGTACGCGTTTGGATAAACAACGACAAGCATGTTGCCGGATCACACTTACTCCGCACATACATCGCAGGAGCAAGCACCTTCATCTAAGAGGAAAAGAAGAAGGACTCTAGAAATAACAAATGAGGCTCTAATCGAAAAAAGTGTACATTATACCCGAAATGTAATACAAGAAGTCTGTGGATATGAAACTGGAGCAACATTTCGGACCTAGCAGCTAGTCAGGTCCTAAACGTCTGTTGCTCCAGTTTCATATCACACACTTCTTGTAGTACTTTTCGGCTACAATATACACTTTCGCTATTATAGCCTTGTGTGAGCCAAATGCGGGTTACGAGTTGCTTGCGCATACCGCCACCTACTGGTTCCTGGGAGATTCTGCTACTTATTACTGTTGTGTATGACCCTCGAAGTCTGCCGTAGCTAGAACCGGAATTGCAATACCCACCATCCACCAATGCGCCACCATCCTACACAGTGTACCTTTAATGCTCAAAAATACACTGAAAAACATGCATTCTTACTGTGAGTGCAGTAACCCCTCCACAGATCTGATTTATAACCTGGCCTGGTGGAGAGCTCAGAAATGTTCACTTTTCACCTACCACCTATCTCTGCCCACAGCCATTTACTTACTGGGATTCCCTACAAAAATGTCAAGCAAGAAATTAAACCATATTTTCCCATGTATTTTAGAAAACGGCCCTTCATATGTGTATAGGCTCCATTCATGCTTACCGGAAGTTTGGAAACAGGCGGCTGATGACTTATGGTGTAGTTCCGGTTTTCCCAACACTGGACATGTGATAAAACCATGGATTCAGCAGCAGCGATCTTGACAACCTCCCAAAGCTTTCCATGGAGGACGGCACTCTAATCTTATCTTCAATGTTACTCAAAGGCAGCTCATCGTAACTGTTGATCTGCCGAACAGAACGGAACGCTACAATGACAATTTTTAATTTCAGTCAAGTTTTTCAGTTTTCCCAGATTTTGTCAGAGTTATTGCCACACAGTCGATGTTTATTATCGTCAACAGTGCCCAAAGGCCGTCTTCCGGTTTTGTGATTTCTCTTGAGTTCAAAATTGTTTAGTTGCATTTGTTTAGTTGGTTGTGTCTTAGACTTAGTTTGATGATAAGGATTTATATGGGGCAACAGCAGAAAGGAGAAGGTAGGGAGTGGATTAATTGAAGATTTGGGAGTTAATCCTGTGTTTAATGTGACTTTATATAAATCTATTGTTTCCTCGTATTCTTTTTCTGCATAAATATTAGTTTTCGCATGAGCTCCCCCTGCAGGTGTAGTCTTGTGAGTGCAGTTTGGGTCAGATTTAGAAATACATAATATTTTTAGCTGACCAAGAATTTCTGTGATCAACTGCAGCCCTAATGTAAGTAATTAGGATGCCCTGAATGCATAAGTGTGGATAACTGGGCCACTGCAAACTTTACAAATGAACTAGATCTATTTTATGTATTTTAAGTTTTTAAGGCAGTAAAAATCAGGTACAGTACCTTTAATGTAGCCGTTTCTCTTATTAAGTCATTTTTAAATCAATATTGCGGTTTACAATGAGCAAATGTAAAGTTAAGATATAGATATGCAGTGGTGGAAGGTAACGAAGTACAAAGGTAAAAGTACACTACTTGTATTTATTTATTTATTTGTAAAGGGACAGCACATATTAATGAACATTTAAAATGTAAATATGTAAAGATTATAGCCAGCGTGGCTAATTTCCATCTTCAGTCCCTCGGCAGGTTGATGTCAAATCAGGGACAGGGAAAAGTACAACAACAATCACACAAAGTACATAAAACCAGCACTCACTATACACACAATTCAGTCATTTCAAGTAAAGAGTCTCAGAGTTAAATCAATAACACCTCAGTATATTTCAATTTTGTTAAATATGGTTGCATGTTTGACTAGTGGACAGCCACTGTTTTACAGCTTTAGAAAATGCTGCCAGTGTTGGAAGCTCTCGTATGTGAGCAGGCAGTGTGTTCCATGTTTGACCTGCTCGATAAGCAAAAGACGACTGTCCAAAAGCGCTTTTCCTTAACGGCACAGAGCAGTCACCTCTAGAACCGGCTCTTGTTGTGCGATTTGTATTTCTTTTCACAAACTCTTTTAAAGGAGGTGGAGCAAGATTATTAAAAACTTTGTAAACCAAAATTAAATCTGCATATTTGATGGTGTTGTCCCAATTAAGAAATGTATATTTGTCCAGAATTCTACAATGGTGGTAACTTGCGGGCTTTTTGTCCAATACTTTGAGTGCTTTTTTATAAACAGTTTCAACTAATTTAAGAGTAGTTTTATTTGTCAGAGTCCAACTAGTGATACAATAATTTAGGTGCGGCAAGATCATTGAATTTAAATACATAACTGCAGAGTTTGTTGTTAGGTTATTTCTTATATGACGAAAATTTGATAAATGATATTTGATTTTATTCACTGTTCTTTTGACATGTTGTTTAAATGATAGTTGTGGGTCCAATGTGACTCCCAGATACTTCACTTCATGGACCAATTTCAGTTTCGTTCCAAGCACAGATACATCTGGGTCTGTATCCATGCTGGGCTTTTTAGAGAAAAACATACAAACTGACTTTGAGATGTTGAGATGTAAATGTGAATTTTGTAGCCAGTTTGCTACCTTTAACATAGCAACTGACAGGTCCTGTGCAGCTTGCTGTTTGTTTTTAGAATGAACATACAAAACTGCATCGTCAGCGTACATCTGACAGACGACATTAGATGGACAAATTTGAGGCAAGTCATTTATGTACATGCTAAACAATAATGGACCTAAAATCGAGCCTTGAGGCACACCAAGATTGTTTTGGGATATTGGAGATTTTATATTGTGCACACAGACACACTGCTTTCTCAAGGCCAGATATGATTGTAACCAGTTTAAAGTTGTTTCTGAAAAATTGAAATAAGTGAGCTTTTGTAGTAGCGTGTGGTGGTTGACAGTGTCAAATGCTTTTGTTAGGTCGATGAACACTGCGCCAACAACACCGCCAGCATCGATGCTGGACTTGATGTTTTCGACAAGGTAACATAAAGCAGTCTCTGTAGAGTGGTATTTACGAAAGCCAAATTGCATTGGGTTTAGATTGTAAGTGGTTGTATTTAAATGCTCAATAAGTAGCTCTGCGACCCACTTTTCAGCTACTTTTGAGATAACTGGCAAAATGTTGATTGGCCTATAATTATTGATTAAAGTGGGGTCCCTCTGTTTGAAGCTTGGTGTAATGACTCCAACCTTCCAGGGACTTGGAAAAATGCCTTCTTGAAGAGACTTATTGACAATATTTGTAATTGGCATAACAAGTGATTGCTTATGATTTTTTAAAAGATGGTGTCCAAACCGAACGCATCTTTGGCTCTTGAATTCTTGAGACTGCATATGATCCTGTCCACAATAGATTCAGACACTTCAGTAAATGTAAAAATTGGGGCTGTGATGTCAAGAGGCTTTGCTTGCTGGGTCATATTGTGTACTGTGGTTGATAGTGCCTTAACTGAGTCAATAAAGTAAGTATTAAGTGCCTGAGCCATTTCACTTGTATTATTTGTTAAATTGTCATTTACCTTTAACTCCTTAGGAAAATTATTTTTAGCATATTTCCCTGTCAGTTTCTTTATATTCATCCATATTTCTTTAGCGTTTCCTTTCGCATTACTGATTATATTGATAAAAAAGTTTGCCTTTGCATTTCTCAATTCTTTGGTTACTTTATTTCTAAGTAAAGTGAATATTTGTCTGCTGTGTCTAGTTTTAGTTTTTAGAGATTGTTTGAGAGCCTGGTCACGTTGTTTCATTAGTGACCAAATTGTGCTATCTAGCCAAGGAAGATGTTCCTTTTTTCGGGGTTTTATTTTAATTTTTTTCATAAAGTGATTTGTTGTGTCTTGAATCACAGACATGAATACTTTACAGCTGTCCTCTGCATTTTTGCTATCTAAATAGTTAGACCATTGTATTTCATTTAAAGCCTTTATTAGGTTTGGAATGTCATTTTTTGGTATTTTTAATTTATCACACTTTGGATTCGCTGGAGTTGTCCTATTTTGTGTTAATTTTCGTGCAAATAAAATCATATTGTGATCAGACAATCCAGTAACAAAATTATATGTTTTTTGAATTCTATCATTTTTGTTACTAAATACAAGATCTATGCACGTTTCTGTAGAATTGCTTATCCGAGTAGGTTCTTTAATTAGTTGTTCAAGTTCAAAACTGTCAGTTAAAGTTTTTAATTGTTTGCGGTTTGGCTTAATATTCCAATTAATATTAAAATCCCCTAATAAAATTACCTCTTTTTTAAAATCACACTGTTTAAGAATTTCTTTAAATTCATCATAAAATACATTCGTAGATGCTGGTGGTCTGTACAAACCAATCAGTGTAATATGCATTTGTGGAGAAAGTATTATAGTTATACCCAAGCATTCTAGATTAGTTGGTGGAGACCACTGTATTTGTTGGCACTGTATAGTGTCCCTTACATAAAACATTACACCGCCACCTCTACCCCCAGATCTATCCCTCCTGAAGATATTATAGCCAGATACATTTAGGCACGCTGTGGGAGAGTTAGAATGCAACCAAGTTTCAGACAGACATAAAACGTCTACATTTGATTCAGACAGTAAATGTTGCACTTGGTCACATTTTGATACTATGCTTCTAATATTTAGATGTCCAATGAGAAGTCCCCTAGGTTTGGCGTTTGGGTCCCATAAAATGCGTGCATTATTTAGAGTCTGAAAAAGTTTACACTTACGCTGTTTGATGATTGCTTTATTCCTTTGGTGGGATAGAATTTCTGTATTTTTTTTATTTTTATCATTAGCAGCTTTTTCCTGGAGTACAGTCTTACTTTTAGATAGCCCGGAAAGCACAGTTTTAGTTGGATTTTCTGGCGTTTTCATCGCGTTTGTAGCAGACAGTTCGGAACCAGGTGAGCCTGGAGAAAGCGATCTTGGGCGTCATGGTAGTAGTCTCCGTGCTCAGCGAGCGCCGGCACGGAGCGCGCGAACAACCCGCGACTGCAGCCGTGGGTGAGGGCGCCAGGGTATGCACACCGGGGGCACATCCAGCCCGAAAGTGAACGGGGGCAGCAACTGGATCCACCGCCACGACGCCGGCCCGCAGGACGCGCGCACCGGGAACACTCCCCGGAACCGCCGCCGGAGCCTCAGTCGCGCCACGCTGTGAGGAGCGCACACCAGAACACCCCGCCGCCACTGGAGCCGCAGTCACGCCTTCCCCTTGAGCACCGACACCGGGAACAGGCCGACCAGGAAAACCAGCCGGAGCCGCAGGCACGCATTCTGGGACACACGCCCAGGGAAACGACCCGGGACCCCGCCAGGCCGGGCACCATCCCAGCTCGGTGAGTTGCCGCAAGTAGCCAGCGTGTTGCCATGTTGTTTGTGGTCGGAAAGGCCCGGGTTGCGTCCGGGGAAGATACTGCGCTTGGAAGTCCAGGTAGTGCTGTGGTGGCCAAGTCGGTTGTAAAAGGTACTCAGGTGCAGTTGTATAAGCTGAGGACAATAGGTCAGTTTGTCCTAGTCTTGTTTGTTGTAACTGGGATCTGAGAGCAGATAGAGATTGTTGGTTTAGCTGTACACGAGCCACTCCGTTTGCGTCCACAGGTCCCGGATTTGTCTTTACGTCTCCAGCCAAAAGCAAAAGCATCAGCGTATAAACCAGTCCTTTTGCGGGACAGGTTGCTTTCTTGCTTGAAGGTAAACAAGCATGGCCATTATCCAGGAACTTGGTATACAAAACGTAATGATTTTCCTTGACTGTCAAACATGCTCTGTCTTCGCTTATTTTAGTCATTTGAAGCGAGCACAGGAATAAACACAGCGTTAGAATGACAGTCTTTGTTTGAGGTGTTAGGAAAGAAAAGGAAAAGGGTTTTGTGCTGGCTCCAGAAGTTTGTATTAGGGCTTGTACAGGACCTGCCAGCCCGTGCAGCCTCACGGCAGCCATTTTTTCTTCAGCACAATTTTTAGGTATCTGAACTTTACTTAAGTAAGTTTTACAGTGGATACTTTTTACTACTGGTTACAGTGGGTAGCTTTTACTAATCATGGTTCAGTTTTGGTTTAGTCCTGGTGCAGTCCCGGTTCTGTTCTTGTTCAGTCCTGGTTCAGTCCTTGTTTAGTCCTGGTTTAGTCCTTGTTCAGTCCTGGTTCAGTCCTGGTTTAGTCAAGATTCAAGATTGTTTATTTGTCATATGCAGGATCAACACAAGGTCAACAATGTAATGAAATGCTTAGGATCAGAGGAACCGTTGACTCGCTAAGATAGTCAAGAAGTACTAAAACCATGCAATAATAGCACATGGTAAAAAGTATTGCAAAAGTGCAGGGGAAGAAGTAAACAATATAATAAAAATATGTAATAAAATATTATAAAATACAAAGGTACAGGTAGGATTAAATAAGGTGTAAGTAGAGTATTTCACAGATTGCACATAATATAGTATAGTATAAGTATAGCATGTGGGTTATTGCACAGGTAACAGTAGTTTTAAGTGAGGTAGTGACAAACATGATACATTCATATAGAGCAGCAGCAGTAAACATTACAGCAGTATGCATTACAAAAAGTAGTTCATTGCAGTATTATTGAGAGTCCTGGTTTAGTCCTTGTTCAGTCCTGGTTCAGTCCTGGTTTAGTCCTGGTTTAGTCCTGGTTTAGTCCTTGTTCAGTCCTGGTTCAGTCCTGGTTCAGTCCTGGTTCTGTCCTTGTTCAGTCCTGGTTTATTTTTAGTTTTCTAATTTTCTGTTGAATAAATGAACAATGTACAATTTCTGTACATTACTTGAGTATATTTGACATATTTGACTTTGATACTATTTGACAGTAGATACTTTTTTACTTTTACTTCAATACATTTGAGAGCATGTATCTGTACTTTTTATTCCATTCTACTACATTTTAGATCTGGACTGAAAAGTAAAAAGTACTTGTTCTGTCCACAGTAAAAGGGTGTTTCAGTAAAAGGTTATAAAGGCTCATAATAATTTCGTAATAAATATGTCATAATTCATCTGTTCTTTTTTCATGCTAAAAACTGTCATTTTGTAAAAATTATAATTGCTATGTGCTTTAGTTTTGGTTTACTTTCATCTTATTTTGAAGGGCCCAGGAAGTGGTCACAATGCATTATCGGTAACATTCAGGCCCTGTCCTCACAACAACGTTTTTTGGTGGAAACTGAGAAGTTTGTGTTCGTTTGGGCCTTTCGTCCACACGGCACCGGCTTTTTGGGTGGGTGTACATGTTTTTTTTTAAAAACGGGTTCCAGAGTGGAGAAATCTGAGAATGCCGGGGGTCACGTTATCGTGTGGGTGGGCAAAATGCGAGTTTTGGGAAAACGATGACGTCGCGATGCTGTCATCATCACGTGACCAGAAGGTAAGGGACAGAGGGACAACTTCGTCAATGGCGTTGTCATGGATGATGAATGGAGAGCGAATTTCCGGATGTCCAGAGCTTCTCTTGTCCTCCAACGCCACAGACTACATCAGCAGAAAGGGCAAACATTCCCTAAACATACAAGCAGTGTGTGACTACAGGTCCCGGTTTATGCACGTAATTGTGAAGTGGCCTGGCAGTACGCACAACGCACAAGTGTTTGCCAATTCAAAGCTAAACGTGTATTTTAAAACTGGAAAGATCCCATCAATGAAAAGGCAGATAGTGGACAATGAGGAGCCCATACCAATTTGAGTGTGTTGTGTGCTGTAAATAAAGAAAAAAGAGCAACCATTTCTTGTCTTTTTTTATTGAATGAAAATTTACCTTTTACAAACAGGCACATGCAGTATCACACACAAAAATACATAAAAGCATTTCTGTTTTCTTTACACAAATTCACACAACTATATAGTTGCCCTTTTGTGATGGTCCCCAGTTGTATATTCTCGCCGAAAAGCCAACATAATGTCCGAATATGCTTGGGCAGGACTCAGCGTAATGAAGTTGGCTCGATGTTTGACATTCGCTTGATATTCGGGGTTTAACATTCCCGTATTAAGATCCAAACAAGCATTTTGCCTAAATAACATGACCAAGGTTAACGAGAGTTCTACTTGTTAATGTCTATCTAATAAAACGATAGCAAGTAATACAAACTATCGATTTATAGGCAAAAACTCTGCTCATGCAGCTCCGTTCTGCGGCTACAGTCTGTGTTAGGGACCGTCAACAAATAATCTTCACATTACCGGAGTGAGTCACTGCTATGTTGGTGGAGCAGGGGGAAGAAATAATTTCGCATTTGTTGACGGTCCCTAACATACACGTGTTTGCTTGTTTACGAAAGAGAAAGGACTTTATGCGCATGCAAGTATTGCGTGTCTGGGGGCTCTGGCTGTTTCCTGTTTACAGCGCCACATATCGGTGTGGCATATGTATTACATCGTTTTCACTCAGCGCTCCGTTTTCGCCTGGACGCGAATATTTACTGATCGACACGTGTCTGGACGTGTATTTTAGAGGGGATAGAGGGGATAGAGGGGAGAGAAGGTCTGTTGTGTCTCCACAGCACACCGGCTCGCTTCCCTCGGCGCATTCTCCTCTTGCGGCGCTACAGTAAGCAAAGAGGGAGAATGTCCACCGCCGATGCCTCAAAACCCGGCTTAAAGTCCGCGCTTACTGACGGACGTAGCTCCAAAAGTGTGCTACGGTCGTACACATAGCGTGGAAGTGCAGTGCAAGTGCAGAAAGTGAAAAAAGTGATTGAAAATAAAATAAAAATAAGATAAAAGGAGCGAGTCGGCACGGAGTGACTGATCAGTGCGGCCATTTTGCGGTGCAGCCTGATGACGTTTGCGTTAACGTCCCAACTTTGAGCAAACCAAACACACAAAAACAGCTAGAAAATTTAAGTAATCAATCATTTAAAATCGGCTAAATTCCTTTACTACTTTACTACCTTTAATACTTTAACTTTTTACTCTTAAAGTACATTTTTAAACAGGTACTTCAATACTTCTAACTAAGTCAATTTTTTCATGTGATACTTTTACTAAAGTAACAAAATTGAGTACTAGTTTGTTTTTGTTTTTTTTTATTGTGACATTAGAGACAGTGCAAACAGTAAAAGATATTTGACATTTGGACTTGATGGGATAGGGAGTGCATATGTCAAGGTTTGAAGGGGTGACGAGACAAAAATCATGACTTGTTTTTCTTATAGGGTGTTTTCACGTGACGTCATAATCCGGAAGTCAGCCATGTTGGAAATATTAGAAACAAAACAAACATTGCACTTATGCCGCCAAGTTAAAAAAAGCAAAATGGTCAACTATTGTCGGGTCCTTGGCTGTCACAATAGATCGGACAGAGAAAACACCTGCAGTTCTATCGTTTACCTAAAGTAGTGACCAACCAAGGTGAACAGACAATTATCAAAGGAAAGGAGGCGACAGACAAGGCAACAGAGGCAGAAAGACAATGTTCATATTTTAATTTTTGCAAAACGTGAATAATAAAAAGCAATATACTAGTACTTAATAATACTTAAACACGTTACACATGTAATAAAAGTATGCCGACCTTTGCCATCATAATATGCTTGACTCCAATTTTCTGCACTTTGCGCTCTCGTACCAGCCATAAACAAACTGGTTGTCGACCTCCAGACCTTTAGAGCTCTGAAGGTCTTGTGCTGTATCAGGGCTTGGGGAGAAGACCAGGTCGTTGACAATATCAGGATCGCTTACAGCAGCAGAATCGACAAATCGACACTGTCACTGAACAAAGTTGAATCCATCTCATATGGATCTTCTCGCCCAATTACTTTGAGTTTGTTCATATAACGCTGCTTTTCTTTGGCATCCAACTTATGTCTATACAACTGGTCAACTGTATCAGAAGTTTTGGATTCCAATGTGGAAGGTTTATTGGGAAATTTAGATTTTTCTAGTCTGTGAAAACACCCTATACTGTATGGGAGGGCAAGTGTGTGTGTGTGTGTGTGTGCGTGTGTGTGTGTGCGTGTGTGTGTGTGTGTGTGTGTGTGAATAGGTAAGTAATAAAATAGAAGAGACGCAAGTAAAATAAAAAAGAAAAAGGAAAAAAATATGATTTTGCTAATTGTTTTTAGTCATAAAAAAATCAGTCTATAGTCTTCAACCACTCTACGAAAAGCTATCTTACTTCCCTTTATCTAGTCTAATCTCAAATGGCCAGTGTTGTTAATCTGAACTCATATCACAAATCTATTATAACTCACACCTTTTTGTCCAAATGTATCTTAAACTCATCTCCAGGTCTCATTATACTGTGATATTTTCAAGTAATTACCTCTAATCACATCTCTCTGTCCTCCAGATCAGGCCTCCTCTGCTCTCTCCTCTGTCCTCACATTGCCTCCATTTTGAGAAACCAGGAGCATATTAAAAGATCATTTATTACAAACATGTCCCTCTTTGTCTGTTCATGTGAATATGCATGAGTTACACAGGCCTGCCTATGAATAACCGCCATTTTAAGCACTGTTTTTCACAATGATCAAACTTTGCCATCTGGAGTTAAGTACAAAAGGTATAAAACACTACAGGAGACATACTGCTGAATAAAGGGCCCATGTTACGCTGTTTTTCTGATCTATATTATTATACTGTACTGTAGTTTCCTCATCACAAACATTCCCAGAGTTGTGTTTTGTTTCATTCACACATGTTTAACACAAAACTCCTGTGTAATTAAGATGAGTTTTTCTCTATTCCACCCTGTTATGTCACCAAGTGGTAATATGGGAAGTTCTCCAATGTGTTTTTAAACTCCATACACCTTCATTAGAATCATTTGGATTATTTCAAGACCTGGAATTACCAATCTCTAATGAAACTAAAGGTAAAAGGTCTACTGCCTCATGACATCACAAGGGAACAGAGCATTTTGAGGTTTGGAGATGTACTGATTAGTAATAAATTAAATAAAACACAACTCCAGGTATGTTTTTGAGGAAGTAACAACATTATAACATAACATAAAGCTCACACAAGTCATACAACTTTTAAGTATCATTTGGAGAATTATCCTGTTTTTAAAATCACGCATTCTTCCCACTGTTTCCACCAAGGGCACAGATGCTAATGCAAGTATCCTCTGTATTGGAATTCAGAAAACATGATCAAAAATACTACCCCTTACCTTAGTAGTAGTAGTAGTAGTGGTGGTAGTAGTAGTAGTAGTAACAGTAGTTGTTGCAGTAGTAGTAGGAGCAGCAGCAGTAGTAGTAGCAGTAGCAGTAGTTGTAGTAGTAATACGAGCAGTAGCAGCAGTAGTGCAAGAAGTGGCAGTAATAGTAGTAGTAGTATTAGTAGTAGTAGTAGTAGCTGTAGCTGTAGTAGTAGAAGAGGAGGAGGAGCAGCAGTAGCAGTACAAGAAATAGCAGTAGTGATAGTTGTAGAAGAGGTCAATAAAGAAATGAGAGAAAGAGGGGGAGAGAGTGTGTTTTAGAAAATGATTTGATTGGTGTATCATTTGAATCAGAATCTGATTTGAGCCGTAGCTTTTAGAGATCTGTACAGGGCTGAGAAAAGGCACAGGTACTGTTCCATACGACATTATTGTGAGGATCTACAGCCTGTCCGTCCTGGTTCAGTCCCAGATTAGTCCTGGTTTAGTCCTGGTTCAGTCTTGGTTCAGCCTGGATTTAGTTCTGGTTCAGTGTTGGTTTAATCTTGGTTTAGTCCTGCTTTAGTCCTGATTTAGTTCTGGTTCAGTCCTGGTTCAGTCCTGATTTAGTCCTGGTTCAGTTCTTGTTCAGTCCTGGTTTAGTCCTGTTTCAGTCATGGTTCAGTCCTGGTTTAGTCCAGGTTCAGTCCTGGTTTAATCCGGGTTTAGTCCGGGTTCAGTCCTGGTTTAGTCCTGGTTCAGTTCTGGATTAGTCCCGATTTAGTCCTGGTTTAGTCCTGGTTCAGTCCTGGTTCAGCCCTGGTTTAGTCCTGGTTCAGTCCTGGTTTAGCCCAGGTTCAGTCCTGGTTTAGTCCGATTTTAGTCCTGCTTCAGTCCTGGTTCAGTCCTGGTTTAGTCCTGGTTCAGTTCTGGTTCAGTTCTGGTTCAGTCCTGGTTCAGTCCTGGTTAAGTTCTGGCTTGGTCTTTTATTTATTTTATTTATTTATTTATTTATTTATTTATAACGGACAGTGCATATTGACCAACAATTACTGTATAACATGCCAGAATTAGCCAAAAGGCTAGTTTTCATCTGTTGTCCGATGCCTGGTGGACACATGGCTCCCTGGAAAAAGTGCAATAATTGTTAGAAATCAAGAAAATACATATTAACTAACACATAATCACAAATTTTACAGTGTAGTAAAAGTTGCAGGCAAAGATTAAAAGTATAAGAATCAGTAAAATGAGCAGTGGCAGTGGCAAAACAAGGGGCACAAGTTAAAAGGAAAATGCAGGATAAAAGCAATACAAGACAGAGTTAAAAGAACGTTAATACAAAAAGGAGTAAAATATTAAACAATAAAAAACATGCAAGGGTGAACACAAGATGGCAGCGGCAGTAGTTTAGTGCTGACAGGTCTGGTTTGTTAAGAGAAAATGTTTGAGCTGGGATCGAAATGAGCTGTATGTTGGGCTTTCTCTGATTATTGTTGGGATGCTGTTCCATTCTTTGGAGGCTCTAGTGGAAAAGGCTGATTGGCTGAATGTTGTCTTCCTAAATGGGATTAGGCAGTCTCCTCTTGATGCACCTCTGGTGACACGACTGGAGCTGGATCTTAAGATAATAAAATCACTAAGGGGTGGAGGAGCAAGACCATGGAGGATTTTATAAACCAGGCAAGTATCTGTGAATTTAATGAGATGATCCAAACTTAAAAGATTGTATTTAGACAGGATGTTGCAATGATGAAAGTGACGTGGTTTCTTGTCCAGTACTTTAAGTGTCTGCTTGTACAGTGATTGTAATGGTGTGAGTGTGGTATGATTGGCCTGGGATAGACTTGTGAGGCAGTATGTCAGATGAGAAAAAATCATGGAGTGCATGTAAATCTTGGCTGCTTGTGTGGACATTGAATTTCGAATAAATCTGAAGTTTGATAGATTGAATTTGATCCTTTTGATAGTTTGTGAAACGTGTGACTTAAAATTGAGGTGTGAGTCTATAATGATTCCAAGATACTTGTATTCTTCAACAATTTGTAGTTTTTTTCCAGATACTAATATGTCAGGGTGAGCAGTAGAGTTAACCGTTTTAGTGAAATACATACCAACTGTTTTGGACACATTTAGTTGAAGACAACATTGGTTCAGCCATGTGGTAACTTTAACCATTGCGTTTGTGAGTTTGTTTGCAACTTCTGTTTTTGATGAGCCTTGAACAAACAGGACCGTGTCGTCTGCGTACATTTGAATGCTGACTTCAGGACACACAAGTGGCAAGTCATTTATGTACATACAAAATAAAAGAGGACCAGGACTGGTCAGGGTTCAGTCCTGGTTTAGTCCTTGTTCGGTCCTGGTTTAGTCCTGATTTAGTCCTGGTTTAGTCCTGGTTTAGTCCTGGTTCAGTCCTGGTTCAGTCCTGGTTTAGTCCTGGTTCAGTCCTGGTTTAGTCCAGGTTCAGTCCTGGTTTAGTCCGATTTTAGTCCTGCTTCAGTCCTGGTTCAGTCCTGGTTTAGTCCTGGTTCAGTTCTGGTTCAGTCCTGGTTCAGTCCTGGTTAAGTTCTGGCTTGGTCAGGGTTCAGTCCTAGTTTAGTCCTGGGTCGGTCCTGGTTTAGTCCTGATTTAGTCCTGGTTTAGTCCTGGTTCAGTCCTGGTTTAGTCCTGGTTCAGTCCTGGTTTAGTCCAGGTTCAGTCCCGGTTTAGTCCGATTTTAGTCCTGCTTCAGTCCTGGTTCAGTCCTGGTTTAGTCCTGGTTTAGTTCTGGTTTAGTCCTGGTTTAGTTCTGGTTCAGTCCTGGTTAAGTTCTGGCTTGGTCAGGGTTCAGTCCTGGTTTAGTCCTGGTTCGGTCCTGGTTTAGTCCTGATTTAGTCCTGGTTTAGTCCTGGTTCAGTCCTGGTTCAGTCCTGGCTTAGTCCTGGTTCAGTCATGGTTCAGTCATGGTTCAGTCCTGGTTTAGTTCAGATTCAGTCCTGGTTTAGTCTGGGTCTATTCTGGGTTTAGTCCTGGTTCAGTCCTGGTTCAGTTCTGGTTTAGTCAGGGTTCAGTCCTGGTTCAGTCCTGATTTAGTCCTGGTTCAGTCCTGGTTCAGTCTGGGCTTAGTCCTGGTTCAGTGTTGGTTTGATATTGGTTTATTCCTGTTTATTCCTGGTTTATTCCTGATTTAATCTTGGTTTTGGTCTGGTTCAGTCCTAGTTTAGTCCCGGTCTAATCCTGTTTTAGTCTTGATTTGGTCCTGGTTTAGTCCTGGTTTAGTGTTAATTTAATGTTGGTTTAGTCCTGGTTCAGCCTGGATTTAGTTCTGGTTCAGTCCTGGTTCAGTTCTGGTTTAGTCAGGGTTCAGTCCTGGTTTAGTCCTGGTTCAGTCCTGGTTCAGTCCTGATTTAGTCATGATTTAGTCCTGGTTCAGTCCTGATTTAGTCCTGATTTAGTCCTGGTTCAGTCCTGGTTCAGTCTGGGTTTAGTCCTGGGTCAGTGTTGGTTTGATATTGGTTTAGCCCTGTTTATTCCTGGTTTATTCCTGGTTTATTCCTGATTTAATCTTGGTTTAGGTCTGGTTTGACCCAGTTTGAGTCCTGGTTCAGTCCTAGTTTAGTCCTGGTTTAATCCTGGTTCAGTCCTGGTTCAGTCCTGGTTTAGTTCTGGTTCAGTCCTGGTTCAGGCCTGATTTAGTCCTGGTTCAGTCCTGGTTCAGTCCTGGTTCAGTCCTGGTTTAGTCCTGATTTAGTCCTGGTTCAGTCCTGGTATAGTTGTGGTTCAGTCCTGGTATAGTCATGGTTTTCTGACTTTCTCCTGGTTAAATGGACAGTTTTGTGAAGCCTTGCTGTTGTGATTTTAAATAAACTGAAGAGCACATGATCGTAGCCCTGTGCTTTTTTGCCCGTAGGTGATAAAGGCCATAGAGGACGGCTTCCGACTGCCCGCTCCAGTGAACTGCCCCCCTCACTTGCACCAGCTCATGTTGGACTGTTGGCAAAAGGAGCGCACAGAGAGGCCCAGCTTCAGTCAGATCCACTCAGCGATCAGTAAAAGTATACGCTCTCCAGATGCCATCGGCTCCTCCACACTCGCACGCAGGTAAGAATCTTCTAAAGGAGTAGAGAGAGGAAGAGCTTCAAACTAATCAGACATTACATCCACAACCAGGTGGCCCTGCTGTACATGTACGATCTTTCTCCATGCACCATACTGCATGACAGCATGGGCCCAGGCAGTCACAAAGCGCATTGGTTCACTGTAGAATCGAGCCATAAAAAAAAGAAAAACAATCCACTTTTATCACGCGACAGTCTATTTTATTTTGACTTGTACATATAATAATTTATTTTTATAATTATGTCTCATTTGACATTGGTTTCTTGCTATCTTTTTTGCTATACCATCTATTTTTGTTACTCTCTGTTATTATATTATATGGTGATGAGTGAGCTATTGTATCCAAATAGTTTCCCTTGTGGATCAATAAAGTTTGTCTAAGTCTAAATGTAATTAAATATATATGCTTTGCTTACACAATTTGTGTATTCACAAATATTTTTTTCAAATGTTTATATAATCTGGTCCCAGACTGACTTAGTAGGTGCGAAACAAGAGGCATCTCAAACTACAACTGTAAAATCTGTCAGTACAGAACCTCATTTGGACAGTGAGCCTTCTTTTATAAGAGCTGAAAATGCATACAGTTAGTAAAAAGGCTAGAAAAAAAATCATTGGAGATCTTCATCAATCTTAAAAAAGCTTTTGATACAGTTGATACAATTTATTCTGGACTGTTCTAAACTTGTTATAATATTACTTAACAAATAGAAAACAGATGTGCAAATAGGTTTTCATAAATTATTTGAAAACAACATATGTTTTGGGCTCCTCAAGGACCAGTCTTAGGTCCCATATTATTTGTCCTTTTTTTAATCAATGACCTCTATGTAATTTCTAAAAATAAAAAAAATAAAAAAAACTTTTCATTGACACAACAATAGTCATAGTCATAGTCATAGTCATAGTTTGCTTTATTGTCGAAAACAATCATTGGAGATCTTCATCAATCTTAAAAAAGCTTTTGATACAGTTGATACAATTTATTCTGGACTGTTCTAAACTTGTTATAATATTACTTAACAAATAGAAAACATATGTGCAAATAGGTTTTCATAAATTATTTGAAAACAACATATGTTTTGGGCTCCTCAAGGACCAGTCTTAGGTCCCATATTATTTGTCCTTTTTTTAATCAATGACCTCTATGTAATTTCTAAAAATAAAAAAAATAAAAAAAACTTTTCATTGACACAACAATAGTCATAGTCATAGTCATAGTCATAGTTTGCTTTATTGTCGAAAAACAATCATGTACATGTACAGAGAGTGAATTCGAAATTTCGTACAACTGTAAAATCTGTCAGTACAGAACCTCATTTGGACAGTGAGCCTTCTTTTATAAGAGCTGAAAATGCATACAGTTAGTAAAAAGGCTAGAAAAAAAATCATTGGAGATCTTCATCAATCTTAAAAAAGCTTTTGATACAGTTGATACAATTTATTCTGGACTGTTCTAAACTTGTTATAATATTACTTAACAAATAGAAAACAGATGTGCAAATAGGTTTTCATAAATTATTTGAAAACAACATATGTTTTGGGCTCCTCAAGGACCAGTCTTAGGTCCCATATTATTTGTCCTTTTTTTAATCAATGACCTCTATGTAATTTCTAAAAATAAAAAAAATAAAAAAAACTTTTCATTGACACAACAATAGTCATAGTCATAGTCATAGTCATAGTTTGCTTTATTGTCGAAAACAATCATTGGAGATCTTCATCAATCTTAAAAAAGCTTTTGATACAGTTGATACAATTTATTCTGGACTGTTCTAAACTTGTTATAATATTACTTAACAAATAGAAAACATATGTGCAAATAGGTTTTCATAAATTATTTGAAAACAACATATGTTTTGGGCTCCTCAAGGACCAGTCTTAGGTCCCATATTATTTGTCCTTTTTTTAATCAATGACCTCTATGTAATTTCTAAAAATAAAAAAAATAAAAAAAACTTTTCATTGACACAACAATAGTCATAGTCATAGTCATAGTCATAGTTTGCTTTATTGTCGAAAAACAATCATGTACATGTACAGAGAGTGAATTCGAAATTTCGTTTCCCCACTAACCAGGCAGGACAGTGATAGATGCAGGAAGTAGAGTAGATGCAATACACTCAGTGACAATTTAATAACATGAAAAACAATTGGAGATATAACGTACGGTGATCTTTTTCGTTGGCAACAGAAGGAAGGGTGTGGGGGGATCAGATTGGAAATCAATGAAATTGATTGAACCGAGAGCAGAGATCAGACCTTTGCTAAAAAGACAGGGAACATTTCTACTCAATCATGTCAGTGTGTCAGTGTCAGTGTGTGATAGTGGGTGCCATGTTTATGTAGAGTCCAGATAACAAACCACATTCTGTGGCCTTGGAAGTGTTCTTGCAGGGAGGCGAAGTCAAAACACAGATAACTATTGGAGCCACAGATTTTCACAGGAGAGACATAATTATTAGACATAAATTATCCAAAGGGATTAATTTAGCATGATGAAATACATTTTTAAGACCCAGGTGAACAATTTAGATTGAGCTTGGGTTTTGCCAGACCCCCATCTTCATATCGCCATGAAGATTCATGAGAGATCTCATTAGTTCCTCTTGGCGCACAGACTGCGCTGCGTTGGCTTTACACAGTTCTGTCACCATGCCCGTGATGATATCCAAACGTCGAGATGTTTCCTTCGGTTGAAACCCTTCCAAAAGGTCCTCAACCTGTCCCACTTTCTGATGTAATCCTTTCATGAGATCCCCTACGGCTTCACAATGGCTCGAAATTGCTGCAGACAGCTTGGGGGACTCTTTTCTAGCTGCCAGCTTGCAAATTTTGCGATAGATCATGGACAATCCCAGGCCAATTAACAGATGTCCAGCTATCAGAAATCCGAATACGTAAATATCCTCCACATCCTCCAGGTACATTGGTGCCAAACATACGACTTGCCACGCACGATACGAGTCCCTCGCATATCCAGCAGCAAAAGTACCATCCGGACACACCGCTTCTCCCGGAGCGGCACTCCACAATAATCTGCTCTGTGGAAAATCTTTAATTTAAGACAGAAACTAAGATTAACTAGTATACTTCTCATTTTGCCTTGTTAGGAGAAAACAGAATATTACACCAACAACTCCACTGACTGACAAGAGACTTCCATTCCTCTAACCAACCTTTATCATGTTAATGAAATCTGTTGTTTAATAAGAAATTGTCAGATGCTAAAATGTGAATTCTCAAATTGGCACAGCTTAACTTTTATGGCCGAGGATACACCACCAGCTTGTCTCTATGGGAACACTAAGACAATTAACTTTACATTATGGCTGTTTCAATTCCTCCAAAACATATTTTTAATTCTCTGAGTGGGGTCGCCTCGGCACAGATCTCACTTGTAATTTTGTCTGTATGGCAGAGGAACCTGTTTGCCACCAATGAGATTGTCAAGTTTAATGCCATACTGTGGAACATTTCAGACAAAGTGATAACAGGAGGAAAGGGTAAAGTAGGTTAAAGTCTACCAGAAAAAGTTACCTGAGGTTGGTTGAGAGGTGTAAGTTAAAAATAGTTCCCCAGATAATCATGACACTGACTGAAATCCTTCATTCGTCTCGCAAACCTTCTGTATATTCTTGTCTTCTTCTGCAGGACGCTGAGCTCTTCCATCACGATAGCAGAGCGCCCCCTGCCCACCTTCCCCGGCTTCAGCTCAGTGGGGGAGTGGCTGGACACAGTGGACATGGGACGATATAAGGACAATTTCACTGCGGCTGGATACTGCTACTTAGAGTCTGTGGCAAGGATGACTGTGCAGTAAGTATTATGTAGTAGTAACAGTAGTAGTACTAGTAGAAGCAACAATAGTAGTCATAGTCATAGTTAGCTTTATTGTCGAAAAAAACATGTACATGACATATAGTGAATCGAAATTTCGTTTCCCCTTACCCAAGCAGAGACAGTATAGAGACGGCCGGGGGGGCGCAGCGCATGTGACAAAAACAATGGGACAGGTAACACACGGTGTCTTTTTGTTTGGTTAACAAACAGTAGGGTGGGGGGGGGGGGGGGGCAGAACAGAATATTGATGAAATTGATTGAAAACTGAAGCTGAGGCGAACATTACTAAATAGACAGGGCAGAGTGTTTAAATAATACTTGTGCAAAGTGTTCCCAGCCAAATTGATATGTCCACAGTTCCACAAACATATTCGTGATGGTATCCAAGCGTCAGGGGGGTTTCCACAGATTGGAGATGGTACAGTTCAATCTGTGTCACCTTCTGATGCAGACCCTCCCTGGTCTGCAACAGCTCCACTGTGGTCTAAAATGACAGCCGACAGCTCGAGGTCTCTTTGTCCACTGCCGTCATTCCAATTCTCCGATGGGTCAGAAAACATCCCCCAAGCCAATTCAGATGTGTGAGTAGTGTGAGTAGTGTGAGTGGGAGTAGTAGTTGTAGCTGTGATAATTGTAGAGGGTTGATAGACGCTGGGTTTCAATGTATATTTTACTTTAATCAGACACACCACATTCATACTAGGCAAGGTGAGTTACTTGCTTAAGGACACAACAACAGAATTTGGTTCAAGCTGGAATCTTGCTTGGTTCTAATTAGATGTTAAATACTGATACTGACTTTGGAAAACATGTGAACAATAGACATTTTACCTCCCCCACTTAAATCAGTTAAATACTGTATTAGGGACCTGAGTTTCAAAGTGCTGAAATATTAACATCATTACCATGGCAATTAATAATTCAGCTAAATATTTTATCTTCTGAATGGTAGAAAGTCCTCAGAATGGCGGCTATAAAAGGGAAACCATTATTCATGAATAGACTTTTGTGAGTCTACACAATATGAGTCTAAACCTGGAACTACCAGGGCTAGAAGAGGACCAAACCAAGTCTAAATCACGACCAAACCAGGACCAAATGTCGATTGTGTTTTACGTAGTGCCTTATCAGTGGCAGTCCTGTTTCCTGTTTGAGAAAATAAAAGTTGCGAGCTGAGTGGAGGCGGGCGTGTGAGGAGGAGGTGATAATTGAAATGATAACCGTGTGAATAAATGGAAATTCACTGGCAGATTAACTTTGGGAAGTTATATTGGCTCCATTTTTAATCATTTCTGAGTTTCCAATCTTTTAATGAAATCCACGAGAAATAATAAGCAACATAGAATAACATGCAAGCCAAAATTTAACATATTATGCAAAAATGACTCACATTTAACATTGTTCCCTCTTGAAAAACATACCTGGAGTGGTATTTTGCTTTGTTCACACTTGTTTGATAAATCCTTTTTAGTAAGACCTTCTGAGCTCCATAAAACATTCAGTTTTGAAATTCCCAGTTTTGTGACATCATAGGTAAGTCCCTGTACAGATGGCCCCAGGTCCCAGTTCCTCTAGAAACAAGCAGTGGTGGAAGAAATACAGAATTTTGTGACTTAAATAAAAGTACACATACTGAAGCAAAAAGATACTCAAATAAAAGAATCACATGAAAAAAAAATCAACTTAAGTAAAAGTATTAATGTGCCCGTTTGAAAATGTACTTAAAGAGTAAAAAGTCAAAGTATTTCACGCTGATTTTGAGGTCTAAAACTTCAAATGTAGTGATTTTGATAAAGATTTGCGCTGAATTGATTATTTTTTTTATTTTATGAATGTGATAAAAATAAACCCTCAGCCTTTTAGGCAGTTCTCAAACTACAATAAAAAAATACTTCATTACAGATACCTGCTCTCAAATGTAGCGAAGTTAAAGTAAAATGTATCCACTTTAAAATCTACTTAAGTAAAGTACAGATACCTACAGTACTTTTCTACTTTTACTTTGTTGCATTCCATCATTGGAAACAAGATGTCTATTGTCTAAACATAGACATTATTTTAAGTTGTAAACATAGACATTATTTTAAGTTGAAGATTAAACCAGACCAAGTTATGGGTCAGATCTGTGAAGAGGCGACCCCGCTCATGGTCATTACTTTCTTAATTTTCAGAGTTTGGAGATCTGAAGGGGGAGATGGTCTGAAGGCAGGATGAAAGAATCCTGTGTGAATTAAACATAACACATCAGCAGTTGTTTTAATGGTTCAAATCAAATCAATCGTTTTACATAATTGGTGGTAATTAAAAAGTCTATATTTCTAATCAAATTTTATTTTTTGGAATCAATTGAAAATGCTAAAATATGCCTATTAAATGTCTTGGCTGAGATTCAAGTATGTCAGAAAAAGTGTAAAAACTGTAAAATTGTGATGGGAGTAATGTTATTTATTTATTAGTCCTAACTTATTTCTTGCGTTCACAGGGACGTCATGAGTCTTGGCATCACCTCGCTGGAGCATCAGAAGCTCATCCTAACCGCAATACAGACTCTGAGAGCGCAGGTCATTCAAATGCACGGGCGAGGCGTACAAGTCTAGCCTACACTTCCTGCTTCCTGTTACCACATTTGGACTGCGCTCTCGTCCAATCAGAGGAGAGGAGGAGAAAAGGAGGGAGGGAACACGACTCCTCACTAAGCTCCTAACCTTGTCTCCTAATGCCTTCCTCTTGGATCCTAACTCCTTTGTGAACAAATAACCCAATATTGGAGTTAGCTTGATTGACAGTTGCTAAGGGGAACCGCAGTGGAGTGATGTCATCTCTACTTGCACTTTCAACTTGGGAGACTATGGCAATGCTGTCCCAAAATTAGTATTTAAAACTGCAACAAATTTGGATGGATTTTGGTGGGTTTTGAACAACGAAGTGGACATTGAGAGAAACTTCAAATAATGGTGCAATGAATGAACAAAGTCTCCAAAATACAAGTTGACAGATACCAAGCTTGGATGGAAGGCTACCACAACTTTCAATGCAGGTTTGACAACCAGCAAGATTTCCTCACATTTTTGGAAACTAACACATCCTAAGTGAACCTATACAGTACTACGGAATTTAAGATCTGCAATGGTCTAAAAAGTAAGCTTAGATGTCAGCATACATTCAAAGTGAAGACCACCAAGCTATGAAGAACACAATGGAAGACTACCACAACCTAGAATAAGTGAGTTTAAAAGACAGTTACAGACCATGTTTTTTCTAATATTAGGTGACCAGGAGATCTGCCATGGCTGCAAAATTTAAGGAATTTTTTTGGTTGGACATAGCTTGACTTGAATACTACTGTATTAAGTAAGTACTGTACTACTTACAAGACTAGCTCTGCGAAGTTGCAAAATGGTGGAAACCTGGAAGAGGCATGGTCTTTCAATAATATGCCAGACCTCAATGCATTAAGTTGGACTGCACAACCACTGGCGGCATAGGAACAGTCTATCTCTTCCAAGGTGAACACAAAACAACAAAATGGACTTTCAATGCAGCTTTGATCAAGGATTCTCTGATTTTGGAACCTAACATGGCCTAAGTGAACTGACTACGCTATTTGAGATCTGCAGTGATCTAAAATGTAAGGTAGGTGTTCACGTTTTGGTATTTGAAAGACTTAAAATGCATTGGACAAAAACTGGCATGCTGCAGAGAAAGAAAGATCTGAATAGCTGACAGACGCCGAAAGACGTTGCTAAGTGGTGACAACAATGCAAGAATTCAAAAATGGGGAAATTGGTTGAGCAATGAGTGAATTTTTTCTAGGCATTCAAAGGACACATTTTTAGAGATTGCTTGAGTTCTTTGAAAATGGTGGCATTGCTTCTTGGTTACAACATTGCATTATATCACATGGGAATGCTGAAAGGAAATACAATAGATATACAATTTTTAAGTTAATTTGTGGTTAGGATTTTCAACCATAAACACTTTTCATTATTCATTCTTGGCATCATACATAGAGGTGGGTAGGATTCCATTAAATTTACTTGTAATGTTCTCAAGAATCATGCCCTCCACCAGCTTGTCACATGGAGATGTTATTGCTTTTTCTGGAAAGTTCCAACGTATGGCATTTGTTGCTCCCATTTATTAAATTCCAGATGTGCTAAATGCTCAGAAATACATTGAAAACATGCATTTTTCCACATATCTGACTGGTAGTGATAGATGTATTAATGCCATGCTGTGGAACTTGAGTAATATTATTTTGAACTTTTAGTCACTTTTAGTAAGTCTACAAGTGACAAAGTTAAAAAGCACTGTTTTGTTCATAAATCAATTCCTAATATGGTGCTCGCCTCTAAAGCCACCTCATAACGCCAGCCTCAATTAGCTTCATTTGACTAGAACCAAATGCTATGGGTGACGTCACACTCCCTTAGTCTACTTTTTTTATACAGTCGATGCTTAATATTTAAAATTGAAAACATATCAGATCTGTAAGTCCAGAGGATTCCTCGGCATTTGAAGAGAATTTTCACTTACTCGAGTAATTGATCACTAGTTTTACTACTACTTGAGTGATACTATTTTAAGTAACAGTATTCTTACTTGAGTAAATATGTGGCTGCTCTACCCACCTCTAACCATAACCTCTACTTTATTAGATTTCATAAAAGAGTATTCAGATATAATTCATACATCTTGTGGATTCTGGAGATAACTGGAATGCACTAATGGCATTTGCCCCACTTAGCAGTGGAATGAATAAGGAAGATCATACTTTATGTTGGGTCAAATGTGTCTGTATTGGCAGTAAAGTAGAGAGACAGAGAGAGATGTCCAAAAGTAAAAGTCCTTTATTAAAAAGAAAAGTATTGGCAGCATCATTCACCAGCTTTTTATAGTGCTTTGAGGTGCATAATGTAACTTTCCCATGGAGATGTCATTGCTTTGCCTGCATATTATGTTTCACAGTAGGCCATTAAATGTATTTCAATAGAGCCGATTGCATTTATTCATTTACCAGTGTTTTTATCACTTCTCCACAGATCTGATCTGTAACTTGGCTTGGTGTTGCTTGCTTGTCTTCATGGAGACATATGTTATATGCCATACTGTGGAGCATTCATAGCAAAGTAATAGCATCTTCATCAAGACTTTTCTCCAGAAAAGTTACATAGTGGACCTTTAAACACGATATTTGTAATACAATTTGTAGATAGAAATAAGTTAATTTATGTTTTTGTATAAAACAGGCCTCAAGGGGGAGGACAAAGACTCAAAATTGTAAACAGCCATGATAAACAAACTATGTTCTGAATAATAGAAATACTGAAAAATATGTTTAATAAATTGGTGTAAAATGCTCTCTCAGTCCACTCCTTTAAAAAAACTGTATGTAAGATTTTGATTAGACCCATCTGTGTCCCCAGATATGAGGTAAACATGTTCAAATCAGATATAACTTTAATAGGTAGCAATTGTAATGTAGATTTATCTGATTTATTACTGGTACATTATTATGCTAATTTACAGACACATTGGACAAAATGTCCCATGTATTCATGTTATAATTTCATGTTTTGGTTCTCTAGATTATCCAATCAGAAAGCAGAATGAGCCTCACATGACTGTCTCATTTGGGTTGCCAGTTTCAATGCTGAAATCCAGTTAGTTTAAACCATAGACGGTATATATATATGGACATAGCTAACATGCTAGCCACCGCGTTCCAAATAGGAAGTGCCAGGGCGGTTCTTCCAGCTCCTGATCCTGGCTCCCATTGCCTTACATTTAAATATTGTATCCCCTCTCTCTGTGACTGCTGCTGTGAGCATCCTCATTTTGGTTTTAAAATGTTCATATTAACCTGCTCTACATGATTCTGGTGTTTTCTTTTCGCTATTTTGTCCATAATATAGAGCCTAAATTTGTTGGCATTGTGAGCTTCATTTGAGTGGAGCTAAATGCTATGGGTGACGTCACACTTGTTTAGTCTAATTTTTTATACAGTCTATGGTTTAAACCTAAAATGTCTCTCTCTGATCTGAATGGTCACTACCTAAACTTCAGCACCTACAGTGAGTCATGAACTAGTGCTAGTGCAGCCTCTGCAGCTCAGGGAGGGAATTCTGGAGGGTGGCCAAAGACTGAGAATGAGACACACTTGTATGTGTCTCTGTCTGCAGGTTAAGGCTCTAGAGACACAGGTTCAGATGTGATTGTCAGAGCACAGACTACATACAGTTTCTTAAATTTTGCCTAGGAATGCACCGATTCAGCTTTTTCTGTTTTGATAACAAAACAATGTATTTCCTGTAAACACAAACAAAAGTGTATGGAAAATGTATTTTGTAACTCATTTAAAGTAATTACAGAACAACAGAAAAATATGATGAGGTGTTTGGGCTAGCATTGTGCAGTAAATCTTACACTATTCGTCCAGTCTTACACAAATGTATAGATCAAAATAGGATATTGACTGAAGCAATACTGGTGCTGATATCGTATGCCAGTATTGTATCGGTGCATCCCTAATTTTGCAGGTCAGGTCCCGACAATAAATAGAGTAATTTTTATTAATTTTATTTATCCCATATCTGTTTTTGTCCTTATATTTCTTTGTTTGTGTTGATTCTTATTTTCCTTCTCATTCTCCCCTCTCCAAAGTGTTACAGATGTTTAAACTAAACCAGGTCGAGGGGGGCCTCAACTTTAAAATGTATCATTATTTATTTCTGTCAGTGACCTCTTCAGAAACAGGCGCTTTATTTAACTTATGTACTGTATTTAAGGTGAAATCTTGTTTTATTGTTGTTGAATTGTGTTGATGGTTTATTTGAGGTACTATTTTGTACAATTTTAACAGGTCCTGGGGAAGTTACTGTGTCAACCTCCTTCAATGGACCCTCTGCACTGAAATGTTTATGAAATATTTTTGTTTCATTGTTTAATCATAACCATAGAATGTTTTATTTCATTTTTGGATTTTTTAAATTTAGGTTTAAATATAAAATAGACCCAAATGGACAAGAGTGTGATATAGTCCCATTACTGAAACAGAACTAACAAAATTTTGCATCACCAGCTTAAGTTGCTTTTCAGTTGATGCTTTGCAGTGACATCACATTAGGGGTGTTTTACATGTATAGGCGGAACGTTCACCAGTTACCATGGAGACACAGTGCCCAGATTAGCAATAACGACTAAAAAAGTTTCAAGGTTGTGATTTTAAACAATACATTTTGAGCTTTCATGATCCTGTTTAGGATTTTTATTTTCAGATTTTCAACAAAAAGGTGAGAGTGACTCACTGAAAAGCTGTTGACTAATGCTAGCGAGCTTGCAACTGTAATCTTATGTAAGAGGGACTTTTTAGAGCACAAATCACCTCACGTGTTGTACTTCCAACTAAGGTCGTTTTCACACCAGGAAAGTCCGATAGTTCACTTGCTTTGGTCCGGACCAATTTTTTTTTTTTTTTTTTTTTTTGGTGCGGTTCACTTTCACACTGCAGTTTTTCCCCAAGCGAACCAACATCTATAAACAAAACCACATGTGCTGAGGTCGCTCAGCCATTGGACAGAAATGAGCCGTGTCCAAACGCGGAAGGAGGAGAATCATGGTGTTACGTGCTGTTTTCAATCTAGCCTTAGCGATATGGTTTGCTCAGTTTTTACAGTTCGCACAAATGTTTGAGCAGCATCTTGAGGTTTACACTATTTTATAATCAATTTCCAAACGACGAAGACACAGGGCAAGACGACTACGGAGGACAGCGCTCATGATCGGGTATCGGGTTCTGACTCTTGCTCTTCACGCAAAACGTAAGTAAGCCTCATAAGTTTCGTTTCGTTTAGTTTCGTTTCATAAGCCTCGGTTTCCCATAATGCTCGACATACGACGGGAGCTCGTTAAGTACAAAAAGCCAACTTGTGTCGGATCGAGTCCGGTCTGCATTCTCACCTCAAACGAACCGCACCAGAGTTCGAATGGAACCGTGCCGAGACCCAGCTTTTTAGGTGGTCTAGGTTCGCTTATTTGCTCCGGATCGAGACTTTTGGGTTTTATTCACAACAGCCCAAAAGGTCCGAATCAAAGGAGCAAACGAACTCTAGTTCATTTTAAACGAACCAAACAAGGCAGGTGTGAAAATGACCTAAGTCAGTTCTTTAGGGTCATATTGTGTTAAAATAAAGGTCTAAAGTCTAACAAAGCCTCAGACAGAGCAGTGCTTACAGTTAAGCATCACTCCCACCGGGGTGTTGACGACATCAGCTGCAAAGTATCAATTCTCAAAATTTTTTGCCATCACATATTATAAACAAACCCAGATGTATACAGCCCCTTTCACACATGCAGTCTGACGGGGAATTATTGAATAGAAATTATCAGGTTCAATATTTGTGAATTTACCTTTTGGATATTTCATGGTAAAATACAATGTAATCAATAGAGAAATATGTCTCCTGCCCCCACCTGGGACTATGGCATCATCACATTCTAGAATCTGAAAATTTCCACAACAGTTGTTCGGTGGAGGAAATCAAAATCCTCCACTTGAGGTAGCATTTTCTCCACGTCGAGAGGAGCCAGCTGAGGTGGCTCGGGCATCCGTTCCGGATGCCTCCTGGACGTCGGGAGGTGTTCTGGGCATATCCCACAGGTATGAGGGCCCGGGGAAGACCCAGGACACACTGGAGGGACTGTGTCTCTTGGCTGGCCTGGGAACGTCCTGTGGTCCCCCTAGAGGAGCTGGAGCTGTTTCAACTCCTGCCCCCGCAACCTGGCCCCGGATAAGCAGAAGAAAATGGAAGGATAGATGGATGGGAAAACAAAATATCAAACTTTTGTATTTTAATTTGAAAAATGTAATATCTAGATTTGGTTCAACTGACCTGCTTGTCTCCATGGTGATATGGCATGACCTGGAATATTCCACTGTATGTTCATTCATATATATATATATTTTTTTTTTTTTACAATACTTTTACAATACTTGCTGTGAGTGTGGGTCACCTCTCCACAGATCTGTCCTATAACTCGGCCTGGTGGCATCACATACTTGCTTTCATATAGAACAAAAGAGACAACTTTAATGCCATACTGTGAAACATTCCAGTAACCATTCACAACCCGATCAGTTGGACTATGTTTTAAAATATTTTATCTCAAATGGAAATAAGACTCTACAGTACTTTGATTCTGATCTTCCAACAGTTGTAACTTTGTCATTTGTTCCACTCTGCTCCATCTTCAAGTCAAATTTTCAACCAGTTTGTTCTCACATTGTGATTCAAAATTCTTCTCTAAAAATTTTTCACACACGTCTCTTTATTTTCCATTTCAAATTCTTTGTCCATTTTTTCAATTACGAACTTGAATTTGAATTTCATTCCCAAAATCTCACAGTGAAACTAAAATAATATGATTTTCAATTTGTAACTTTATATTTGCAGTTAGTTTTTTATTTATGATTCCACTATCCAGAACAAACCAGTCTGTGACCATGCGTCTATGCGGATGTTTAATATTGTACATATGTATTTGAAAATGCCAAAAGTCTATTTTTATAATTTGTTTGCAGAAAGATGTGTTGAATATACTCACTGTGTAAAGGGTTCTGTTCCATTTAGAAGCAAAATCTGTTGTTTGGGATAAACTTTTTCTTTGTTCTTTGTTAGTTTTTGATGATTTTTACCTGTTAGAATAAACCTTATGGCTGTTGAAATAATGAAAAGTGTTATTAAAAAATCTGCAATGAAACTCGTCTATGGCTTGTTTCTGTGCTACAAACTCATGGCTAACAAACTCACCTCACAGCAAGAAGGTTTTGGGTTCAGTTCTCACATTGCCCAGGTCTTTCTGTGGGGCGTTTGCTTTGTCTTCCTGTGTTTGGGTGGGTTTCCTCTGGGCACTCCGTTTTCCCCTCAATCCAAAACATGCACAACAGATACTTTGCAGTGACTTCACTTGGGGGTGTTCAGCATGTATACTCAACAAAAATATAAATGCAACACTTTTGTTTTTGCTCCCATTTTTCCTGAGATGGACCCAAAGATCCAAAATTCACTCCAGATACACAACACTACCATTTCTCTCAAACATTGTTCACAAATCTGTCCAAATGTGTGACAGCGAGCACCTCTAGCCCGCCGAGACAATCCACCCCACCTCACAGGTGCGCCACATCAAGATGCCGATCCGACATCATGACCAGTGCACAAATGCGCCCCAGACTGCCCACAATAAAAGGCCACCCCGAAATGTGCTTTTTTTTTGCTTTATTGGGGGTCTGGGGACTCAGAACCAGTCAGTATCTGGTGTGACCACCATTTGTCTCATGCAGTGCAACACATCTTCTTCGCATAGAGTTTATCAGATTGTCAATTGTGGCCTGTGGAATGTTGGCCCACTCCTCTTCAATGGCTGTGCGAAGTTGCTGGATATTAGTGGGAGCTGGTACACGCTGTCGTATACGCCGGTCAAGCACATCCCAAACATGCTCAATGGGTGACATGTCCGGTGAGTATGCTGGCCATGCAAGAACTGGGACATTTTCAGCTTCCAAGAATTGTGTACAGATCCTTGCAACATGGGGCCGTGCATTATCTTGCTGAAACATGAGGTGATGTTCATGGATGTATGGCACAACAATGGGCCTCAGGATCTCATCACGGTATCTCTGTGCATTCAAAATGCCATCAATAAAATGCACCTGTGTTCTTCATCCATAACAGCCTTTGAAGAGGAGTGGACCGACATTCCACAGGCCACAATTGACAATCTGATAAACTCTATGCGAAGAAGATGTGTTGCACTGCATAAGGCAAATGGTGGTCACACCAGATACTGACTGGTTCTGAGTCCCCAGACCCCCAATAAAGCAAAAAAAAAAAAGCACATTTCGGGGTGGCCTTTTATTGTGGGCAGTCTGGGGCGCATTTGTGCACTGGTCATGATGTCGGATCGGCATCTTGATGTGGCGCACCTGTGAGGTGGGGTGGATTGTCTCGGCGGGGCAGAGGTGCTCGCTGTCACACATTTGGACAGATTTCTGAACAATGTTTGAGAGAAATGGTAGTGTTGTGTATCTGGAGTGAATTTTGGATCTTTGGGTCCATCTCAGGAAAAATGGGAGCAAAAACAAAAGTGTTGCGTTTATATTTTTGTTGAGTGTATGTCTATGGTGGAATATTCAGCGATTAAAAAAAACTTTCAAGATTGTCTTAAAAATCAAGTCTGAAGGATGGGTCAAATACAGGTTCAACCCAGATACACTGAAGGATGGGTCAATGCAAATGACAATAAAGTGTACCTTAAGTGTACCATTATTTGCACATTAAATGGCACACTTTTCATTGCAGTTGGAATAGAAAAGATTACTAGAAATGTAAATATGCAACATTTCTCATTGTCTCATGGAAATGTTCTTGGAGTGTTCCACAGTATGATAATTGATATCTTACATTTGTCCCATTATAGACTTTTTTGTATGTTTACATGAAGAAAGATCATATTATGCTTTGCAATTGCTATACTGTGGAACATTTCAGACAAAGCAACATCTCAGTGGAGACAGAAAAGTTGCATAGTGCACCTACAGTATATGCATGTTCTACACAGACTGCCATCAGTTCTATGTCCAATTTCTATAGTGTCGCGTTATGGCCAATTGGTTCCAGATATCTCAGGAAATACTGCAAAGATGAAAATGAAATCCATAGGGTGTTGGAATAATATATGGAAATGCAGTCCCTAGTTCTTACATTTAAATATAGGCTAAACTATGAGAGGATTTAATAAACCTGTGTCCTCTTTCTCCTCCTCATCTCCTGCCCTTTCTCTCACCTTAGATTAAAACTCACGCATTTCTCCACCTGGACCTCTCCTTCCCTCCTGTGGTGTATGACTTTAGATTAAACTCCACCCTGCCAGAGCTGTGCACGTGAGCTGATCCAATGTCCCTACTGGGACTTTTGTTATAAAGTCCTATATTATGCAAAATGAACTCTTGTGAGCTTTTAGACATGTTAGAATGTTGTTACTGTGGTGAAAAGTTATTTTCAAACTATTAGCCAGATGTGTTCTTTGTCATAACACAGTGTGTGTACTGACCTTCTCACCTTAATCAAAACATATCCGGGAACAACTACAATCTTAACAGCCAAAATGTCAGAGTGACCTGATCTGTTTTGGGAATGTGTTTACCACGTAACTAGGGAGTGTCTTAACCAGTGTCTAACCAAACCATTCCAAATATGGCCAATATGAGATGGGGCTTGGTCTTCTGGGTTATAACTAGGCAGTCTGCCCCACATTGGAGGCTGATTATCTTTTTCATCCTGGGTTGGAAGGAGGTCAGTCCTTGTCACTTGTTCCACGTCTTTTCTCTCTTAAGTTCCTCTATAGGCTCATATAACAATAATATTTAGTATTTTGTAACTGCATTTATCATTCATTTTTTGAATAAATACCATTTAATGCATATCTCAGCCTCTGTTGGATTTTTGAAAGCCACCACATTACCTCCTCCAAAGCATATCTGGAGCTGTGTGAGTTTCATCCAGTAACACTGCATTATTACTTTGTCTACATCTGCAAAGCTCAAAATGCTTTGTTCTTCCTTGTGATGTCATGTAGCAGTAGTTTTAAAGTTAACAGCTCCTTTTACCTTCCAGGTAAAGAAATAATTCAAATGATTCAAGTGAAATGTATGAAGTGGAGGACTTCTTGTATTACCACATGAGTGTTTCTGTCTGAGAGAACACCTAAATCTGCAGGGTTTGTGTGTTAAACATGTGTGAACGAAACAAAACACAAGTCCAGGTCTGTTTGTGAGGCGGAAACTGCACCCATCCAACAGGTCATATCTACACAGAGGCCACCCGACTCACTGTTAGAATTCATGTTTTTCAAGGTATTTTGGAGCGATTAAAAACATAGATACATATACTGTGGAATATTTCAGACAAAGCAGTAACATCTCTATGGAGACAAACGGTGGTAGATGATCCTCTAAAATGTGTCAAATAAAACTCCTACTATAGACAGAAGAGGGCACACATTGCTTATAAACATAACATTTCATTCATATACATTATTAAAAATGGATTTGAGTCTATGGGCCTGAAACCACAATAACACAATATGTCCTCTTAACAGGGACGCGAGATTATACCATTTTTGAATTACCTTACATCATTTCCTTCACAAACAAAATCTGTCTAACTCTGTCGTTTAGATCTGTACAAACATGTTCTGAAATGTGATTCTTGTATTAGTTTGTCAGTTCAGACTTCAGTCTTTTTGACAACTTTTGTCAACGCATTTAAAGGTCCTATATTACACAAAATTGTTTTGATCTTGTGAGCTTTAAGTCATGCCCTGGGGCAGTCAATGCTGTTACCTCCTCAAAAACATACCTGGAGTTGTGTTTTGTTTCATTCATACATCTCCAAAGCTCAAAATGCTCTATTCCACCTTGTGATGTCATGATGTTGTCATGTAGTTTTCAAGTTAACAGCTACCTTTTACCTTTTGTTCAGTTGATATGGGCAATTCCAGGGTTAAAATAATCCAAATTATTCTAATGAAGGTGTATGGAGTTTAAAAACACAGTAGAGCCCTTTTGTATTACCATATGACATCACAAGGTCAAACAGTGAGGAGTGTTTTCTGTTTGAGAGAAGAACTCAACCTAAATCTGCAGGGTTCTTCCAGAACTGCATTTGTGAGGTCACACACTGATGTTGGACAAAAAGGCCTGGGTCTCATCCCAAAGGTGTTCTCTCGGGTTGAGGTCAGGGCTCTGTGCAGGCCAGTCAAGTTCATCCACACCAAACTCTCTCATCCCTGTCTTTATGGACCTTGCTTTGTGCACTAGTGCACAGTCATATTGGAAGAGGAAATCTCCAAACTGTTCCCACAAAGTTGGGAGCATGGAATTAAGAAGAAGAAGACACGCTTTATTCATCCCCATAGGGAAATTATTTCTCTGCATTTGGCCCATCCTTCAGGAGCAGTGGGCAGCGCATCTTTGTCGCCCGGGGACCCATCTCCATGATCTTTTTGCTAGGCTTGGTCAGGACCTCAGCTGAAGGATTTTACCTATGGTCCATGTGTGCATTTGGGTTGGTGGGAGAAACCAGAGTGTCCGGAGGAAACCCACCCAGACACGGGGAGAAGAACATGCAAACTCCACACAGAAAGGCCCAGGCGACCCGGAGATCGAACCCAGACCATGCATGCAAACTCCACACAGAATACACACAGAAAGGCCTGGGCGACCCGGGGATCGAATCCGGAACCGTCTTGCTGTGAAGCATGAGCGCTAACCACTCAGCCACTCAGCCACCATGCCGCCTAAATCTCTCTTGTCCAAAATCTCTTGGTATGCTGAAGCATTCAGAGTTCCTTACACTGGAACTAAGGGGCTGTTGTGGAATTTCTATTCTAAGAGAATAAAACTGGAAAGTTGTCTTGAATCAAAGAGTTGATTTATTTAAGGCAATTGTGCGCACAATCACAAGCTCTCCCTGACCGCAGTCTCTGTCCCTAGATCTGTGTTAATAACAAAACATACCAAGTCCTTATATCCCACGGGGGGCATGAGCAAATGCGTACATGCATAATCAAGACATAATATTTAACATAACAATAACAGGTCAGCTCAAGGCTGGCTCCTTTGCAGCAAAACAACAAGTGAAAAATAGATTTGGAGGCCAACACCACACGTGTAGATAGGCCTAAAGCCTTAGCTAGATTTTGGTGACAAGATTGACACTCCATTTCATTAAGAATCATCAGAACCAACTTAAACATTACATATATATCTGATTATATGCATGATTATTGCAAGATTTCCATCACAGGGCTAAGCCCAGCTCCTGAAAAACAGCCCCACACCATAATCCCACCTCCACCAAACTTTACACTTGGCACAATGCAGTCAGACAAGTACCGTTCTCCTAGCAACCGCCAAACCCAGACTCAGAGTGCCAGATGGAGAAGCGTGATTCGTCACTCCAGAGAACACATCTCCACTTCTCTAGAGTACGATGACAGCATGTTTGCACCACTGCATCCAACGCTTTGCATTGCAAAGGGTTTCCATGCAGCTGCTCGGCCATGGAAACCCATTTCATGAAGCTCTCTACGCACTGTTCTTGAGCTAATCTGAAGGACACCTGAAGTTTGGAGGTCTGTAGCGATTGACTCTGCAGAAAGTTGGTGACCTCTGCACACTGTGTCTCAGCATCTGCTGACCCCGCCCCGTCATTTTACGTGGCCTACAATCCCTTCCACTTTGTTATAATACCACTGACAGTTGACTGGAATATTTACAAGTGAAGAAATTTCACGACTGGACACAGGTGGCATCATATCACAGTACCACACTGGAATTCACTGAGCTCCTGAGAGTGACCCATTCTTTCACACATTTTGTAGGAACAGTCTGCAGGCCCAGGTGATTGATTTTATACATCTGTGGTCATGGAAGTGATTGGAACACCTGATTTTGATTATTTGGATGGGTGAGTGAAAACTTTTGGCAATATAGTGTATTTCCCAAATTGTTACCCTTTATCTTTTAAAATGCTTCCACTGGTTGGTCTAAGCATTTTTTAACAGTAAATTCCCCATTTCTGACCCGTCTCCTCAAACACACACACTAACATTGACTCTGCACAATCACGCAAATCTGGTTTCCAAAATCAACATCGAAACCTATCATTTTCACTCAGTTTTAAATTAGATGAAACGCAATGTTGTTTATGAGGTTATGCATTACTAATACAGATAATGCAAACAAACTTTACTAACTTTATTTATGGTTTAACAATACAGACAGCCTGCTGGCATTTTATTTAAAGGATTTATATTACGTTATTTTCTGATCTCTGATATAATGTAGTTTCCTTATCACAAACAGACCTGGAGTTGTGTTTTGTTTCATTTACACATGTTTAACACACAAACCCTGCATATATATTTTGAGTTTCTCTCAAATAGAAAACACTCTGTTCTCAGTTCGCAATTCCTTGCTTCCATCCTCCAGGCACCACTCTCGCTCGACAGCAAAAAGTTGTGGATTAGACTTTCTGTGTAGAGTTTGCATTTTCTCCCTGTGTTTGTGTGGGTTTCCTCCAGTCACTCCAGTTTCCTTCATCAACCCAAAAGATGGACAACCGGTCAAATCTTCCAGATAAAATACTCCTGACCAACAAAAGATCTGGAGTTGGGTCCCATTGCTCCTGACAGGCGTAACCCAGAGACACTAAAGGATGGGTCAAATGCAGAGTACAAATTGTCCTACAAGGAAAATAAAGGCTAACCTTAATGAATCCACCTAACCTGCTTCTCTGTATCCTTTACTTAATGTGACACTCTTTGCGCGCACACACACACACACACACACACAGTCAGAGCTGGTAGCAGTGACTGTGTGTGTGTGTGTGTGTGTGTGTGTGTGTGTGTGTGTGTGTGTGTGTGTGTGTGTGTGTGTGTGTGTGTGTGTGTGTGTGTGTGTGTGTGCGTGTGTGCGTGTGTGTGTGTGTGTGTGTGTGTGACAGAGAAACACTCTTTGTTGCACACACAGTCACTGCTAACAGCTCTGAAGCACCTCTCCAGAGAACGTGAAACTCAAGTGCTCGTCCTGTGGGTTCATATGAAGACACCAGCTGCATACTAACACCTGTCATTATAGAAGGACTTGTACAATGTACAATATGTACAAAAACACTTAGACTTAGACATAGACAAACTTTATTGATCCACAAGAGAAATTGTTTGGGTCACTCCATGGTGGCACATTTCAATAAGCCCTCAAGTTGCCCTGGGGCACAAGGCAAATACATGGCTGCCAGTCTGTAACGCATAGCATGTTTTTTCCAGATCCTCAAAGCTACTTTCTTATTCATTCACTTCACAGTTGATGGTGGGAAGTTACTACTGTAGTCACAGCTGCCCTGGGGCAGACTGACAGAGGTGAAGCTGCCAACCTGCATCATCTGCCCCTCTAACCAGAGCTACTCTGCCACTCAGCTACCCCCACAGTGGCACCTGGAATTCCAGAAGTCTCCCATCCAATCCCATCCCTGCTGAGCTTCTGAGATTTGATGAGATCACGCTTTGACAAGGCCAGGTGGGTGAAGTGTCTTGCCAAATGACACAACAATAAAATGCACTGGTCATAGCATCAAACTGCATGTTGTTTGAAATGATTCAACATTATTAACACGTTTTTGAGAAACTGAAAATGTTATCATACTGAGCCCCTTTCTACAATAGCAGTCTTTTAGCTCCAGAAGCTGCTCCTGTCTGCTCCTGTCACTGGAACCTCCTGCACCTGTCCCTTGTCCACATTTGTTTAGACACTCTGCCATAATGCAATCTGGTAAAGTGATTTATGTTCCCGCAAAGGACAAGGGGAAGAGAGCAACTTCTGTGTTATGAGCAAAGGCCAGAGAGAGGGAGAGGGAAAGGGAGAGCAGGAGAGACAGAGGGAGGCTGAGAGGAAAGAGGGTGGGGAGAGGGTAGGAGAGAGAGAGGGAAAGGAGAGGAGAGAAGAAGAGTGATACTCGAGAATTTAATCTGCACAATCTGCACACAACCAGAAAGAGAGAGACAGAGAGATTTAGTTGTAAAAGTTTAATACATGTCAAAATACTTTTTTTCTTCTTTTTTTTTTCTTGTCTGATATTGTCACAAAGTGCTGCTTTACTCTGTGGGGGAAACAAATGACACATGTACAAGAATAAAGTTGAGTACTCTGTGGAAGATTCTAGCCAAAGACAAAGAAGACAAAGACATCCACACCCAATAAAAGTTGCGACTGCGTGCTGGGTCCAAAGACAAAAATCGTGCAGAAGAAAAAACAGATCCGTATTGCTGTTCTTTGGAGCTCCCAATTTCTGACTTTAATCACACCACAATGCGACGTATTGGGGTCAAGAGCTTTTTCAGGAATAAAAATTTGGGAGCTCCAAAGAACTGCAGTGCAGACAAGCAGAACCAGGCCAAATACGAGTCAGGACTGTGGAGATGCAAGCCTGTTTTTCACTACAATGAAAACATCAAAAATGACTGTGTAAAGACTGATGCATTTATTTGATTCTATTTTGGACTAAACAGAAATTCTTAAGTAGGGATGCACCAAGACAATTTTTCTGTTCCCATGTCGATATTTTTGTCTTTATTATATTATATCTGTCAATAACCAATATCAGCTAATACTTGGGCAGACTGAAAAAAATTGTGCATTTCCTTTAAACACAAAAGCATATGGTAAGAAATGATCCATGTGCTTTGTAACTGTTTATAATTGAAATGTATGTTTTATATTACACAGAATTGCCTCTTGTGAGCTTTAAGACATGTTATAATGCTGTTCCTTCTTCAGAAACACACCTTAAGTTGTGTTTTGTTTCATTCACACATGTTTAAGCAACCCATTATTACTCTGTCTACATCTCTAAAGCTCAAAACGCTCTGTTCCACTTTGTGATGGTTGTTTTCAAGTTAACAGCTCTTATTACCTTTAGTTCAGGAGAGTGGAGGTGGAGGTTTTTCTGTCTAAGAGAAAAATTTGGCCTAAATCTGCAGGGTTTGTGTGTTAAACAAAACACAACTCCAGGTGTGTTTGTGATAAGGAAATAATATTATAACATGGCTGAGAAAAGAGTGTAAAATGGGCCTAATATATAACTTGCTATATTTTTTTGCAGTTTTCTCCTCCTCCATCTCTCCACCACAGGGAGAACTGCTCAGATAACTCCAAGTTCCCTGAGCCTGGATTAAACTCAGAATGACTGCAGTGGCACCTCTGTCTTCTCTTTAGGAGCAGTTCTGATCGGATGTTTTCAATCTTGTGTGACGCGTTTAAAGTCCCCTAAGAACAGTTGGACATTTGTGTGCTCTGTCAGTCTGTACCAGCCTCACTAATCTCACAACTGTCAATCACAGTCTGTCTCTCTGAATTATTACATCTTAATGCCTGTCCCAATCCATTTGACAGGTAAGGAAAAGGCAGAACAAAGCACACTTCCTTCTATTTTTATTCAAATGACTTCACATCAAAATGTATGTAGATTTAATGGGATTTTAAACCAGATAGTCTGCACAAATACCTAAAGTCATAATATAAAGTACAATGTTCTCAAATAGTTTAATCTGCTAATCTGATGGACAGGTCAGAATCCTCAGTTGGAGATTGCAGATTTGTTTACCTTTTTTATTGTTCATATCGCTGTCATTCCTCAACCTATCCATATGAAACAAAAGGATCCACTGACCCATAGGTTGGCGGTGTGATTCTAGTTTCCAAAAATGAATGCTGTTGTCATGTCTTTGTGCAAGACATTTAACCTACCTTGCCCTCAGTGGCTGTGTATACTGGTGTTCCCACCAGTATATGTGGTTCCTTGATGTAAAGAGCCTTGAATGAAAAGTGAAAAATAAAAATGTGATCATTTACCATCTATCTTTCACTTATTCTATTACAGGTGTTTCATGACTACAGAAATAGGTGGAGTCATGTGCTTTCTCTGTGGACTGGTATGGATTTATAAAGTCAGGTTTTTAAGTAATAAAAACATTTTACAAGAACAGTATGTACAATTTGGATTTAAAATTGCTAATCCTTATGGCAAGGTGTTTTAACATTTAAACACCTACGTTTGACTATTCGAAATTAACATTGTCGATATCAACAACGTCTTTCTGACTAGGCGTAATTTAATTTTGGATCGTGGGAATTTGAGATATCTGTAACGTAATTTTGACTAGACAAAACGACAGTTAGAGAAATCTGCAATTCAGCTTTGATTAGGCAAAATAGAATTACAGATCTGCAGTTATGTTATTGAAAACGATATTCAACTCGTCACGTCATAAATGACATTTGCAGATATCTGTAATTCAGTTTTGACAAGGCAGATTGAAAGTTAAAGATCTCAAACGTCATTATGATATCATGACACAGGAAGCGCCACGTTGTCTCGAGCTACGAGCAGCGCACTAATCTGTCCAAAAAGCCATTTGTTCCTAAATCTAAACAACCATCAGTGCTAAAATTATTTTTTGTAGTTAATATAATTTTCAATGAACGTTTCACTAGAGTGCATAAACAAAATGACCCCAAGATGCATTTTGGCTTTCTTACTGATAAATTAACTTTCAATTAACAGCCGACAGGAGCCATGTGGAAATACCGCTCCCGCTTAAAGTGAAGATCATTTGTATACAGCAATGTCATTTCGCCTGGTCAAAACTCCAATTCAAGATATCTGTAATTATATTTTGACTAGGCAGAATGAACGTTACAGATATCTCCAATTTCAGATATCTCGAATCAAAATTAATTTCAAAATATCTACTTGATAATAGATATCTACAATTACATTATGACTACCCCTAAGACCAGTTTGAGATATTTACAACTTCATTTTGCCTAGTCAAAACTTAATTTAAGACATCTGAAAAGGAACATAAAGATATCTTGACCTGAGGTGAATTAAAGATATCTTGAACTGGAGTTATGACTAGTCAAAATCAAATTGTAGATATCTCAAACTGGAAGTACAGATATCTATAATTCAGTTGTGGATATCCGTAAATAGTACATTTTTTAAGATGTGTGAAGAATCCCTCAGTCGTCCAGGTAGAATCCATGATAAAACCCTAATGGGTGTTTTCACACCTCTGGACCTGACCTGGCTAGCCCCCTTGTTTCCTTTGTTTGTTTTGATTTAGGTTTGAGAATGGAATTATATATTGGAGACAAATTATGTCTGACTCCCCCATTCCTGTTTAAAGAAGGATTCTCTTTTTTGAGAAAAATAGCCTCTTTAACTCCCCTCTCAAACCAGTTCTTTTCCCTGGCTAAGAATGGCCGGTGGCCATTCTTTTGAGGACAGTGAGGTTCAGATCTTAGCCAGGGAAAAGAACTGGTTTGAGAGGGGAGTTGTTAAACAGTTGCATCCTCATTGAAGTCATCACGTAGAAGCAATTGCATATACTGGACATCAGCGAATTTAGTGGTTCAATAGTGTGGCGGCATAATGGGATACAACAGCAGCCACAAAATAAGAATAATGAGATGACAATAATTAAGGATGTAATGAAAGGTATGATAACTTTAGCCCATGAACCAAAAGTGTGGTCAAACCACTGGGTCAAGGGATTGTTCACCCCTGACCTTTTGTGCATACGGGTGGACATAAGGCGGAGTGTAGACAGAGTACGACTCACAGAACTATCATGACTGGTGTTGTTTGGAATAAGAGTGCAACACTGATCTCCAAACATATCACGGATTCCTGTGCTTTCTAAAAGTAACATATCTACTCCCATACGTGTTTGCATTGTAACTAGTGTGTTAGCATGTAATTCCTCAGAGAGACCTGCACCGATGTTAGTGGTCAGGTTGATAAGGCGTAGTAGGTGATCATGGAGGTAATTTATGCGATCTACATTCTTATTAGGGGTGACAGGGAAGATAGCAGATATGATTGGAAAGCTCTCAAATCCTGTGGCAATTTGGTCAGTCAGTGTAAATTAATCCGGAACACCTATAGGGACACCTATAGCATCAATGTAGGTGGTGTCAGGAGCAACGGGCAAATCTGTGAGCCTGGTTGATCGTCAGCGGCGCGTAGAGTTAGTATGAGCCTGGGTGGTGATTATTGTGGCAGGTTGGATTAGTGAGACATAAGCACAAACCCCTACCCAATTCATGGGGAGGTGTCCCCTAAGACCAGGGCCTCCACACCACCACCAAACATCTTGTCTCTGATACTTAAGATGCGCAGAAGCATCTACTCCAATAGTGACGTTACAGGACGTAACTGCGCCTAGATCCTTGCACGTAGAATTGGTCCTGCATGCAGATTTGTTATAACAAATAAACTGTTGCTCGTGGGGTGGAATTGAGAAGACAGGTGGCTGTATTCTTTTGGTTAAGTTAAAAATAGAATCAAATTCTCTGCATTCATCAGTGAGGTTTGTGGAGTTTTTTATTTTAGGAAGTTCAATTGCACATGTTATATTAGATGGTAGTGCATCAACTAATCGAAGAATAGGCTTTCCAGTCATACAAACTATACAATCTTGTGATACTTCTTGGGCTACCAATTGAGCCATACAGAGCCACAAATTATGCATTGAGCTGACACCTGTAGATAAATATACAAAATCATTAGACTTTATTTTCGATGCGTTAAAGGTGAGAATTTCAGAGCGGTATGCTCGTCCTATGACGGGATGTGTTTGAGTAGTAGTAATACCAATTAGCTGGTCTCTACACACTATTATGTCACAAAAGTAATCATATGTAGGGCCAGGAATATAAAAGTAGAGTCTCAACAGAGTGCATTCTGTAGAATTTGGCTGTCCTGTCATATTGAGAGTAAGGACTACAGAATCAGATAATTCAGTAACAATTGAAGACCATTTTCTAGCATCTGATGTGGTTGGACCTGGAGTCCAATCTTTTCCTGAGTAAGCTAACCCTACCCCAAGAATTATCCCGTTGTCCTATCATAGCATAAACTTCCCAATATCCCGTAGCGGTTTGAGACGACAATAAAACACCTCTATATTTCATGACAGAATATGGTATCCATCCATCCATTTTCTTCCGCTTATCTCGGGCCGGGTCGCGGGGCCAACAGTCTAAGCAGGGACGCCCAGACTTCCCTCACCCTGGACACTTCCTCCAGCTCCTCCGGGGGGACCCCAAGGCGTTCCCAGGCCAGCCGGGACACATAGACCCTCCAGCGCATCCTGGGTCTTCCCCGGGGCCTCCTCCCGGTGGGACATGCGCGGAACACCTCCCGAGGGAGGTGTCCAGGAGGCATCCGAAACAGATGCCCAAGCCACCTCAGCTGGCTCCTCTCGACATGGAGAAGCAGCGGCTCTACTCCGAGCTCCTCCCATGTGACTGAGCTCCTCACCCTATCTCTAAGGGTGCGCCCAGCCACTCTACGGAGGAAACTCATTTTGGGATTTCGCGATCTTGTCCTTTTGGTCATTACCCAAAGCTCATGACCATAGGTGAGGGTAGGAACCTAGATTGACCGGTAAATTGAGAGCTTCACCTTTCGGCTCAGCTCCCTCTTCACCACAACGGTCCGGTACAGCGACCGCATCACTGCCGACACTGCACCAATCCGCCTGTCAATCTCACGCTCCATCCTCCCCTCACTCGTGAACAAGACCCCGAGATACTTGAACTCCTCCACCTGAGGCAAGGACTCCCCACCCAGAGAGGGAAAGCCACCTTTTTCCGGTCGAGAACCATGGCCTTGGATTTGGAGGAACTGATCCTCATCCCAGCCGCTTCACACTCGGCTGCAAACCGCCCCAGTGCACATTGGAGGTCCCGGTTCGATGACGCCATCAGGACAACATCATCCGCAAACAGCAGAGATGAGATCCTGTGGTTCCCAAACCAGATCCCCTCCAGCCCCTGACTGCGCCTAGAAATTCTGTCCATAAATATAACGAACAGAACTGGTGACAAAGGGCAGCCCTGGCGGAGTCCAACATGCACCGGAAACAGGTCCGACTTACTACCGGCAATGCGAACACAGCTCCTGCTTCGGTCATAGAGGGACCGGACAACCCTAAGCAAAGGGCCCCGAACCCCGTACTCTCAGAGCACTCTCCACAGGACCCCACGAGGGACACGATGGAATGTCTTCTCCAGGTCCACAAAGCACATGTGGACTGGTCGGGCAAACTCCCATGCATCCTCGAGCACCCGATGGAGAGTTTAGAGCTTGTCCAGTGTTCCCCGGCCAGGACGAAAACCACACTGCTCCTCCTGAATCCGAGGTTTGACTATCGGTCGAATTCTCCTCTCCAGCACCCTGGAATAGACCTTAACGGAAAGGCTGAGGAGTGGGATTCCCCGATAGTTGGAACACACCCTCCGGTCCCCCTTCTTAAACAGAGGGACCACCACCCCGGTCTGCCAGTCCAGAGGTACTGTCCCCGACCGCCACACGTTGCAGAGACGTGTCAGCCAAGACAGCCCTACAACATCCAGAGATTTAAGATATTCAGGATGGATCTCATCCACCCCCGGGGCCTTGCCACTGAGGAGCTTTCCAACCACCTCAGTGACTTCAGCCAGGGTGATGAATGAGTTCGCCTCTGCTTCCTCCTCGGAAGACATGATGGTGGGATTGAGGAGATCCTCAAAGTATTCCTTCCACCGTCCAATAACATCCCCAGTCAAGGTCAACAGCTCCCCACCCGCACCGTAAACAGTGTTGGTGAAGCACTGCTTCCCACTCTTGAGGCGCCGAACGGTTTGCCAGAATTTCTTTGAGGCCGTCCGATAGTCCTCCTCCATGGCCTCTCCGAACTCCTCCCAAACCCGAGTTTTTGCCTCTGCGACCACCCGGGCTGCAGCACGCTTGGCCCGTCAGCTGCCTCAAGAGTTCCATGAGCCAACAAGGCCCGATAGGACTCCTTCTTCAGCCTGATGGCATCCCTTCCTTCCGGTGTCCACCACCGGGTGCGGGGATTGCCGCCACAACAGGCACCACAGACCTTATGACCACAACTACGGGCGGCCGCATCAACAATAGAGGCCGAGAACAAAGCCCACTCGGACTCTATGTCCCCAGCCTCCCCCGGTCCCCCAGTAGAACGATGGAGTCCCCGGTAAGTGCACTACCCCTCCCAGGCACTCCAAGAAGGTCGGGTACTCTAAGGTGCAGGGACGCGACCCTCTCATTCACCGGGGTGAACTCCAACACTCGGCGGCTGAGCTGTGGGGCAATGAGCAGGCCCACACCAGCCCGCCGCCATTCCCCATTCCCCTATTATGTCACAAAAGTAATCATATGTAGGGCCAGGAATATAAAAGTAGAGTCTCAACAGAGTGCATTCTGTAGAATTTGGCTGTCCTGTCATATTGAGAGTAAGGACTACAGAATCAGATAATTTAGTAACAATTGAAGACCATTTTCTAGCATCTGATGTAGTTGGGGCTGGAGTCCAATCTTTTCCTGAGTAAGCTAACCCTACCCCAAGAATTATCCCATTGTCCTATCATAGCATAAACTTCCCAATATCCGTAGCGGTTTGAGACGACAATAAAACACCTCTATATTTCATGACAGAATATGGTATCCATCCATCCATTTTCTTCCGCTTATCTGGGGCCGGGTCGCGGGGGCAACAGTCTAAGCAGGGACGCCCAGACTTCCTTCACCCTGGACACTTCCTCCAGCTCCTCCGGGGGGACCCGGCGTCCCCAGGCCAGCCGGGACACATAGACCCTCCAGCGCATCCTGGGTCTTCCCCGGGGCCTCCTCCCGGTGGGACATGCCCGGAACACCTCCCGAGGGAGGTGTCCAGGAGGCATCCGAAACAGATGCCCGAGCCACCTCAGCTGGCTCCTCTCGACATGGCTCCTCCCGCATAAGCTCAGGCTCCTTCCCCCCCAGCGAGGTGACATTCCATGTCCTCAGAGCTAGTCTCCATGTCCGGAGATTCGGCCGTCAAGGCCCCTGCCTTCGACTGCTGCCCAGATCTCTTTGCACCCGGCCCTTATGGATCCTCCTGCGGGTGGTGGGTCCAGAGGAGGACGGCCCCACGTCGCTCCTTCGGGCTTCGCCCGGCCGGGCCCGTGGGCAAAGGCCCAGCAAACAGACGCTCGCTGGCGAGCACCCACCCCAGGTCTGGCTCCAGGGTGGGGCCCCGGTAACTCCAGTCTGGGCGACGTATCTGACCTTGATGTGAAACTCATCATAAGGGCTTTAAAAGATAGTGTTTCATTAACTGTGACCCAAAGTTGAATCATAGAGACATGTGACGTGTCGTTCGAGCACCTAGGTTTTGATCCATACATCACCACTGAAGATGTTGAGCTCTGAGTAGAAACGTTGAGTGCTACGTCTGTCCATGGCCACATGTGCTCGTGGTGTTCCTTGTAGTCCCACCAGATCCAGATCCCGAACAGAATGGTCAGGGCTGCAGCAAGAAAGACGAGGATCCCGTGTCTTTGCAGATGAGCCATCTTCACTAAAGTGCTGGTGGGATCGCTGTTTTCTTCACTGACACAGCCTTTGCCTTGAGACGAATAGGAGGTAGATTTCCCATTCCCTTTTGTAATCAGTCTTCCCTTAACCAGCAGGTGGAACCAGATTCTCCCGTTTTTTACAATGGCTCAGGTGGATCCGTCAACTTTTATAGCCGTGGGTGTGGACAGGATGACCTGGAAGGGGTCTTCCCACCGGGGACTGGACCAACATTTCCTCTTTATATCATATGTGATATCATAGTATGTGGGTCAGACCAACAGTGGTTTTACAATACATTTGAACATAATCTTATAATTTCTTTGACAGCTTTAATGTTTCACTTTTCTCTATATGATTCACTGTTTTTATCCTTCCTCTAATATTATTATTTGTATTTGTTTATGTCAGAAAAATCACCTTCTCTGAAAACACAAGACAAGCTCAGTGAAGAACCACAGCAAACACTCATTTAAGTTTTACTTGCACAAGGGGAGACAGACGACAGACAGAGTGGTCAGCACCTTCTCCGCTGGGCTGTCCCTTCTTGCACCCTTTATTAATTTGCATGGGTGTACACAAATATGCAAATTTCATATGAAAAAACAATGTGACTTCTTTTTTTCCCAGACAGAGTCTCAGATTACCTTGAGACTCACAGCTGCATTTTTTCAGATAACTCTTTTCCTGGATTATCTGACTCTCTCCCCATAATATTGAGACACAATATTTAATTTGATCCAAATACATGAAGCAATGATAACACATTTATAATTATTCCAACATTCCCCTCCTGTTTATCATTGATGAATGTCAAAATCTCATATCCAGTATACACATCTCTTTTCAGTTTTCTGTGCTACCTAAATGTTCATGACAACTTCACCATTTACACTCAGAGGTACGTTTACTAATTATAGATTACAAATTACACATAAGAATCTTTATCCTCAACCCTGTCATCAGTTTGGTGTAACAATGTCTGGTATTCATCACTCATCATTACATTCTGCACTGTACTGCCAATCATTTTAGTCACCATGGACCACACGCATGGTAATATACAAGAAGTAAAAACACAAAACAGTACAAGAATGATCAGAATTGGTGTTAGGGCTTTTAGTAAAATCGACCAGGATCCTGAGGAGAGCCATGTCGGATCCCAGCTCTGGCCCTCGTTAAGTGATTGAACCTGTTGTTGGAGCTTATTCAGGTCATCTAATGCATTCATCATTGTTCCTCCATCACCACCATTGTCTGGAATATACATACAACATGCAGATTCTACTATTTTGCAGTCTAAGAAAGGTTCATAAATCTTAAAAGAGCATATCTAGAAATTTAGACTTGATCAGATAATATTGCATTTCCAATTAAAGCCAAACTCTGGCAAACCTTGTGTCCACATCAAATAACCTCTGGTCTTTTGGCATTTAGGATACTGTGAACGGGACAGCAGACCGCCGTTTCCTGAGTTTCTGCACCGATGGGTGCAACCCCAACACTTATATTGGACGTGATAAAGGTGTGATCTGACAGAGTCACCAGTGCGCAAGTTCCCTTCAATCCTGGAGGTAGTGCCATGTACACAGAAGAGCCACACATTCAAAAGTAGTCTGCCAACACAGTACCTTCAGGCCCCAGTGCTCCGGCTGCTGCTTGGTCCCAGACACAGGGTTATGTTGTGACATCTTTGCGGCTTGTAACAGACTAGGAGTATTCTTGCATGTAGTGTTTGTAATACAAGCCCAATATTTGGTTTCATTTACATACGGGATATGTATCCAAATGATTTCACATAGTCTTTTTGACGTTTGTCCCACTGGTACGCTACCATTTACGCAAGTAACACAGGAGGACGTATAATTTCCTTTTAGTAGGTGTGACGTATGGAGTCATATGCCCAATTTGGTGACTTTAGGTTGTGGCCAAACTGACATGCCTCTTGTACCACTGCAGGTACTGTTTATTATGGGAGATTTCTTCAGATTTAAAGGTTTAGAAAAATCGGCCAGGGTGAAATTGAGTAGGGTGCCTACTCAATGCTATTTGGAAATCTCACACGGAAAGGGATATGGCCAGACAGGTGGTTCAGATGCAGAGGAAGGCATATGACTGCAGACATAATTTGTTTGGTTAGCTGTATACGCAGTGAAATTCATCAGTCTCCACCAAGAGTTAGCTTGGTAATTATGTAACAATACTTCAGGTTCATCCTGCCATCGCTTAATAAGATCTACTTCCCCTTCTTTTACCTTTACTTTTTGCAGTTCTAACCACAGACGGGAAAACACAACAATGAATCCAAGCCAGGAGATTAAACATATGAAAACTCTGCAAGAACAGTTCTTTTTTTTTTTTTTTTCCAAAATCCGATTGATGTTGGCATTGTTGTATATGGCTTCTTCTGGAGGGAGAGGTTAGCAGCACTTCACCTCCTAGTGTAAGCTAACAGTGTCTAGGAACCAATCAGTGTCAGCAACACGGACAGGTCCAGTTCCATAAATCCAGCACCACAGGCAGTTCCAGCACCTTGGACAGTTCCAGCAGAGTAAGCTTCCTCCCTAGGGCTAGGAGGATCTCCCTGCTTCACTGACGTTGAGACGGACAGACTACACAATTGCCCCCCCTCTCTAGCCAGTTGAGTCAGCTTCACCCAGCTGTTTTGTTTTGCAGTGTGAAAGGTGTATCCATGTTTTACTGCTGTTGGCGTGGTCAGGAGGACTTGGAACAGGCCCTCCCATCTTGGGCTGGACCAATGTTTCCTCTTTATGACTTTGCAAACACCCAATCACCAACTCGAACTGGATGGCCTTCCTGTGAAGACAAAGATGTATCTGGCATATTATTAGCGCTTTGGATCCTCTACTACATAGAGGTTTTTTTTTCATATAGTCTGCTAATGTCGGTACATCGTCTGGAGAGTGTTGTTGGTCTGGGTCAAGGTCTGGTATCCTGTACAGTCTGCCATATAAAGTTTCAAATGGAGTCAATGAACTTCCTGCCATTGGCGTTATGTGCATACTAAGTTGTACCAGGTCTAAACATTCTGGCCATAGTCTATTTGTTTCTTCCATACACTTTTTTAATTTAGATTTTATTGTACAGTTAGTTCTCTCCATTAAAGCCTGCACTTTGTGGATAATAGCTTCGATGTCTTTTTAGGTCTATTTTTATATTTTGTCCTATTTTATCTATTACCTGATTAAAAAATGAGTTACATTATCACTTCTAATAATTTGTGGAATGCCATGAGTTGGTATTACTCTTTTACATAAAGTTTTTGCTAAAAAGCTCTACCCATTTGAAAATGCATCTATAATAGCAAAGCAGTACTTCATTCCTTGACTTTTATTTAATTCTATAAATACATGCTCTATTGACTGTAATATGTGTTCTGTAAAGTGTCTTTGTGTGTCCTGACATAATACATAAAATGTATTAGTAGTAGTAGTAGTAGTAGTAGTAGTAGTAGTAGTAGTACTGGTAGTAGTAGTTTTCATTTATACATACATTACAGTAGTTTGCATTTCCACCGGTCTTGTTAAATGAAATAAAAGTGTGCTTGTGATCTAACCAAACTGCTGATTTATAAAGTTCCAAATATGGAAAAGAGAACTATGCTGATCTGTTAAAAATATATATTACAGAATAAAGTGAACACAACAGTCAGTGGTGTGTAAAAGTGCTGTCATTGATGAAGAACACAATTAGGTGTGAAAGGACATGCTGGTGTTCTGGTGCTACACTGTTTACTGTCACTTTTGGCAAGCACTCACGCTTCACAACAAGAAGGTTCTGGGTTCGATCCCCGGGTCGTCCGGGCCTTTCTGTGTGGAGTTTGCATGTTCTCCTCGTGTCTGGATGGGTTTCTTCCAGGCACTCCGGATTCCCCCATCAACCCCAAAAACATGCTCCAGGTAAAATCCTCCAGCTTAGGTCCTGACCAAGCCTAGCAATGAGATCATGAACTGCTACTGGTAACAGAATTCAAATGTTAGATTCCACACTTTCATTCAAAAAACATGTTAAAATGATATCTCGCACAATTAAGTATAATATTTCCAATTTTAATCAAATTAGAAGATCTTTAACAGATAAAGCTGCCATGATGTTTTTGCACTGTATGATTTTTTCCCATGTAAGCTATTGCATAACAAGCTGGTCTCTGACAGGGGTGACCATTCTAAAACCAATAGAAGGGCTATATAAAAAAGCCTTGAAAATTATGGACAAAAAACCATTCACCTTTCACCACTGTAACATCCTTTTAAAATATAATCTCTTGAGTTTTGAAAACTTCATAAAGTTTAAAAATGCATGTCTCATATACAAGAGCTTACATTGGCTGGCACCACCACCTCTAAACGAATACATTAAGCACAGGAGCACTTTATTAAGAACTACCAGAGCAATAAGTAGGGGCGACTGTGAGATTCCAGGGAGAAAAACTACTTTTGGTCAAAATGTTCTATCATATAAAGGCTGTGGCCAGTGGAACAGTCTGCCCACCTTTGTAAGAGAGGCACCTACTTTCACAATGTTTAAAAGTTACCTAAAGGAATGGCTAAGATCAACTCAAACATGTGAGCACAATCTATAAGAACAGGAACTTTAGGGAGGTGCAATACATTCAGCACTTTAGGGCAGGTGCAATGCACTCAGCACTTTAGGGCAGGTGCAGTGCACTCAGCACTTTAGGGCAGGTGCAGTGCACTCAGCACTTTAGGGCAGGTGCAATACATTCAGCACTTTAGGGCAGGTGCAGTGCACTCAGCACTTTAGGGCAGGTGCAATGCACTCAGCACTTTAGGGCAGGTGCAATACATTCAGCACTTTAGGGCAGGTGCAGTGCACTCAGCACTTTAGGGCAGGTGCAATGCACTCAGCACTTTAGGGCAGGTGCAATACATTCAGCACTTTAGGGCAGGTGCAGTGCACTCAGCACTTTAGGGCAGGTGCAATGCACTCAGCACTTTAGGGCAGGTGCAGTGCAGTGCACTTAGCACTTTGGAACTGGTGCAGTGCATTCAGCACTTTAGGACTTATGCAATACATTCAGCACTTAGTACTTTAGGACTTGTGCAATATGAACTGTGTAACCCTCCTGAATTTATGTTTTTTGATTATTTTTGATTGTGAACCGCTCCTGTGTGTAATCTGTGTGTTTAATGTATTTTTCTCTTGTTTTATTGTATGTGTGACCTTTTAATTGGCACCATCAACCTGTCCAGGGACAACAGATGGAAATTAGCCTGTGGCTATAATCTGGCATATTTACATATATATTATATGTTCATTAATGTGCACTGTCCCTTTCAGATAAATCAGATCAATCAATCAATCAATCAATCAATCAATCAATCAATCATGGAGATGGGTCCCCGGGTGCCTGAAAGATGAGCTGCCCACTCCTGAAGGATGGGTCAAATGCAGAGAAATCCTCCTACGGGGATAAATAAAGCATGTCTTCTTCTTCTTCTTCTTCTTCTTCTTCTTCTTCTTCTTCTTCTTCTTCTTCTTCTTCTTCTTCTTCTTCTTCTTTTATTTCAGTTGTGATTGCAGTACTTTTTTAAAACAGAACACAGACTACATACAGATCCTTTAACCTTGAGCCTGATGCTTTTTTGATTTTTACTAAAACGTGTGAAAATCTCTCACTGTTCAGGACTGACACCACCGACCAAGCGCAGCGGGGAGCTCAGAGGTGTCACATTACCACCGGGGGGAACTGTCATGTGCCCCGGGACAAACACAACTCTTTGAGTGGATATACCTCCATCACAAACAGCTCAAGGTCACCCCTGTTCACTCTGAAACTGTCACCACTCGGTACCACAACAGGAGAGCACAGTTTACATCTGCAGGGGGCGCTCTTAAACTCATTAGCACAGTGTTAATGAATAGAGATTATGTCAGCGCCGCAGGTCAGGGCAAGTGTAGTGTCAACAGCTCTTCAAACCAAGCACTTCAGCTTCTCTGTGACTGTCTGGGAAGTGTAAAGCTTTTTTTGGTTTTTTTTTTACTGTTTTGAGATTGGGATTTGGATCCAGAACACACATTAGTGATGGGACTTTCAGCCATTCGAAATCTGACTCTTTTTATATTTAATTGTATGACAGAAGCCAATGTGAGAAGTGATTTTTATCTACAAACTCCCAGCAAAGAGGCACGACCAAGGCTGAGGTCTGTTTAAACTGGTTCAAACTGAGAGTGGGAGCTTGTTTACCCACTGAAAAGATTTTTATTTTATTTTATTTTTTTGTGTATAAATCTCTCACTTCTGTTGCTGACTCTGCTTTGGTGTTTCTTGTGTTGGTTCACCACTAATCAGGACAACAATACATACAAATTGGTAAAAGATTTGGTTCTTTGAGATCCGGATGCAAGTGTTCACATTAAGGAACCATTAAAAAGAGCCAAATGGACATCACATCTCTAATACACACCGGTGAATCTCCCTGATGGGTCTGATTGACAGGTGGATTAGCTAATCAGGGACAGGCACGGTTCGTTCATATCAAACGCTTATGAGGAAAAGAGAAAGGACCAAAAAATCATTATAGGAACTAAAAAACCTGGAGCATTTCTGTAGAATCAGTGAGCAAAGCCCTAAAATGCCTTTGTTTGTAAATGATATGTGAAAGCTCCTTCTTTTCACATGTGTCACTGAAATAAACAAATCTGATTGGATGACCATGTTTGAGCCTGACTAGAAGGGTGTTAGAGGGTGTGATGACCAGACCCGCAACCATCTGTATAAAAAAATACAGTGGAATATCAGTTTGGACTTGCCAGGCAATTTGTGATATAGAAATGTTAAATTCTGTATTTCTCCCACAGACTGTATAAAGAAGTGGATTATTAGCGTGTGATGCCACCCATAGTGTTCAGCTCCAGTCAAATGAAACTCACACAGGCTAGCAGTTATGGGGCGAATATGTAGTCGAGTTCCATATTAGGAATAGGAATTGATTTACAGACAAAATTGTGAAATAATGAGAAGAACTCTTGTTTTAAGTGCTCATTGAGTGTGAGTCTGCTGTCTTTCTCTCTCCTTCTCTCCTTCCTCTCTCATCCTTCCCCCTCTTCTCCTCCTCTCTCTCTCCTCTCCTTTTCACAAATTTACTGCTCACTATCTCCTCATCCTCCTCTCCTCTTCTCTCCTCCCTTCTCTCCCCTTCCTGTCTTCTGCTCCTCCTGGCCTTCCTCTCTATCCTTCTCTCCTCCCTCCCTTTCCACCTCTCTCTCCCTCATTGCTTCCTCTCCTTCTCTCCTCTCCCTTTCATTTTGCTCCTTCCATCACCTCTACTCCTTCTTTCCTTACTCTCTTCACTCTCCCTCTCTCGTCCCTGCTTTCCTCCTCTCTTCTCTCTCTCTCTCACTCATTCTCTCTCACTCTCTCTCCTTCCTCTCCCTCTTTTCTCTCTCTCTGTCTCTCTAGCTCTGTCCTTTCTCTGTTGCAAATGATACAAAATAAGTCAACATAAGTACAATTTAATAACACAAAAATGAGAAGAACTCTTGTTTTTCATTCAGTGAGTCTGCTCTGTTTTTCACTGTGACTCTAGCGAGTGTAGTGAGTATAGTGGGTTTATCAATCAGTCAATCAATCAATCAAACTTTATTTAGAAAGCACTTTTCATACAAAAAAAGTAACACAAAGTGCTTTACAATGATTAAAAAACAACACACATTTCCTTCCACCCACCCAACCAGCCCCCCACAGCCACACACACACACACACACACACACACACACACACACACACACACACACACACACACACACACAGCTAATAAAATGCAAAAATAAATAAGTTAAATAAAATATGTATAATAAAAACAGGTAAAAATATACAATATACAGGCCAAGCTTGAGCCCACTCTTAAAAACATGAACGTTCTCTGCAGCCCTGAGGTCCTCCGGCAGGCTGTTCCATAAACGAGGACCGTAGTACACCGTACGCCGTACGCCGAGTATGCCTCTCCGTGAGTGTGTGTCCTGACTTTGGGAATGACCAGGAGCCTGCTGCCGGAGGAGTGCAGGGTCCACGAGGGTTCATAAGGTAAAAGCAGTTCTGAAAGTTAAGAAGGCCCGAGATCAGGGCTGGACTGGGACAAAAAAAAAAGGCCCTGGCATTTTTGGCTCAGAATGGCCCCTCATAATTAGCGGAGCACAACAGACTAATTTATGTTTGTGTTCCCCAAAGTAATGTATTTTACTGTTGTTACGTCTTGGCCGAGGGGAAACACCTTCTTCACTACAGGGTTAGTAGCATCTTGCATATCTTATCTTATCTTATCTTATCTTTGCGTGGTGATTTAAAAATTCTTACATTCTAGCAGGCTCTGGATGGGAAAAGTAGTCTACTCTCTCTTCTCTCTCCTCAACAGCTTGGCTTGACTAGACAGGAAGAGGGACAGATTATTACAGTTTATTGAGTGATAAATAGAAAACCTAAAAACCTAAATTAAAAATAAAAATATTGGGAACTACCTGGAAAAACTCTAAACCATCAAAACATTTAGTATCTTTAGGTAACATTTTTATTTTTTGATAATGATCAGATAAATCTCATACTAAGGCAGCACGAGACAAGGCAAGACAAGACGGCTGACCGGAAGTAACGATGCTCTTAAATCGGCCTATTCAATGTATGATGTGTGTGGAATTTGTTGTTTATCAAAAAAGTCTGACCAATATGGACACCACCAGTGGATTCAGTAGTGTGGAAACATTTACATGCGTATGCCCGGTATGCCAGATGGCCAGTCCAGGCCTGCCTGAGACCATTAAGACAAAAAACAGTAAAAGAACTTTAAACAGTAAACAGTAAACAGTAAACAGTAAAAGAACTTTAATATGGTTTCTTGTTAACCTAATATGGTTTCTTGTTAACCTAAAGTGCATTCTTAGACTTAGACTTATACAACTTAGACTTAGACTTAGACTTAGACTTAGACTTATACAAACTTTATTGATCCACAAGGGAAATTGTTTTAGGTACGGTGACTTTGTTGTAACCATGAACATGGATTCTTGTTAATATGAATTATGTTCTTAGTAGAGGCAAATAATCACTAGAGTTTATACAACATAGTCCGGGCTAGTACCCCACTGCAGATATTTTCAGCACTCAAACTTTAGAGCTAGCTGACCGGCTACAGGATAGCAACATTCATTTATTATTCATGCCGTTTTTGCGACCACACCCCCAGGGGAAATTCGCCTAACACTTGGATTTCGCCCTGCGGAAACGAAGCGTTTTTCTCACTTAATCTACATTCACGTAGGTCACCTATTTTGGCTTCAAAACAGTGAATTTTGCCGAAAAAACTTTCGCGAAAATTCACAGTTTTCTATCCATGTGGCATGCCTGTCCATCACGTAAAAGTCCCGGTATTATCCTAACATTACTACCTGCTTACCTGCTGTGATACACCTCCTTGGTCACTGTCACTGTCCCTCGGGTGTCCTGTCAACTGTCTCTGGCTGCTCCTCCTCTCTCTCGGGTTCCCTCGGGTTCCCTCGGGTTCCCTCGGGTTCCCTCGGGTTCCCTGTCCACAGTCTCTGGCTGCTCCTCTCCCTGTCCACCTTCAACGTGCAGAGGACGTGGAGGCTCCAGCAGCCCCTCCAGAGAATAGATCTGTTATTTTTGAACATTTTTTGCAGCATCTACAGTGAGGCTTTTTGATCTTTTCGCCCGCAAATTCTCCACACCTCCTTTCTTGCGCTTTCTTGCGCGTTTCCATGCTCCTTCGCTCAACAGTATGATTATGAAACTGGCGGGGATCAGCGCAGAGAAAGGGGACCACTCTCGTAAGCTTCTATATCCTGATTGGTTTAGTCCACTATCTATATTGAAGATGGACCAATGGGCCGCCTCCTCTAAATTGTGGGCCGGTGACCGGTCTCTAAGTAAAAAAAAAACTGCATCGGCACCGGCTCCCGAGGACTGTCAGCCCACCGGGAAAATGCCCGGTGTGCCAGATGGCCAGTCCAGGCCTGCCTGAGACCATTAAGACAAAAAACAGTAAAAGAACTTTAATATGTATCCTGAAAGTCACAGGGAGCCAGTGCGGTGATTTTAAAACCAGTGTAATGTGGTCTCTCCCTCTGATCCTAGTCAGGACCGTGCTGCTGAATTTTGTATGAATTGCAAGCCTGAAATACTCTTTTTGGGAAGACCAGAGAGCAGGGCATTACAGTAGTCTATTCGACTGGTGATAAAAGCATCAGTGTATCTATTATAGTAGTGTATCTATTTTTGTGATGTTCTTAAGGTGTGGGATAAAAGTCAGCTCAGAGTCAAAAATGACACCCAGGTTTAGTGAGTATAGTGAGTATAGAGAGTATAGAGAGTATAGAGAGTATAGAGAGTATAGTGAGTATAGTGAGTATAGTAAGTATAGAGAGTATAGAGAGTATAGAGAGTATAGTGAGCATAGAGAGTATAGAGAGTATAGTTAGTATAGTGAGAGATCTAAAAAACCAGGCTTCATGTTAAACCTGTTATGTCTTTATTATTAACTGTCTAAGAATTCTATTTATTAATTTTCCTCTCTCCACTCCTCCTTAACTCCCCAGCCCTCTCCCCCTCTCTCTACCTCATTATCACCCGTCCTCTCCCTCTCTCTTCTCTCTCTCTCTCTTTCTTTCATAACACCCCCACTCCTCTCTTTCTCCTCTCTCTCTCTGTCTCTTATATCTTCAGTCACTCATGAGAACAGATCCACCTCAAATCTGGTGTAATAAAGTATGATGCAGTGCGACAAGAAAAAATACTTTTTAATAAAACTGAAAAAAGAGTACACGCCTGCCCACCTCTTCTCTCTTCCCTCTGGTCCTCCCCCTCTTCCTTCTCTCTCCCTCACACCCCTCCCCATATCTCTCCTTCTCATCTCTCTCCATTCTCTCATCTCCTCAATCACCTCCTTGCTTATTCCTTTTCTCTTTTCTCTTTTCTCTTCTCTCTCCCTCTCTCTCTCCTTCCTATCGCTCCCCCTTTCTCCCTTCTCTCTCTCCCCTCCCTTTCTTTCTCTCTCTATCTCTCTCTATATCTCTCTCCTCCCCTTCTCCTTTTGCTCCTTCTACCACCTCTGCTCCTTCTCTCCTTACTCTCCTTGTTCTCCCTCTCTCCTCTCTGCTTTTCTCCTCTCTCTCTCTCTCCTTTTTCATTTCACTCCTTCCAACCCCTCTACTCTCTCTCTCTCTCCCTCTCTACTTCCTCTCTCTTTCTCTCTCATTCTTCTCCCTCTCCTCCTCTCTCTCTCCTTCTCCTTTTCACACTTTTACTCCTCCCTTTCTCCTCCACCTCTCCTTCCTTTCTCCTCACCCTTCTCTTCTCTCCTCCCCTCTCTCCCCTTTCTGCCTTACCCCTCTCCTTCTTTTGCTTCTCCTGTTCTCTCTCTTCTCTCTATCTCTCTCTCTCTTTTTCTCTCTCTCTCTCTCTCTCTTTCTCCTTCCTGTCCTCTCCCTTTCTCTCCCCCTCTCCTTTCACCTCCTTCCACCTCTCTACCCCATCTTACTTTCCTCTCTCTCTCTCCTCCCCCTCTCCTCCCTCCCTCTCCCCCGCTTCTTCTCTCCTTCCCCTCCTCCTCTCGTCCTCCTCTCCTTCCTCATTCTAGTGGCAGTGCAGATAGGGTAAATAAAGGGATTTTTTGAAGAGTGAGATTTCCTCACAGATACACTCAGATGTGTAATAAAAGCGCAGTATATCAGAGGCCTATTCATGGCTCAGTCCCACAGCAATAACACACCACTCCTGCACCAGCGTCTCCACTTTTATCACACATTTTTAATTTATAAAACATATTCAAAAGTGATTTATGTAACTGTTGTGGTTTGAAAATATGAGGCAGGTTCTAACTTAGTGTTTTGTAACTGTGTAACTGTGAATAATGGTGGAAAATATTGGCAATACATAGTCTGAAACATGAGTGAAATTAAAAGGACTAATTTGATCCCACATAACTTCAGTTACAAATGGATAGATAAAGGTATTTAACAAGACAGAACTGTAGGGGCAGGAATGGCAAAACATTAAAGATGCACTATGTAACCTTTTTGCTGGAAGGTTTGCTACCTGCTTGTCTCCATGGAGATGTTGTTGCACTTGTCCTTCTGTACCTGTGATATAGGGATACAGGTATGCAATAATTCAATGAACTCAAAGATTTTTTTTTACATCAAGGGACCACGCACACATACTGCAGTACACATAGATAGTGAGGGCAAGGTGGGTTAAGTGTTCGTCTGTGGGAGCTGGAATCACAGCACTAACCTGTATTTCAGTTGATCTGACCGCTCTATCAAGGATGTTTATGTCAAGAGTGGGAATTGAACTGCCAACCTTCACATCAGAGGACAAACAGTCTACCAGCTGAGCTGCTGTGGCTCAGTGCCTCTGTTTCCTCTCTGTCCCTCGGCTCTATCAGACAGACTCATATTTTAGCTTTCTCACTTTAGGACAAGTATTGACTTTGTCTCCAGACTTTAAACCAATCAATGCACAAATACACAGAAATCTCCTCCTCTCTCTCTCTCTCTCTCTCCTCTATCACTCCTCCTGTCTATCACTCAGTCTTCTTCCTTTTTCTGCTCCTCTGCCTCTCTCCCTCACCCCTCTTTACCCCCTCTAGCTCTGTACCAGGACCAAAATAGGACTAGGACAGTGTGAATGTGGTGACAGTATTGGTGATGGTGCAGATGGACAGTGTTGCTTATGTCAGTCTGTCCCAGGGCAGCTGTGGCTACACTACTGTAGATGCTGACCACACTGAGTGAGGAGTGAAGGAAGAATGCACCAAACTGTACAGTGACATTGTTATAAGTCCAATGCATACGCAGATATTTTATTTCAATGGGTACCTGTAACCTGTAACACATCACATGGTCAAATCACCATGCTACCTTTTATTGTTCTCAATATGATATATTCACCTCTTCAGAGCATTATAACAACACAATCAGTGTGCATCCCCCTAATGAAACTATGGCACATAGCATCAGATTTAGATCAGATAGATTTGTCAAGTACAGTTTTGTATCATGTTTTTGTATATTTATGGAGAATTGTCCTGTGGGAGAATTGGTGACGTATGCTTGAGCTTTGAACAGAATCTTACAGTTAACTGTAAGGAAGGTTTGGATAGGGCCTGCACTTAAATAGAAAAGGTTTCTGAATTCATTATTCATTATTTCAGCTGTTAACAAAAAATGACTAACATCAACTCTAACATTCATGAACTTACCCACAGCTACAGCAGTGCTCTGGATATCACTGTTTGTTTGTTGATGACCCTGGAAGCAGCACATTCAGATCTTAGTACAACTATCACACTCTTGTAGATGGACAGTCAAAAACAAGTCATTATATGGAAACAACCCTTACATTAACCCGAATTTCAATTAAAACACCACAAACATGTTTTTACAATGACTACATTCTAGGCCAGGGAAGCATATAAAATCTTTAATATCTTACCTCCAGATCAGATCTCATTCTCCTGCTCCACACTGGGAATTCCAGAGCAAGGAGCTTCATGAGAAATAACAAAGTCATGATTCCTCACCCTGATTAAAATGCAGGTCACAGTCAAACTGCCTCTGTAAGACTTAAACATCCTGGGCACAAAATCATAAAAAAGTCATGTAATTGTTGTCAAACTTGTGTTTGCAATTTGAGCAATCCTTCTCAGACCATTTTTTCAATGTGACAGAGATCACTAAATTCCTAAAATCCCTTCAGGCATGTTTTGATGAGGAAACAACAGTGATAACATGGTAGAAAGCTCCAAAGGTTTGTTAATACCCCCCTCTTTACAAAAAACAGAATGAGATTTTGAGCTGCATATATAATGTATAAAATGATTTCTGTTGAAAGTTGCATTGTACCTGGTTGGTGACAATGTGTAGAAGACAATAAATGATCCCAAAGTACAGAATATGGATCTTGTAGATTTGTCAGGGGCAGCAGAGGTCTCCTGTCAAATTCTGATGGAAATAAAACATTCTCTATCACTGTCTTTATTCCTCTGAGTTTTACAACAAACTTTTACCATAAAACACAAAGAAACAAGTCTGCATCTATGAGTATTGTATTTGAAACTTTCACTGTCAAACATTACACATTTCTGGAGTTATTAAAGGAAATGCAAAATCAACTTTTCAGAGCTTTTAACCCATATAATTGTTTCCCTTCTCATTTACCCACTCAAAGTTGTATTTGGAGTGATTCATGAATGTTTGAGTCATCGTTATTCTCCTGGATTCAAGACACCATTGCTATGAAAATGTAGGTTTCCCTACCTCCTATACACGCCCTCGTTACGTTTACATTACGTTTACTATTTTATGTTTGACTGACTCAAGGAGATCCAACCGTGAGACACTAAACTGCCCTGGAATGTGGAGTCATTACCTGGCCAACCGCTCTCAACATGTCCGCATTCAGTCTCAGTCTTCAGCACTGACTTTGTCCACCGGTCTTCCCCAAGGGTCCACATTAGCGCCACAGTTATTTTCACTATACATTAATGATCTTCCCTTCGTTTGCAACAATGTCCACATACTAATGTACGCTGACGACACGGTAATATACACACATGGCAGTAACATCTCCCAGGTCGCGGACAAACTCACTCACTCCATGGTTCATATCTCATATTGGCTAAATCACTCCTGTCTTAAATTGAATACATCCAAAACAGTAGCAATGATTTTCAGTAAATCCAACAACACTTCTCATACAGTTCCAGTTCATACTGTTTACCCATCTGGTCCCTGGCAAATACCACAACACTGAAACCTCTGCAATCACCACTGTCCAATACTCCAAAAACACCACCTGGATAACATGATCAAATACTCTAATCTCTGCCTAATCTATAAAATCATTCACGGTCTATCATCTCCACCACTCAGTCAGTTTATCTCCATCAGAACCACCAGCCACAGTAGAACTAGAGGAGCAGCACGAGGAGACTGGATCATCTCCCTCAGGAAAAGTTCCTTTGGGCAAACAGCTTTTTCGGTTCGTGCTGCCTCGGATTGGAACCTCACACCCACAACCATCAGATCCGCTAACACTTACCAAACCTTTAAAATACAGTTAAAACAATGGCTAATTGCAAACCAGATTTGTGAACATTGACTTTATCCGCTGTTGCTGCCCCTTGCTGGCCTCTTGCCCTGTGTCTGTGTGCGATTGTCATGTGTGTCTGTGTGCGATTGTCATGTGTGTCTGTGTGCGATTGTCATATGTGTCTGTGTGCGATTGTCATGTGTGTATGTATTTGCTCTCTTTATGAGTGATGGTATGTAGCTGAATGATTGTTGTGAGTCTGCCATCTTATGTAATAGTGTATATATTTTTGGGCTCTTTGTATTTATTGTACAGTAATCCCTTCTTTATCGCAGGGGTTAGGTTCCAGAAATAACCCGTAATGAGTGAAATCTGCAGAGTAGGACAACTTTATATTTTACAATTATTATAAATGTTTTAAGGCTGTAAATGCCTTAAAACACTGGAATTAACGTTTTCTCACATTTCTCTCTCGTTTAAACACTCAAACGTTCATAGATTTTCAACAAAATGTATTAATAGTGAAGCATGGGGGCTCCACCGGACACGCGAGGGGAGCGGAGACATGAGTCACTGGATCCGCTGGAAGCACCACGCTCATCCAACGGCACTGCCACGTCCCGGGACGTGACGCGCACAAACCCCTTGGAGAAGTGCACGACACGTGCACCCCCTCATCGTGGTCAAATCCGTGGCAGAGCAGCACGACCGGCGTGAGGCCACACGTACACCGGGGCTGCAAGCACGAGATCGTCCTCGCAGCCCAAGCCACAAACCGAACACGCACAAACGAACGCAAGAGCCGCACGAAACCAGCAAAGAGCCGCACAGAGTGATTTAATCCTGGTTTAGACCTGGTCTAGTCCCGGTTTAGTCCAGGTCTAGACCTGGTTCAGTCCTGGTTTAGTCCAGGACCAGTCCAGGTTTAGACCTGGTCTAGACCTGGTTTAGTCCACATTTAGTCCTGGTGTAGTCTGGGTCTAGTCCCGGTCCCCCCTGCATCCCCCATCTATCAATCGGCAAAGGTCTACAGTCTCTTAGCCAATCAGGACGCAGAACACAATGTTACACTATAAAAAAAGTTACAAAAAAAAAAAAATCTGCGAAACAGCGAGGCCGCGAACAGTGAACCACAATAGAGCGAGGGACCACTGTATTGTAATTTTTACTCTTGTTTTTAGGTGAACAGTATCTGCTGTCAAAAAATTACAGAGGAAAAATAGCCTTTGGCTAATTCTGAAATATTTACAGAAATGTTGATTAATATGCACTGTCCCTGAAATTAAATAAATAAATAAATAAATAAATAAATAAATAAATAAATAAATAAATAAATAGGCATGGCCATTTCCTTTTATGTGTGTCCTTATCATCTTTTATGTTAATCTGTATGGGTTTCCTTCTAAAAGTTACGTGTGTTGACACCGGCTTACCTCTGACAGTCTCAGCTGATCCCGGTTCGGCTCGCTTTCTGGAGCCCACGTAAGTAGGTCCGGTAACTTCCCTGGAACATGAAATAAAGCTTGTTTTTCTTCTCAAAACAAAACATTTGTTAGAAAGGTGATATATTTGCGTCCAAAACAGTTGTCGACGAAACATCCAGCAACGTATTTTGCGTTTGCGTATTGTCTCTCTCCACTCGTATCACTACGCCCATGTTAACTCTATCAGCCTGTTCACCTCAGCGGATGTCTACGCCGAAGTTTACAAGTGAACAGGCTGATAGAGTTAACATGGGCGTAGTGATACGAGTGGAGAGAGACAATACGCGAATGCGAAATACGCTGCTAGATGTTTCGTGGACAACTGTTTGGGACGCAAATATATCACCTTTCTAACAAATGTTTTGTTTTGAGAAGAAGAAAAACAAGCTTTATTTCATGTTCCAGGGAAGTTACTTACGTGGGCTCCAGAAAGCGAGCAGAACCGGGATCAGCTGAGACTGTCAGAGGTAAACCGGTGTCAACACACATAACTTTTAGAAGGAAACCCATACAGATTAACATTTAAAAAAAAACAAAAACTTTAAATCATGAACTTCCAAACAAAGGTACCCAAGACCATGTTTGTAATGCATGTATAATTGTTCTTTACATCATTGTTAAAAGCTCATAAAAGTTGATTTTGTGTATGAGTATGTCTCCTTTTAAATCATTCAACAAATTGAGATAAAACTTGTCCAAAAGTTCAAATACACCTCGACTTTCCCCTCAGTTTGAAGGACAGTCTCTAACCAGGTTTTACCATCTAAACCAAGACCCTCCTCCTCTCTTTCCTCTTCCTCCTCTTCTCTTCCTCCCTCCCTTTTCTAAACAAGCCTCTTCTCACCCCATTATAAGATGCAAATACTTCGAAGGGCAACAAGCTTTGGATTAACACAAAAATACAGCCAATTGTGAATCAATTTATTAGCTTTATCAGAGGAGAAAAACAGCAGAGCATCCGTAAAATGAGCTGGATGCCCACGCGAGGGGATTGGCTCTGTAGAAATAATGAGCGGCTCTTTGTAAAGCCGGGGCCCATGAATCGATTCAGTCTAAATGCACAGGCCCTGGCTCCAACGCGCACTCCTATTAAACCTAAATGACACAGCAAATTGGAAAATTAGGAGGAAAAGAAGAGGGATAATACAGACCAAAATGCAGAAAAAACAATTCATTAGGAGGCGAGAGAGATGAGGCGGAGGTCTGGTCAGAGAAAAGTCTGTTTGAGTTTAGGTGGTGTCAAAGAGGTGTTATGTGGGATTAATAAGAAATACAAAGGAAGACTGTAATGTAATAAGATGGAGTTATGGGAGCCCTGCGGGGACATATCTGTCATAAAACATTTGCTTATTTACAAAGATTTGACAACAGAAGTGCATTTGAGGAGCTGTCAAATAACAGTATAAAATAACAGTATGAAGTAATAGAAAATGTAAAGGAAGTATATGTACAGTACAAGACTAAAGCTCAGAGATTGTAATATTGGCTAATGCAATTAAAAAGGTGATTTCATTCCAGATTTGCTTGTTTCATGTTAAATCAAACATCGTGTGAAGCCATGAAGACAACTGCTGCTGATTTGGACCATACAAAAACAGCCATGTTGTATATCACAGTATTTCCCAGTATCATGCAAACCTTAAAGCAACACTGTTATAGTAATAAGAAGAAGAAGAAGACAGACTTTATTCATCCCCATAGGGAAATTATTTCTCTGCATTTGACCCATCCTTTAGGAGCAGCTCGTCTTTCAGGCGCCCGGGGACCCATCTCCATGATCTTCTTGCTTCGGTTTGGTCAGGACCTCAGCTGGAGGATTTTACCTGGAGCATGTTTTGAGTTGATGGGGGAAACTGGAGTGCCCGGAGGAAACTGTGAGTCTCATGAAACCCATCCAGACACGGGGAGAACATGCAAACTCCACACAGAAAGGCTCGGGCGAACCGGGGATCGAACCCAGACCATGCATGCAAACTCCACACAGAACACACACAGAAGAAACACATTAAGCACCTCACAAAAACCGTTAATTTTAACTTAGTGAATTTTAGACAAGTAAGACCCTTCATGACTCTATATGCGGCACGAATGTTTTTACACTCTATGATTCTGTCTCATATAGAGTACTGCATTACCACATGGGCACTTGCAGCTGGCACAACACTAAAACCAGTTGAATCACTTTTTAAAAAAGCTGTGAAAATATTAGACAAGAAACCATTCTCAGTTCACCACTGCACAATTTTAGACAAGTACAACTTACTCAATTTTAATAATTTTGTTCATTTTAAATACGGTTGTTTTGTACATAAAGTTTTACATGGACTTGCTCCTCCTCCGCTGCAGAATTTTATTAAAACAAAGACTGTCAGTGGGATGGGAACAAGGGCCACGGCCCAGGGGAACTGTGAGGTCCCACACAGACGCACTACATTTGGACAAACTGTGCTCTCAGTCAGAGGCTCTAAGTTCTGGAACTCTCTCCCATTATCAATAAGAGAGACTCCAACACTGGCCACTTTTAAATCATACTTGAAACGGTGGCTAAAGGCAAACCAGACTTGTGGACATTTTTAATGTTTTAATGTTTAATGTTTTAATGTTTTAATGTTTTAATGTTGGTGTTATTGTCAATTGTCATTGTTTTATTGCTTTTGCTGTGGTGTCACCTGCCTAGGGACTACAGATGGAAATTAGCATTCTTGCTATAATCTGGCATATTTACACTGCAATGCTGCAAATGTTCATTAATATGCACTGTCCCTATTAAATAAAGAACAAATTAAAAAAAAGAAAGGCCTGGGCGACCCGGGGATCGAACCCAGAACCTTCTAGCTGTGAAGCATGAGTGCTAGCCACTCAGCCACCGTGCCGCCAATAAGAGGGAGTTATGGGAGCCCTGCAGGGACATATATTATTTCTTTGCTTTATTTATAGAGACCTCACCACTGTATATTGAGTAGAGTTTGCTGAAGAGTTTAAAAGGTGAACAGTGTTATTAATATGAAATGCAAAGAAAGACTGCAATAAGCAGGAGTTATGATAGCCCTGCAGGGACATTTTCTATATTTATCATTGCTTTATTCTATAGCTCTTATAAATAAACGTAGCACCAGTGACGTTTATTGTGATTAAAAAGCTCCTTCCTGCTATATTTCATGGTTATATAATTTATATAATTATAGCAACTTCTGAGCAGAAGTGAGGGTCTGACCACCACCAGATCACTTACACATCTTATTCATACAAGGTGTAGGAGATGTGTCTTGCCCAAGAACACAACATCAGTGTGAGTGCGGCAATGCGCCCCACTAGCCTCGGCCTCGGTATTTCTTGAAGTTTCTTTCCGACGCGTCACGTAAAGTAAATAAAGAATCCAAGTTTGGATTTTCTATCTTTACTAAAGTGAAAGGTCATACAGAGCGGGTACAAATAAGGTGAATAAAGAGGGAAATGGAAAGATGAATTTCTGAGGCTTGTGGTTTTCCTATGTGTGTTGTGTTAGGCTCTGTATGTGTGGTGATGTCCTTCTTGACGTCTTTGCGTGTCGTATAGCGGTGAGCTCCTGCCTGTCACTGGGAGACCGGGCTTCCGTGTACTCCGTGGCTCCCGACAGGACTCACCCTACGTTGCGTTGTCGACGCTGCTACTGGTTCTTCTTTGCTGTCCGTACGTGCCTTGTAGCGTTGCGTGTTCCCGTCTGTCACCCGGGAGACGGCCAATGTTACACTCTTGCGTGGTTATTACGCGACAGTCAAAAGACTGTGTAGCTTCTGTAGTCCAGGACGTCTTATTACCCCGTCAACCCTTGACTCGAGGTAACCTCCTGGCCACCAGACCGCGGCTTCTATCCACACTACCTATGTAGCGTGGTCTCTTTCTTCGTGTGTGTGTGTGTGTGTTATGTGTCTTGGTGAGGTGTGTCTTCTCCGGTGTCTGTGTGCTCTCTGGCTCATGTGGTCCCTACGTCTGTATTTTATAGTAGGTGAGATCAAAGATAAAGGAACAAAGAACAAAGTGGTCCAATCACAATGCATTTCCTGAACCAGAAGGTGGGACAGGAAGTGCTGTTATAAACAGAATATTCCAGAACACAGAATGTACGAAATGGCTCCTACATATCCAGGCCCCTAATTGGCTAAGCTTTAGCAAGTCAATTACTAACTTAAGATTTAGAGCCATTACTAATTTTACAGTTTTAAATTTAGCTGTTACATTTCTCGAACATTTTTCTTCAAAAAGGTTAAGAATTCTTGTATACTCTTCACAAATTACAGTTCATATCGGACGTGTAGTAGGTCCTTCTCCTCTTCAGTCTTCACCCTGTAAGAGACACAATTTGGTTATGGGTCTTTGTATGATACTCGTCTTCGTCCGGACTTCAGCGCTGCGGACCATCCCCTTGAAGTCTGGCATAACCTTGGTGATTCTGCCCAACATCCAGTCATTTCTTGCCAGGGATGATTTCTGCCGCCGTGTCCTGTTTCCAAATGGATGTGGTGAAGAATAAGGTGGGTTGTTCTGTGTTGTTTACTGAGTAGGGCGGGAAGCTGGCTTCCCCAGGCGTCGCTGATCTGTTCAGACGCCCCCCTACTCTAAACTTTTCTCTTTCTTTCTCTTTCTTCGATGGTACACCCGGTAGTGCGGTATGTACCATACTCTTCTGCTCAGCTGTTCATCCGGGACTCCTGTAGTGTATCCTTTTTCCAGGATTTTGGTCATCAAATCTTTGTACTTCCGAAAGAAGCCTGAAATCCTGATGAGCTTCCTCTTCAAGGAGTTGAGTATTTGCTCGGTTATACCTCGGTTGCCTGGCATCTCCATGCAGACATCCCTCAGAGGTAGCTCAGTGCAGCAATGACCATCCGGAAGATGTGCCGATGTGGTCACACCGCGCACAAGCTGCCTGTCGTGTTGAGATGGCCCTTGCTTGTCCTCACGCCGCCATTCTGGAAGATCTGCTTCGTAGTGCATGACTTCTATGGTCGACACAGAGATGCGATTAACGAAGTTCTGTTTTTCGGCGGCATCGAATTCTTTCCCTGAGCATCCGCTGACAGGCCCGTTGACTACCCAACCTAGGGCCGCCTTCACGGCTTGCGGTCCGTTGTTTTGGCTGTTGATTGTCTCCCACGGCTCTTTAGCCTTGTGAAACCAGATCTTACATGACATGAAGCTCTCAACCTTCAAGCCTCTCGAGGCAAGATCGGCTGGACCCCAAGAGGTGTCAACTCTCGAGATCCACTGAGCTCCTGTAACAGCCCCTCTGACAAAGGAGACACGGCCCGCCACAAATGTCTTTAAACGAAAAGCGTCATTTTCAGTGTACCTTAGTACAGTCGTGCTATTCGTCCAGAAGACCAAATCCTTCAGGGGGAAGTTGAAGTTCCTCCTTCAACATCCATTCAATCTTGACTGAGATCACTGCAGCCGACAATTCCATCCTAGGGATTGTAACCTGCTTAAGAGGAACGACCTGGGACTTCTCCATCAAAAGGCAGACATGTTTCTCCTCTTGCTCGTTCGTCAACGAGAGGTACAACACACCCCCATACCCATCTTGACTTGCGTTTGAGAAATGATGGATTTGTGCACTCTTTGTGGGCCCGAATGCGCTGGACTTGCAACATTTACTCATGCTGAGATCTGACAGCTTGTCAGGGTCTTCTGGCTCCTTCTGCCATGCCTGTTGTAGCTCCTTTGGAATGTCTTCATTCCCGGCCCCGGTTTGTTCACCGCTTCTACACCCTGCAAGTATGAGAGCACCACGCTCAACAGCCGTACCTGTTGAGTTGTCATCTGCTTTGGTCTCCTCCGGTGAGGGATCTTGCTTTATGACGTGCAAAATAGCAGGATGCCTATAGGAACAGTCAGGGCAAGAGCTATTTTCTTTACAGACCTTAGACATGTGCCCTGGCGTAAGACAGCTAAAACAAAGCTCTTGAGATTTCAGGAAGTCAGTTCTCTTCTGCAAAGGCTGTTCTTTAATCTTGTTGCACACGTTCAGCGCATGTTTCCCCTTACAATACAAGCAGGGACTTTGGAAGGCATTGGCTGACTTTACTGCTGGTGCCTTCTTCTCTAATTGGTCTTTACCGGTGTTGTTATCAGCAGCAGTCACGGTCACAGCGAAGCTGCTTCCTTTCTCATCTTCTCCTAAGCTGGCTTTCTTTTCCGTGTTTGCGTATTTATCGGTGGCTGAGGTGGCGTACTCAGCACCTTTGAACAACGGGCTTTGCCTTTGCCTTGTTGGACTTTTTCCTCTGACTGAAGGAACGCTCAGCTGCGCCTGTGAGACGGTTGGTGCAGCAGCTTCAGATCCGACGTCATGCAAAGGCCTTTCAAATTTAGCCTGGTCGCGGCTAAATTATAGGTAGTGCCCCTTTCATTTCCACCAGTCGTACGCTTCGATGCAGCTCTTGACTTCCGAGCATCTTTATTCTGGTCGTAAGCTCTTAATTTGGCAATGGCAGCTTCCATCTGCAACCGCTCCTTTTTAGCTCTCAAATACGCCTCTTTTTCCTCAAATTCTTGCTCCAAGCGCATTTCCTCTTGCTGCCTTTTTTGCTGCAGGCGTATTTTCTCTTGCTGCAGGCGTATTTCCTCTTGCTGCCTTTTTTGCTGCAGGCGTATTTTTTCATGCTGCAAGCGTCTTTCTTCTTGCTCAAGCGCTTGCCTCTGTATCATAGCCGCTTGGCCTGCTAACAGCTTCACGTTCTACTCTGGCTTTTGACCGCACTGAACTAGTAGTGGAACGTTGAGATGTACGGCTCGTAACTGAGTTAGCCCTGAAAATGCTATCCTCCGATCCAATGGCATCTTGATCTTCATTCTCATTCACGACCCATCCCCGGTCAGCCTTTAACGTATTTATTTTCTCCTTGGCAGCCTCCGTTTGGTTAGACGGTGCACCGCCTCTTCCTTTTGGCATCATGTTTCCCACTAACGACCACATCATGTTTCCCACTAACGACCACATAACTGTGACAATTCCTCGAACTCCTCACAGCTTCTAACTCTTCCCAACTTTCACCGACACTCGGGAAAGGAGTTATTGGATGTGTCTTTAGGG